>JARLTB010000102.1:13260000-13725000 GCA_030141615.1 Unio pictorum | reverse complement strand
TCACGTAACATATTCAATCTTTCAGATTTCTTCCGTGTTCATTATTCTATTCGCATTCCATTATACTACCATCCCTCCATGATCTTGGGTATTTTACACTTTTTGACGTGATAAAAGTGCGATTTATACAGTTTCATATTTTATTTTATATTCAGTACTTCCAAAGCAGCAGATTTCATAGTGATTAATATATTTGGAAACCTAATTTCTTGGTCTAAAGCACTACACTTGTGAATGAGTTTATAAGCAGAATTTCAGACAGTAACCAAAATGTAATATCAAATATGAAAATTTCTGCAGAAGAAAGGAACATGTTTATACAGGCGTCATAAATATCCTTGTAATAATTGTTTCTCAATCTCACTTTCATATCAAGACAAAATACTGACGAAACGTATACTGGTAAATATAGGGGAGATAAGTACCAAATACACAAAAACAAAAGTACCAAGGTAGTATTTTCCCTTAGAATGCGTGAAATTTAATGGTGGATATCGGGTCTCACTGAATAGGTTGGGGGGGGGGAGGCAAATTTTTTGTCCGACAATAACCTATAGCAGAAAAATGATTATAATATTACATTAAAGACACAAATAAAAATTAACTAATGATTTTTGTTGAAATGATGCTTATAAGATTCTGATCGAGGTATTAAAGTTAATTCCTTATGCAACAAGAAATTTTATACTGAATCAACACTGCCCAATCCCTCTTTTTTACATTCATTTTTTATTAGAAAGAGCTATTTTGAATATTTGCCTGTGACAAAACACCTAAACAAATCAGTATTTGCCTTATGCACGAATAAAGTTAACTAGTACTGTAACAAATTAGCATACTTTTCATCACCCCTCAACCATCTAGATTTTTAGATATTTACATCTGAAGCAGATGCATGTAAATACGTAAGCCAAGTTGGCGGCTCATTTGAAGCTCAAGTTACGCATTTGATCTCCAGTGCTAGTCTAACTGTGACAGGCAGTCACCAACAAGTCAAGCAGTTTCCAAGCCTAACTCAAAGTAAATCTAAACTACATTACAGATTTAGCTGGGGCCCCGAGTGGCCAAGTGGTCTAAAGCGCTCTCCGTTACGGATCACTGCCATCTCACCTCTATCTGCATGGGTTCGAGTCTAAGATTCGGCTAATGTAGTTATGTAAGAAAGCTTGCCAGTTGCTTCTCATGAGTCGGTGGTTCTTTCCAGGGGTTTTCCCGGGTTCTTCCTCCACCAATAATACTAGCCGCCATGTATAGCCTATCATGTGCTGAAAATGGTGTTAATCCCTACAACAACAACAGATTTAGCTTATGTGTGAACTGGAAAATGCTAAGATTGTGATAATTAGGCTCATGCCTTCTATCTTAAATATTAGGGAGGTGTCAAAATGTGACACTATCCAGTGAGACCTCAAAATGAAGCTGATCAAAACAAATTAAGAGATAAAAAAAAAATGAAAAATTAAGGGAGGTAAGTGATACGATATCATTGACAGCTAAGAAATGTGTTGGACGTTATATTCTATAAAAACGTAAGGGATACATTTTCTCCATAAAATAATATCTTACTTTCTATTTTGTTTATTAATGACCTACCACTTTTAATATGGGACTCAATAGCATGTAATGGAATTATAAACATGGTCTGTCATGATAGACTACTTAGTATTATGGTAGATAACAGCCTATTATTAGACAGAGAGTGAGCAAATCAAGCACATCAATAAAAAGAGTCAATTCAAGCTTATGGCATCATGGTAGGATAAGACATTTTCTCCCTGAAATGCACAGAAAACTATTTTAAAACAGTTGCATACAATCCTACTAAGATACTGTAATACAGTATGGGGTAATTCAAATGATAAAAAAATAGCACAGCTGGCACATCTTTAAAAAAAAAAAAAGAGCATTTGGGCTAATATCAGTCGAGAAAGAAAGCAAGGAAACTGTATCAAGTCTGTTAAAAATTTTAACTAATAAATACCTAATCCGTATGAGAAATGCCAAATTAATGTACAGGATATCCAATAATAGTGCTCCTGAATATTTGCATCACTATTTCAGTATTGGCTACCGGACAATACAACCCACTTACAATCCATGTCTACCAAACAGTAAATTTCCAAACCAAATAAGGATTATTTTTATAAACAGTTTCCAATATTCTGGAGTTTTGGTCTGGAAAAGTATCCCAGTTGAGATTAGAAATTCCCAATATTTTTCCTTCTTCCAAACCCAATATATCCAGCGGCTTCAGCGATGCAGCCAAAATAAATAAATTCCTTTGTATGATGGCCTCAAGGTAGATTAGTTCTTAACTAATTGTGTTACCAACTTTAAATAAAGTCATTAGTAGTAGTAGTAGTAGTAGTAGTAGTAGTAGTAGTAGTAGTAGTAGTAGTAGTAGTAGTAGTAGCATATGTTGGTATTATTAGTCAAGGAAAAAATGCCTCCAATGTATCTGTTTGGTTTATCTTTAGTCAACAAGGTAATCAATCAATCGATGATATTTTTAAAAAGCTAAATAATATTCTATATTTACCAATGCCTATATTCAAAGATATAGTTTATCTTGAACGATATTAGTAAATAGCTAAATTCTTCATACTTTTATCTTGTTTTCTTACAATTGGATTGTGTGTACCAGTTACCAGTTATTTACATTTTAGCGACAGGGTAATTACTTTTATTTTGGAGCCTTCATTGTAACCACAATATTCAAAGAGATCCATATGAGGTTGTACTTTAATATAATGTAACTTAGTAAGTTAGGTGAATATTCAGTATTTGATATGCAGCCATATTAAAATAAATACAAACACTCAAGCACATATATACTCAGGCACACATATATAAGTGTATATACATTAATCGAAGTGGTTAGAGCTTCCGCTTCTGATGCTGGACTCCAGTTGCTAATTACCAAAGACTCATAAATATGGTACTAGCTGCTTGCTTGATTAGCGCACAACATTAAGAGGTTATTGTTAGAACTAGTCGGCCTGGTGTCAGGATCATGTGACCGGATGGGCCTTGATGCAACGTGCCAGTGACGGATATCACTATAAACTGCCTTACTGTAGCCATCGTGACGAACGGACAAAATGTTTCAAAGCTACGTTAAAAATCTTAATCAGACACACATAAGCACACGGCGGCGACACACGCACTAACGCACGCACAAAACACACATTCGTACAAACATGCAGGTATGCATGCATGTGCATAGACACACACACACACACACACACACACACACACACACACACACACACACACACACACACACACATACATACATACATACATACATACATACATACATACATACATACATACATACATACATACATACATACATACATACATACATAGTCCACCAACAATTATAATGTTGGAATAAAAAAAACATTTATGCATCCGTTCAGTCTGTCAGGGAAAAAATAGAAAAAGCCATATTATAGAATAACTTGAAAATGGGGGAAGGCTTTCTTCTCAGTGCCCAATCTTGGTTAGGGTCATTGGATGAGTTGTTTAAATGTCTTTTAGTTCTCATTCTGAGTAGTTGGATTGAAATAGGATTGCTTTTACGTGAAAGTATATATTATATTTCAGTCCTAATATAGATTTTACGGTTTTAAAATGTACACACTGACACAAATTAAATTTTAAGGCAAGTAACTTGTCACACAAGTATGATATTTGTTTCCATTTTTAGTCTTAGCATCTGTTGATCTTCGATAAATGTGCACACATTACGATTTAATCCTTATGTGTAGATTGAAGGGGCCATGAGACCCAAGTGGCCGAGTGGTCTAAAGTGCTGTCCGTTGCGGATCACTGCCATCTCACCTCTATCTGCGTAGGTTTGAGTATTTATATGATGGAAACACTGTTTTACAACCGTATAAAGGCTTGCTGAATACTTCTAGTGAACCGGCTGAAGAAAGCTTTAATTAGCTCGCCTACCCAAGGGGAAACATCAATAATTCGTGATAGATATAAAAGGTTTTCTGCATTAGGAAAGTTCAACGAACTCGTCCAAACATAACGTGCCATACCTTTAAATAGATTCATTCACGAAAATTCAATGGGATCGGAAGATTTTACAGCAAACTCAAAGCCAGCATTATCACAAACACATTGCCAGAATGGAAGAATGACACAATGCGATGACTCGAAGGGTCTTGTCAGGTATTACCCTTCTGAATCGAAAAATATTTTCACTCATTTTAAGTCAAATATTATCTTGTCGTAAATCAACAGAAGTAAGCTATTGTCAATTTGCATCATGATCTAATCCAAAGATAGTATATTAACGTGCATTGATGTCTTTTCTGGCGGCCACTCATATTTCTAACCGGAAATATGACATAACTAGACCTCTTAGATAAACCATCACATTTCGTTGTGCGTTGTAAATCACTAGCTGAAAGATATCAGTCAATACACGTTCTTGATGCTAACATAATCTCGATTCTGGGGTGGATCGAATATCAAACTAGATTACGCAAATGAATTAATGGATTTCACTCCTTGGCCTGACTATATTACTCGCTAATTAGAGATTACATGCATTAAAGAATGATTTCTAAGCATATATGATACAAATAGTTTAAGACATATAAATATCTTTCAACAATGTGTATATAAATTAAATATCAATCATGGGTCAGAACATGAGAGGTTAACTATTACGATCCTAACCATTACATCATTTTTAAAGTTTAGGTAGAACGCTAACCAAGACAGAATGTACAACGAAATTATCTCTAAACATCTTTTTTAATTTAATGAAGAATAGCTGAAAGGGCAATGAGAACAAAGGCTTGAACGACTGCACAACTTTGGGTCTGTAATCTATTTCCAAATGATGTTTACGTCCTTTGAACTCAGGACGCATCTTTAATTTTGGTAAAGGCAAACAGAAATAATATGCATGGTATTCCAATAGACCATGTATTGTTCTAACACATATTGCTAATAAGACGTGCATAGCAATTTGCAACATATGAATGATGGTTGATCGAGTAGCTGGAGCTTATAGTTAATTGGCTACTAGAATGTCCCTTTCCACCATCCCCACATCCTGTCCACTCCCTCCAGCCACATAAAGTTTGGGTACAGTTGTAGCAGCAGAGAGGGTGAATCCTACAACGTTTTTAGACAAAATTTGATTGAAATCTTAAAACGAGCCGTCCTATAATCTCATTTTAACCAAAAAGAGGGCGAATCCTACAACGTTTTCAGACAAAAAAAATTGATTGAATCCTTAAAACGATCCGTAGGATTTCGTTGAAATCTTAAAAATCTACGAAATCTCATTTTAACTAAAAAAATGAAAACGAAGATTTTTACGATTTTTTAATTAATTTTGGTCGCAACTTGTTGTCATCCACCCTCTCTGCTGCTATGGGTTAACAAAAAATAATAAATGATTTGATCCAGTCTTTATGATGAAAGTCCTTAGGACGAAAATCCTTTCAGGATTTCACAAACAAACTAATCACTAACACCTCCTCTTGTAGATCAATTAGATTATTGGACTGATCTGTGAGTTTGAAATTAATTCTGGTTAACGAATTATTATGGCATCGCATGTAGACAGGATTAATTGGGTTTTCAATAATTAGGTATCCTGGAGGAGCTGTTGGTGCAAACGAATAAAGAATATATCCTTGCTGAGCTTGATTTGATCGTTCTAAATTTATTTGATAGCTTCCTTCGATAACATCACATACTAAATTGATCGCAATCACCGATGAAATATTCACGTTGAACGGAGCGATATGCCTACCGCCACCATCTGGGTCATTATTGTGTTTGAGGATTTTTATTTCCGGTGATGATGTTTTTTTCCATGCATCATGAATTATTTTAAAACCAACATCGATGGTGTCACTGAGAAGTTTTTTTAGTTCTGGTACGTTATATCCTGGTAGTTTGAATGTGGGGATATCTTCAACGCGGATTTCATAGTCTAATGCAAATTCTGTTCTCGATTTTGGGTTATCTTCATCTAATATATCCTGAATAATTTTTTGGTTAAATGTTTCCATATCGTCGATAATTTTATTGCATGTTTCTACGACGCTGATAAATTCATCTCGGGTGAGAGAACCGGATTTAAGAGATATTAACAACAGTGAAAAATCATTATTCATCGCTGTGAAATTTTTAACGATTTCAGGTTTTTTAGCAAAAGCATACTCTGGCAATGATCTACCATCCGCCCTTTTTGGGAATATGAAACCAAAAAAATCTAAAGTGTTTTCGTGCTCTTTATAACTCTTTATTGGATTATCAGGTTTTATTCTGTCGGTGATATAATCAGATTTTTGTGGTTCTGGTACATCAACGGTTTTTTCCACTGGTGGTAATTCAGGCCATCCTAGTACGGTTCTTATTGAGCTTTGATATATATCTACGACGTATTCTTCTGAGTTTATTTCAATGGCAGATGATAGCGTCGGCTCATGAACTGTTATAGCGATTTTCGATTCTGTTCCAGTAATCGATTTTATTCTACGCGCGAATTCATTATTGATTTGTTCAATTTGGTATGACCCTGTTGGTATCGAAACAACTTTCCAGTCTGGGGTTCCGTCGTCTTTATTCTTATTTGCAAACACTAAAGAATTATTGGGTTGTTGACCACCAAATGATTTTGATCTGATATTAGGCCAACTGTGATACACTCGTAATTTTGCTAGCGCTATCTCCTTCACGGGGACTGGGCTAGGGAAATTCACACTAAACTCGGGTTCCGTTGATGTTATTGATATCATACTTGTTTGTACTGGGTTCGTGTTCTCCACTACTCGTTGAAGTAATTCCTGCGGTGTTGTCATTGTTATTATACTCATGATTTATTTCTAATTTTGGTATCGAGGAATCATAAATACTGACCATCACTGAGAACTCACAATCTGGTATGGTTGATATTATTGAGATCATTTTGTTTTTTGGGTTCGTGTTTTCTAATTCCATCGATGTTGTCATTGTTATTATATTCATGTTGTCGCTCTAATTTCGATATCGCGGAATCAAAAATACTGACCATCGCTGAGAATTCACTATCTGATATAATCGTATTATCGAGTGACGATGATATCATCAATGATAATTGCGAGTATGCGGTTGATGCAATATGAAATTGAAGTAAGTAATTCTGCAGTTTACTCTGGCTGCATGATGATATCTTTTTTGCTATCCCGGTTGATATACCCCCGATTGTAGCCACCGCAGAAATGCAAATTGGAACTACGACCGGGGCAATCATTGTAACCGATGCAAGTATTATTCCGGCGCCAGCGAGAACGCTTGACACCGAGTACACAATAACATCAATTGCGGTGATTCTTCGTCGGTATTTTTTTATTTTTATTTGATACTCCTCAGTGAGGGTTTTGAGTCTATTTTGAAATTCTCTGACCTGATCATAGCGACATTGTGTTGATGAAATCATTGTTATTTTAAAAAAGCTAGCGTTTTCAATTGTGAAATCCGAACGATTTAGTTATTTACTTAAATCCGCTACGAATTCCACATACCATGTTACTGGTGTCCCAACCAAACTTTTATCAGTAGCTGTTATAGTGAACTTTTCAGTTGTATCCTTGTCGATGATCGTTGAAATCGTATTATTAACCCCGGATGAACTCGACGATGATATATTAAATTGAGTCGTTGTCACTAGAGTTAATCGATAAATACCCTTAACGGTTGCAGTGATATCTAATTTGTTGTTTGTAGGTGTCCACACAAATGATCCGTGTTGGATTGTGTACACGACGTTGTTGGTTTTCTCATGAGGAATTTTTGTTTTTTCAATGATTGTTATCATCCTCGAAAAATCACCTTTGACGGCTTCGATGAAGTTTTTCGTCTCATCGATGGATTTTTTAATATCAGGGAGTTTTATTTCAATTTTATCCAACGGGGTTCCAATAAATTTATCAATGATATTTCTACGAAATGATATAAACTGTTTTCCGTTTTCTTCAATTTTAGATTCAAGTGTTTTTAGTACAAACAGAGAATTGTTTAACTCATCGTTGAGAGTTTTTAATCGATCTGTAATCGTCGAAACGATTACACCCGGTTTGAGTTTACCCTGATCGGAAAAAAGCGCGATAGTATTTTCGATTGCGTTTCGTTGTTTAACTAAAATATCATCCAACGACACATCACTGCTTTTCAATTTACCCTGCTTGTCTTGAAATACAACTATTTCGTTCGGGTCAACACTTGTTAAGTTCAACGTCTCAGCTATTTCATCTTTGATTAGTTTTTTTACATCCTTGATAGAATCAGGGGGTGCAGTGCCATCGGGTTTGGGTTTCAAAGATCTCCCCCAAATATCAATCATGTTATTGTAAAACTCTTTCTCTCTCTAAAAAGCGATTACTAGTGTATTCATTCACGACAACATGTGGTGGTTTTCCGCTTGGGTTACTCAAGGAGTTAGAAATAGCATCAAGGACATTTAATACTTCGCTGCCACATATTGGTGGGTCATTCATTTGTTGTGTTGGTAGCGTAGAATACCAAGTCTTCATTGGAAGGGTTTTTATATAACGCAAAAACTCTTTTGGTGGGGCTAATCCATATGAATCGAAATAGACAATCCCACGTGGATCAATAGCGTATGCAACCCAGTGAGTTCCAGGTCCGGTGCTGTTATCTAAATTAATAATACCGGTTTCAACGCTGTTTGGTTGATGTGGTAATTGATCTTTCATAAAGACACCTCTGAAGTTTTTAATCGCGAGTTTTTTAGCAGCATCGAGTAAATCAAAATTGGACATGGGAACCATCGAAGATTTGGGAACCATAGGTTCCTCAATTAATAAACCGGTCCTAGTCTTAGACCCTTTCCGCTGTACCACGAATACGGGGTTCCTGGTAGTCTTAGACCCAATCCGTGAACGGATCGTCCCTTTTTTTTATATCCTTTCCCAGTTACCTTATTTAGTGCCATTCCTGCTGCAGTACCAACGGCTCCTAACGCAGCCGCTTTAGCCACCGCTGGGGCTGCTGCTGCAATCAATGCTGGTATCGCAGCTAACAACGGGAATATACCGCCTGTTTTAATCATATTTTTGATAGCAGCCGCAGAAAGAGTAATCTGAACACCCTTTTTTGCTACTAGTGCATCATTGAAATGTTTCACCTGACGAGTTGTCAGCGATAGTTTATTTGCACCACCAGTCATTTGGTTGGGTTTCAACGTGATTGTGGTTCCACATCGCTTAGCCGATTCTGATTGCAATTTTTTTAATTGACCGGGAGTTAACGCAACACTAATAACACTATATGACATATTATACATAATTGATTGATTCTAATGGAAAAATCCTTCGGATTTTCAATTACATGTTTTCCACTGGTGCATCTACCACTCTCATTCTTCCACCAACACCTTCAAGTAGCATTGATTTATCACTGAGAATGACAGCAACCGCTCTATAATCAGCAATAACACCACGAGTCACATTAGCTCTAAAGTGTATATCAACAACAGATTGTCTCATCAAATCGAGATGTTCCAGTGAGAAGTAATAGATCGGATACAGATTTTTAAAATCATATTGTGATATTTGTAGACCGGTATCCACATTTTGATCGCGTGCCATAAATGACAACAGACGATGATAAACTCGTGCAATATGATTTTCTGTGTAATTAAGTTGTATATCCTCGGATGGTTCCTGTTGGCCGTTTATTCTCAGTGAGACGTCTTTCACACCTAATTGATCAAATATCATATGACTGAAACGTTGATCGCCAACTCGTGCGTTATCCTGTAACGCAATAAATATATGACGTGGCGCAGCAACACCTTGTTTTGATGCTAGGTTCCAAGTGAATAACCCGTTGATATTTGATTGCTTCACATCTGTACTCACTGATAACCAACTTAACAACGACTTTCCTCCATGGTCCATAAATGATAGTAATCGTTCTTCTGCGGTGATTGCTGGAGTCAACACTGGCATCCACAATGATATTTTTGTTAAATTGACTTTACCGGCATCAGTATTTGGATTTGCATTGTCTGCTGGAATCCTCCAGATTGCGTCATTATCATCACTCTTTCGTACAAGCGATACTGTATGCTTCGCTCCATAGATAACTTTTCTGACGTTTCTACAGAATCCAAATATATGATGCAGTGGAATCGCGCATGAAAATGATTTACGCCCTACTCCCAACATTGAGTTTCGTGTTGCAGCTCCTAGATTGAAATTAGCATCGTTGTTTATAATCATATCCTCGGCATCAGCATCACTATTATCACGTTTTTTTGGTCGTCTTACAACAAATGGATTTCCTCCAGCGGTATTCTTACCATCTTTTGCAAACATCATAGAGGGTCCTGCTGATCTTGTATAATCATCAGAATATCTCGCTAACCCGATTATTGTTGTAGCCACATCAACATCGCGATCTATGGACTCAATTTCTTTTCCATCAATGAGATATCTAGCACTCTCAAATAACGCCATGATACCATTATTGACAAAACCGACTTGAGTACCAGCTGGATACGGTGCTGGTACAGCAGGAGTATCAGCAGCTGTTACAAGTTCTCCTTCTACTTCAATAAACGCTTCACAGGGTAGAAAGTATTTACTGGTATCATGGACTTGAAGATCAATTCTTGCTCGACTATTTGAGTCTATGGCATGATAGGCGTAATATTGATAATCGCGTACAGAATCATCCTTGCCAACTGGGGCGTCTATATCAAATGCTGGATCACGTGACTGTTTGAACATTTTATTCTATTTATCAGAGTCTAAATCGCGATTTCCCATTTCATCGTCGTAGTTTTTTAAAGCCACTTCCTGCTATCATGTTTGCAATATTGCTTTGGTCCCCTTGATTTATCAAGGGGGTTAAAACCATCGACGCTAATTTTTCATCTACTGCGTTATTTATAATTCTACTAACACTTGCAGGCATTTCCGCTGTAGACGGTAACGGTTTTGAAAATCCTTTGGATTTCATCCGTGATTTCACTAATGATGTTAATTTATTCTTCGCAGTTGAAAACGCTTTTCCAGCAAGATCTCCAACAGCACCAATACCCTTATCACGAATAACATCAATTGCTTTCATTCCTAATTGTTTAGCCAACGGCATCACTTTTGGAGCCATTCTCGCAAATAATCCTAAAATGGTATTACCTAAACCATCTCCGTAGTATGCTCTATAAACCGGAAACCGTGAATTAACTACGTAGACGGGGGTTGGTTTATCATGATTGTAGTGTATGATCATTATTTGAAATCAGAAACAATTTTTCAATTGTAAAACAATTTATCAATTAATCACTGTGATACCCACTTTCCACTAACTCGCCAATGAAATCTCGATATGTGCTGATATCCATGATACCACCCTGAAATAATCGTCTACAGATATCAGCTGCTTCATTAATTATTTCCGGTGAGTTATTTCCAGCTCGGAACCCTCCTACAAGAACTTCTAATCGTGATATATCACTGAGAACACTACCAGGACATGAAACGCTAGCGTTTCCAACTAGACCACTCCCCAGAAATTTTTTCTCATCGTATGGCTGTCTTATTTGGAGTTGAAATTTTCTTTTGAAGTCTCTGTAGTCCTTCATCCTTCTATCTAAACTCCCAGTATTTATTTCATACACTATATCAGCCCATTCATTATGTGACATTCTATAATCCGAATAATTGTCCGTGAAAAACTTCTCTTGTGAATCATAGCTGTTAGCAGCGAATTCACCTAAATTATCTATATCCTCGTTGAGAATTTGTTGTTTAGCGCTCTCGGTAAATATAATTGATTTAGGTAGTCCGCTAACTAGTTCTTCCTGAAATCCTTTAAATGTTCGTTTCGAAGCGGTTGATATATCCTGAGGAAGTGATTGCAAGGATTTTTTTGTTTGTTTAGTTCTTTTTGCTATTTTTTCTAACACAGGAATAAGACCCTCTTCTTTTCTTTTACCGTCAGGATCATCTCCCAGTATAGCACGCTCTATCCCCTTCGTTGCTGTGGTTACCGGTTTAAACAATTCTTCAGATCCCGCAGCAAAATCAGTCTGAAAACTCTGTCGTTGTTGTAGTTTATTCCGTACAGAGTCACGAATTGGTACAAATCTCTTAATTGCATCTAATCGTTCACGAGCCAATCGGGTTGTTAATGCTTCATTGACCATTATTTGAAATCAGAAACAATTTTTCAATTGCAAAACAATTTTTCAATCCCGACCTAACACCAGTGACAAAGTCACCGTGGAAGTGTTTTAACGGCTCTATCAATGATGGGGAAAGTGACCAAATTGTATATAAAATAATTAATAATGTCACTTTCCCCATTCTATTTTTGATCAATCCGAACCAGCCATCAATTTTTTATTCACTGTTTCTGACATTATCAATCAAAAAAAAATGCTAAAAAAAATTAAAATCTCTATGAGGGGACGGTCACAATCAAATAATGATAAATGGTCGGTCAATCAAATAATGATAAATGGTCATTCAAAATTGTTCATTTTCTTGAATTAACGCCCGTAGGTTTCTAACTTTAGAATTAACCTCCTTTTTCAATTCGTATTCGTACCCCAATTCTTTTCGTATTCGTTCTACGATGGTATACAACGGAGCGAACACACTTACGTCACTGGAAAATGCGAGAGAGTCCTTAATAGAATTCTGAATTCTTTTGATGAGTGCATATTTCTTTGGCAGCATGTATTTATTGTTGTTAACTCCGTATTCTATATCCTGAAAATCAGACATGATTTGATCAGGATTTAACCCATCTGATAGTTCAATATCCCAACCTTTCAATTTTGAAATCTCGGATATGATGCTATTCATGTTTTCAGAATTCATTATTCTATAATAATGATATATTTCTAAATGAAAAATATGACGTATTAGACATAACTAAATTGAATTTTTTGTCCCGTCCCTTTTGAAATAGCCGATCGACAAACCCCCTCTGCAACATATCGTACAGAGGGTCTACAAATATTGAAATACTTGCCGGCTTCATATATTGATTTAAATACTTTTTCTTCGTTAGTTATTGTATTCAAAGATTTCACAGGTCTCGCTTTTTTCGAGTATTTCCCAGTCCCCCCTCGTTTGGTATTTTCACTATGTGTAACAGCCTGCAGATTTGATAAAGAATTGTTCTTCGGATTAGAATCAATATGATCAATAACAAAACCATCTTTGATCAATCCATGGAAACACTCGTACACGAAACGATGATTGTAATATTTCTTCTTTCCAACAGTAAAGAACAAATACCCCATACCATTATCCCACCCAACTGGGTTCTTCAGTCTACGGTTTCTTACAACACCATCACTGGATGCTTCATAATTTGTACTCACAGGGTGCTGTCTGAATTCTTGGGTCATTCTTATACTATACTATTTGTCTAATTCAATGACTGATCCATTTGCAGTGATTCATTATGCATAAATCTTTCATTTAGACACTTGTTTTTAGTATAGCATGAAAGAGTTCAAGAGATTGACTTCGAAAAATGCTGAATTCAATGCTGATAAGGAGTTTAAGAGATTATTGAAAATCAGTCCTAGATTTAATCTCGATAGACCCAAAAAACGTATCAAACGTCCAAGAGACGGAAACATGAAAGAGTTTAAGAGATTATTGAAAATCAGTCCTAGATTTAATCTCGATAGACCCAAAAAACGTATCAAACGTCCAAGAGACGGAAACATGAAAGAGTTTAAGAGATTATTGAAAATCAATCCTAAATTTAATCTCGATAGACCCAAAAAACGTATCAAACGTCCAAGAGACGGAAACATGAAAGAGTTTAAGAGATTATTGAAAATCAATCCTAAATTTAATCTCGATAGACCCAAAATCCTTCGGATTTCAAAAGCGTCCAAGAAATTATCCTGGAAAGATGCTCAATTCAATCTCGATATAGTTTCTAATACACCCAAGAATACAATTCTTGATAAAGCCATGATTAGTAAAATCAGAGATTGTTTCAATGAATTTAAGCGTGATGGAGCATCCTATTGTTGGTCAACATTTCGAATTGATGGTGTTGTTGACGCTACCATGAATGATGAAAAAGCAGCAGTGATAATTTCACGTGTTGGGGAAAAACGGTATTTTTTCCGAATCAAATTCATTATTGAAGTCGATGGCAAATGGATTATTAGGGATAAATTTGAACCAATCCTCAAGAATAAAAAAGCTGTCATTGTGAGTAGAGATTCCAAACCAGGAATTCTAACCGGCATTGACAAACCATACTACGAAAGATCTTATCCCGTAACAGCAATGGTTTATGGGCTATATCCGTTAAATGATAAACCCGATATCGCAAAACTAGCTCCTATGAAATATTCGTCAGGGCTTAATTGTGTAGCAGAACGAATAATGGAGCACTTCACAAATGCATCCCGAGGAAATAAACTAACTGATCTGCGACGTAGGAAAATAACCGAATGGGAACTGACAGTGAAACAGCATGGTGCAAAGATTTCTGATATAGCTAAATTAGAAACATCATTAAGATTTCCAATAACAGTTATGACGATAACCGGAGAGGTTTTATACGAACCGAAATATAACAAAAATGGAGCACCAATACAGATTATTGATCATAACAAACACGCGTGGACACCTGCGGTAACAGTATTTCCACGAGAACGAATCGTGAAATATATCCCTAAGGAGTTCGTCGGGGATGTTTTCTATGAAGAGAGATTATTTGATGCTATTAATGCGTTGTGTAAGGATGATCCTGTGTCAGTGTGGTTACTTAGAAGTGATGAAGATCCCGAAATAGGATTCGATCAATTTGTAAAACCAAATGGTGAATTATATCGCGTTGAAGAATTAGATAACAGAATGAGAAAAATCGCTAGTGATTTTTCACCGGAAAGTTTCCATGAAAAACTACTCACGGATAGTTTTACTATTCCATCAGTGGTAGCTCACTTCGCAAGAGAAAAAAACTCATGGCGTCCAACACGAAGTGATTTTCTCGAGGATGTTAAATTGAGTTGCGTCGAATATTCCCATGGAGGACTGTGGAATACGAAATACTCACGTGATGGTATGATTTCAATTGATATATCCGCGTGTTATCCCGGAAGTTTTCTCGGATATGGGGAATGCGCTGAGTACTTCAAACGATTTGGACACCCAACACATGAAATGACTCGTGTTGCGATTAATGGACCATTACCTGATTTTGATTTAACCGGATTCGCTCGTGTGATATCATTCGAATTAGCTACAGGGTTACATCCGTGTAGTTATGTTTGGCTCGGTAAACACCTATCTGAAAAGGCCTGGATGCCAATAGTGCTATTGAGATATATGATTGATTGTGGTATGCTAATATCGTTGATTGTTTCCGAGGCTATTATATGCTATCGAGCTCAGAAAGAAGTTTGGCTACCACAACCCGATCTAGATCGTATAATCAGAGAACTACGAAAACAATTCCCTGATTTCAGTGAAGAAGAAATCATAAATTGGTCTAAGAAGTTATTTGAAATTAAAAAAGAACAAGCAAAAGATCTCGGACGAAGAATAATCGGTAAATTCACTCAAGGTGGACGGTACGACAACGCAAAATATTCTTCGCGGTTGATCATAGACGTCGCTGAATACGATTTTATTGTAGCGGATTTAATGAAACAGGGAAAACTTGTATCCCGTAAGGATGCTTTTCTATCCAATGGTGAGAAAATGGGTACGGTTGTTACCTACTGTGATGGATATAATTCCCAGTACACACATTTGAGAAGTTCAATGCTAGCCTATGCTTCTATTAATCTATTTTCGATGATAAATAGATTTCCTAATACCGCGGTTAGAGTGGCCACTGATTCGATGTATATACACAATAAGTACAAATCAGCTGTAGCTAAATTCACAGATCCCGAAGAAAATTGGGGGTGTTGGCGATTTAAAAAGGAGATGCTACATGAGTATTGTGAATCCGCAGACGTTGCCATGGATGATAAATATCTTTGTTGTAACCGTATTGAAAATCAATCAGAATTTTCTAATGCACCACCGGTATCTGATCCAATCTGTAGATATAAAACAGTTTATTTAAACGGTTGTGGTGGGTCAGGAAAGACAACTCGTGCAATTGAATTATTTCGTCGTGGTGGAAATACTTGTATTTCTACTAACATGATTGTGCTAACACCGACTCACAGACTCGCCAGAGAGATGATACAGCGAGGGGTAAATGCCTGTACTTACCATAGTTTCTTTCGATGGAAGGGTGACAAATGGACTCCTGAGCGTATGGGTGATAAATTCATTCCTGAAATCATAATTTGGGATGAAATATGCACAGTGTCATTAGATGTATTACAAATATTTCTCGAGTGGTTGTTAAACAAAAACACAAAAGTCGTCATGTGCGGTGATCACGGCCAACCACCACCATTTGTCGGTGCATCTCCACATGAATGGCTAAGGGGTTTTGTAGACTACTATGAAGAAATCACCACTGATTATAGATCACTTGATGAACGATTACGAGAATTTAAGAAACTAATTAGATTACAACCGGATAGAATCCAGTGCGAAATAGCGCGTGAAGTGATTTCAGAAACTCAAATGAATGATTTCTGGGAAACATGGAGACCAAATGATTTGATAATTGCAAGTAGAAAAATAGTCAGGGACACACTTCAGATGAAGTTATTTGAATTGCATAAAGAAAAATTTGCAACGCTTCCAGTACCCCTTTGTTATAGGCCATCGGATACACGAAAACAGAACACTGAAGTTGATATTCCAGGACAGAGTGAAAAACAAATTCTCGTATTAAATGATATTGTGCTGGTTGATATCAATGTCGTTGAAGATGCATTGCGTGCTAATAAATCCCCGTGGACGCTAGGATACGCAGCAACAATACACTCTTCACAGGGATTGACTATATCGGATACAATTGTTTGGATGGTGGATAATCGCATCGAATGGTCGAATTTAGTCTATCTCGCAGTATCCAGAGTACGAAGAATAAATCAGCTTCGAAGAATTGTTTTCGATGATAATGACACCACAATAAATGATATTGATGTTAGCATCATTAATAAAAAACTCTCCGGTTACAAACAACAGGACAAAAAAAAACAACGAGAATTTGATATTGATGCTGAATCAATAATTACGCTGAAGAAACAACAAAATAATCACTGCGCGAGTTGCAATTGTATAATGCGTTGGCAGTATTCGGATAAGGATCCTCGCCAATTCACCGTAGACAGAAAAAATAACAGTCTCGGTCATGTCAGAAATAATGTGATGTTGACTTGTCTTGAGTGCAATAGACGCAACGGTGCTAGTTAAGACCATGCGGTGGCAATTGAGTATCCTCGGGAATCACTTGTAATTGTTGTCGAGTAAAACCCCGCTGAGGGGCAGTTGAATCCAGTTTATAGATTGCTGGTCTACCCGTAGATCGTGTTATACTAGATATCTTATGCGTAGTGACGCTCCAAATAGGATCAGTAGCCCTTTTTCTACCCCCTTCAAGCTCTCCTGGTTCGTATAAGTACCTCACAATGACATTACTACCAAGAATTGGTTCTTTGAAATCTTTTTGTGGTTGTACGGGTATTGACTTCTTTTTAATCGCGTTGATAGGTTTCATGTTGATTGTTCTAGTAATCTCATTATTCAGTGCAGTAATCACAGATGGTAATCTTTTAACCCATTCACGGGATCGCTTTTCTTGAATGAATTCTTTTGCGTATTGATATCCAAATAACCGCTCAGCAATCGTCCGATTAAATCGTTCTACAATGGCCTGATCGCGATGTAGCGCAGTATGCAGAAGCGACTTCAGTGGCTGATTTTGTTTTTAACGGTTCTGCTTCTTTGTATCGACTTGCAATATCAACTACGGTTAGCGCGTATTTGTAACCACGATCATGTGGCAGAAATAATATATCAGCCTGATGAACTTCATTAGGAGCGGTCACATCAAAATGCGAGAATTGAATTTGTTTAGGCGGTGGTAGATAAATTTGCCATAGTGCCTGTTTGGATAACCAATTAGCCGCAGTGGTTTTTTTCACTTTTGCAGCGCTAGCGAGTTTATGGACTGCTGATTTACCCCTCCAGTATCCTCTTGGGGAATAATAAATTAATTCCATATTATTAATTACCGGCACCTAACATCAATTTACTTTTCATAGCCGATTTTATTAAAAATGAAGCCAATTTTTCTTTGAAGGATTTATCAGGAATAGCATTTAACGCATGAATTAATTTCACATCTGCTAGATGTCTGTGTTGCAGATTGCTGCTTTTATAAGCAACATCATGAAGGTGACAGGCCTTATCAATGGCGTTTATTGGTTCTTCACCGAGGTTGGGTTGATTTTGATTATTGAGTCTGATATCAAGTCTGGTTCCCGGTCCACAGTAGCTATATCCGGGAAGGTGCTTTTCTCCGGGGTACTTTGCCCATGGGGTTCCAGGGAGCTTTGCCAATTTGGCTGCGATATCACCTCCTCGTTTTTTTTTAAATCAGATTTCATAGACACAAATCTAAATTTCTTTGTACCACATTGCATGCATTTACCAGAAAGCGCTGATCGGTTATTTTTAGTTGTAACTGTCGTCACATCATCTGTGCCAGTACGCGTTTTGCACTTCACACAATATAGATCCATAATTTATGTATAGAGATATGGATATAATTGATTTTTCAGCGACTAAAACAAGAGAACCAATTAAGCATCATGCAGCGCTACCAAACTCTATCCGGATGATTATAATCGGGCCATCTGGATCCGGTAAAACGCAATTGTTGCTCAATTTAATAATGAGATGGATGAAGTGGGATAAGTTGTATTTAATTGCTCCTAGCGTAGATGATCAACGATGTTATGAAGTGCTGAAAGATTTTAACGAGAATGCATCAGAAATTAGCGGTGAGAACGCCATTGATTTTATAACCGATATCGATGAAGCACCGAGTATTGATGATATTGATGGAGATATTAACAATTTAGTCGTATACGACGATATAATGTTGGATAAACAAAAAAATCCTGCTAGGATCTTTTCCCGGGGGCGTCACAAAAACACTGACGTGATATATGTCACTCAACGCTACACTCAGGTTCCAAAAGTCATCAGAGATAACTGCAATTTATTGTCTGTATTCAACGGAGTTGATACTCATACTCTTAGAAATATTTGGCAGACATGGTGCTCTGATATGGACTTCAATCAATTTCGAGATTTCTTTAGTCATGCTCAGTCGACTCCGCACGGATTCGCAACAATAAATCTACATGATCCTCGGACACGATATCGTATCGGACTGGATCAAATATTCGGTTGAAATCATTTATTATTTTTTGTTAACCCAGAACTGAAAGTTCTAGCAGCAGAGAGGGTGGATGACAACAAGTTGCGACCAAAATTAATTAAAAAATCGTAAAAATCTTCGTTTTCATTTTTTTAGTTAAAATGAGATTTCGTAGATTTTTAAGATTTCAACGAAATCCTACGGATCGTTTTAAGGATTCAATCAATTTTTTTTGTCTGAAAACGTTGTAGGATTCGCCCTCTTTTTGGTTAAAATGAGATTATAGGACGGCTCGTTTTAAGATTTCAATCAAATTTTGTCTAAAAACGTTGTAGGATTCACCCTCTCTGCTGCTGTTGTTCTCAGCAAACCATTGTCATTTATTTATATACTAGAAAATCAACATACGTTTAGTTGCATTTCTAAATACACTCATATGAAGGCACGTCTTAGTCCTTGCTATAGATACATTCGTATGGAAGGCACGTGTTAGCCGCAGTTCTAGCTACACTCGTATTGAACGCACGTGTTAGTCGTGGTTCTAGATACACTCTATTTGAAGGAATGAGTTTGCTGTAGTTCTAGATACACTCGCAATAAATAACTATGTAAGGCTTGGTGTTAACCGTAGCATTAGATCCGCTCCTAACAAGTAAATATTCAAGGCACGTTTTAAGCCATAAGTCTAGACTGTACATCATAAATATTCACTAAATTAATAATCGCTGCAATAAAATGATCCCTTGTATGTGAAAACTCCTTTAAAAGAAAACCATGTCTAATATTATGCCTCAAAAAGATACTAACATAATATTGTCGCACAGTCATAGTTATGCATAATTTACTTTACACAGACCGATATATTATTCACTTTATTTCAGATTGGATTTCAGACATTTGTAAAGTTCGCATACACAAAACTGCGTCATGAACGAAACACTAAAAATCGCTAACAATTTTTTTTTTTATCGATCGTTTTTGAAAGAAAATCTTACACTAACTAGCTCAGTCAAAGTTTTCTCACGTCGCGATGATACGTTAAGTAGACGTATGCATATTCAAATCAAGAAATGACATCCCTGCACAATAAGCAGAGGGTAATAAATCAGTGTAACGCATAGTCTAAAATGGCTTGAGATGAAACAGCAGAGAGGGTGAACAGACCTTTTACTCAAGCGTCATTGTTAAAAAACAAAGCTTCCTACGAAAATGAAAAATATAAGGTCACTAACGCCAAACCGAAGCTTCTAACTGACCGAGAGTTTCTTTATTTGGGTTAGCTCACTTTGTTACTTTCTCTTTTGTCTCTCTTGCTTTTCAAATTTTTGTATGTTTTTTTGTTTGCCCACAAAGACGCTTAGTGCTTAGATAAATAAGTTGAATTAAGAATTATTATAATGTCTCAGTAAATGAATATATATATAATGCATATATAAAGCGAGAGAAAATATGTAAAATAATACGGCGAGTCCGAAATGATTCTAATCAGAGATATATAGAGCTTATCGAATTATAAAGATACTGATGAAGATTTTAGAAATAAAGAATAATTAACCAAACTTTTTATAAATACCTATACAATATCGTGATCGAGGATCATGTAAATGTATCATTATAAATCAGTGTGTGATAGCTTGCGAACATGATAAGAAGGTTTTGAACTTAATTGTGTCCAAATCCCCTGAACACGAAGTCTGATGAATATTTCTAATTGTATGTGTAAAAGAGGCTAATGGTAGCCGACGAGTTTTAAACTCTCGGTGAGTTAGGCTTTATCTAAGTAGCATGTGAATACTGGAATAGGCAGCCGGAGCGGAGGAATCACCAGCTGCACAATGGGCAGAAAGGCTATTCCCAGCAAAGCGTCTTGGAGCGCAAGAAATCGTCTAGACACGTAGGAGTTCCTGGTTATCCACTACACTCAACTCTGTCTTCGGCCGTCTCAACGTTGTCATGATGAAGGAGAGTTCGACGAACTGCGCAACTCTTACTTAAAAAGAGTCACCGCGCAAGTTATTGTTGACATCTACCAATCCATTTTCAACACCCACTAAAGTCAAGTGGCGATAGACAAGCGACAAAGTGGCAGGTGTTGATATACTGGCAGCCGTAGCTGGAAACCTGCACACAAACGACTCAGGCAATCAGGGTCGTTCACCACTAATATTGTGTAGCAGTGGAGTCAGGCAGTTCTCTGAGCAACTGAGCAGACCTATATATCATCAGGGGAATTCCCATCATTTCGCAAAATTTTACTAGACCAATTTTGTATTATTTTCCTGTAAAAGATTTAATTCTGTGTTGGAATCATTAATTTGTTCGATTTGATAACTATCTGTTGGAATACTGAAAACTTGCTAATCAGGGGTTCCATCTGGGGTTTTTATTTGCAACGACGAGTGAATTATTCGTCTGCAACCCACCAAAGGATTTCGATCTAATATTTCGCCAGCTATGATATACTCGTACTTGTACAAGCGCAATTTCTTTTACTGGAATTATTAATAATCATATTTTTAAAAATTAGTAGTAGTAGTAGTAGTAGTAGTAGTAGTAGTAGTAGTAGTAGTAGTAGTAGTAGTAGTAGTAGTAGTATCTAAGTCAGACATAGATTCTGATATAGTCATTGCTTCGATGTAAATGTTAAGCATTTCTGTGAACCCGCTATCTGATGTCATTCCATGACTAAGACCTGATTAGATCATTGTGGATAATTTAGAGTTTGCTAGAGTAGCTGTATGCCACTGTACTAAATACTTATACAATTGTGTGTTGCTGCACATAAATAACTTTTGCCATGAGACTTTGAACACCGGCAATTGTTACAGCAGCTGATACACAAACTGATACAATTACCGGTGATGTCATTGTTATTGTTGATAGCAGAGATAAAAGCGGACGCCGAATACACAAGTAAATCAGCAATTACACGTCTGCGATAGTTTATTGCTTATACTGTATCCTCGTCAACGCTTTTTTTGATTGTATATGCAACGTTGCACATTGATTGTGGAGTTCATTATGTTTAAGGAGATGGTAATTTAACGACTATATCAAGACTGAGATTAAAGTTAAGTACTATGCACTGTGTCGACACATTTTGATTTTTTTTTAGCGGTGTTGGCAGTCAATACGAATCAAAATATACAATTCCACGTGGACGACCCGCCTATGCAGCCCAATAATTAACTGGACCAGAACTTTTATCGAGATTATTGAAACTGTTTTCAACATTGTCTGGTTACTTGGGTGATTTATTGCGCATTAAATCACATCTAAAAGTTTTATTTGTAATCTTAGCAGCACTAATTAAATAAAAATTGACATAGGAGTATCAACAAAGTGTCCCTGAAAGTCTCAGACTTTTCCATTTCAAGAGTTGGGAGTTCCTGGTAGCCTTGCACCTTTTCACGTTTTATGAGTTTATTCCGTGACCTGTTGCTTTCTTTAAGGCTATTACAGCCGCGGTTCCAATTTCACCTAGTGGGGCTGCATTCGCAATAGCTGGAACATCAGCGACTATTAATATATGTATAGCTGTAAGAATTGTAAATATACCACCTGCTTTTATTGAATCTTTAATGGAACTCAGAGAAAGATGAAGTTGAACTCCTGTATTTGATTCTACAGCTTAGCTAAATTATTTAAGCTGAGTTTCAGCTAATGATAATTTGTTTCGACCACCACTAGAAATTGGATCTTTCTTCAATGTTATTTTTTAAGCATTTACTTGCAAGTTTTGATTGTAATTGTTTTACTTGACCAGAAGTCATGGTGACATTAACCTGATTATATGACATTTTATAATATCGTGAGCGATTTAATTATATATTTTCCACACGGGCATCACTAACGCGTATTCGTCCACCAACACCTTCAACTAGCATTGTTTTGTCGCTGAGTATAACAGCAATACCTCTGTAAACATAATCAGCCGGTAATACCTCTAGTCGAGCTCGAAAATGTATATCAACGACAGATTGTCAAAGTAAATCAAGATGTTTTAGCTAAAAGTAATACATTGGATACAGCGTTGTAAAATCTAATTGTGACATTTGTAAACCAATATCTGCATTTTGATTACGTCCTATAAATGATATTAACCGATGATGTGCACGTATAACATGATGTAATTCAAACTTCAGTAACATATTCTCAGTTGGTTCTTGATGTCCATTTATTCGTAAGGAAACTTCAGAAACACCGAGATTGTCAAATACGTTAAAGTGCGTGTATCATCATTTTCTCTGTTATTGTGATGCTATATGCCATGTAAATAATCCTCGAACATTTCTTTTTAAACGCTTTCAGTAGTCATTTGCAACCATGACACCATCGATTTACCGCCTTGATCCACAAAATAAACTAAGTGTTGTTCTTCAAAAAGTGATGGAGTCATCACATTCATCCACAGCGAAAATTTTGCAATATTACTTTACAAGAAGCAGGACCGATAGATTGCCAGATTGAATCATGATCTTCGCCTTTTCTTAGAAGTACAAATGCATGTTTAGCTCTGAAAATAACCTTTCTGACATAATACACAAAAGCCAGAGATGTGTTACAGTAGAATTGAATTGGACATGAAAATTTTATATTATCACCTTTTAACATTAATGGACGCGTTCTAAACCAGTATCAGCGTCGGCGTTGTTGGCAACGTTTCTTGGTCGTCTTATATTATATGGTCTACCATCAGGATGGTTAAAACTATTCTTAGCAAATATCATTGTTGGGCCGGATGATCTTGTACAAATCATCTGAATAACTTGCTATACCTAATATTGTTGTAGCAACGTCACCATTATCTCTAATTGATTCAATCTCTTTTCCATCAATCATATATGCCGCTCATAAAAGACATCATAACACAATTGTTAACAAAACCTACAATATCAGCTGCTCCATATGATGTATTAACAGCTATACGTCTGTTACAATTTCTCCTTCTACTTCAATAAACGATTTAGCGGGTAAGAACTCTATAATAGTATTCCAAACATACTCTTCCACGCTGATTTGGTTGCCGTGAACCAGAAGAATAATATGGATAATCGCGATAGATTCATCTTTAAGAATTAGTGCGTCCATATCAAATGCGGGATCAGATATACGTTTGAACATTATTATAATTGTTTGTCGTCTAACACGAAGACTACTTTCTGCTATTAAACAAGTATTTATATTTTCTTCTGCTTAACAAACCTAATCCACTAATTTAGTACTTTAAGCCTGATTTATTATTATACCAACATTGGTAAGCAGAACTTTAGTGCAGTGTAATTTTACATGGTGTTGTGTTTGTCGTTACATTGATCGTGCTAGTCTATCTTTGATTGCTGCAACTGCGTTACCTGCAACATTACCAACAACACTATGAACTTGATGACGAACAAAATCAATAGCTTTCATTCCCAATTGTTTTGCAATCGGTATTGCTTTTGGGGTATCCTTCTAAATAAACTTTGAACAACATCACCGAGTCCATCATCGTTTTATGCTTTATAAATTGGTCATTCTGGATATATCACCCTGTCCATAATTGATCCACGTTGAGCATGATGTATAATCATTTTATTGCCACTGATTTTAATTAGTTTTAATCACCGTGATAGACATCAACAATGTATCAATAAAAGATTGATACACGTTAATATCCATGATGCCGCCTGTAATTACTCGTTAACAAATATCAATTGCTTCATTAATATTTTCTCGAGAATTATTACAGGCTCGTTTTCCGCCAATAAGAATTTCTAATCATTCAACATCAACAATGATTTTTATTAGGATATGGAGTAATACCACTTTCTTGACTGGCAACACCGCTTCCGGTTGTTTTTTCTGCTTCTTTCTTGTTGAAGAACATTATACCACATTTGTCTAATTTTCCCAAATTTCGAGACTTTTTCTTTTTCTCTTTCACTTTCTTGTATAGTTTCTTCATCTAATATTGTTTCAGATGGTTGATCTTTTAATGCTAATAGCAGTTATGATTCTAGTCGTCGTAATTCTTTTAATATTTTCATTTACTCCATAGATTAAATCATTATATTTTGCATCTTTGTTTCTATAAATCCAAGCAATAGTATTGTTCTATTATAAACAAATTCGTACCAGGTTTCACTTCTTTATTTCTTTTCTAGAAAATGCAGGTTTCAAAAACGTTACTTTACCATTATAACTCTCCACGTCAAAAATAGGTAATCTTACCTCTTCAATATTCTTGATGTGGGGAAACACTGCCATTGCTAAATTTACCACATAATTATATTTTTACTTTTACTTTTATTTTATGTTTTAGTTCTGTATCTGATTTATCACTTTCCATTTCATCTATTTCAGGACCAGCCTGATAAATATCCTCAAGTATTTCTTTCTCTCTGCCAGGTGGTTGAGCAACAGCTATTTCAGCTGGAAGATTTCATAAAATGATATTTGTTTCCTTAGTTTTTTCGCTGTTTTCCAGTTGCATTAGCGGTCTCCTCCAACGTTGGAGGCATCCCTTCTGTAGCTTCTGCAACTCGTTCAAATAACTTTAGTAGCAGGTTTAAATAATTGTTCTGAGCCTTCTGAAAATGCCACCTGAGATTCTTATAATTTTGGTCTGACAGAATCACTGACGGGAGATGTTTCTTAATTGCCTCTTGTCGTTCTCGAGCTAATCTAGCTGTATAAGACTCCATAGCTGGCGCCATTATTGATTCATAATAATGATTTAATTACTCACACATTACAGCAGATAAGAGGGTGCGACCTCAATGAATAGTTCAGATGGTAAAAGAAAACGCGCATACAAAATTTGAAAAACACGAGAGACAAGAGATAAAGTAGCAAAAAGAGCTAACCCAATTAGAGAAACTCTAGGTTTCTTAGAGGCTTCGGTTTGGGGTTATTAACCTTATATGTTTCATTTTCGTAGGGAACTTCATTTTAAAACATGACGCTTCAGCAAAAGGTCTGTTTAGCCTCTCTGATGCTAACCATAGCTTTCTATGGTCTGAATATTAACTTCTTCCTATAGACCTTCGTAGTAACAAATGATATAGAAAGTGTGCAAACTAACGAGAGCTAGATCTGTGTGTGTGTGTGTGTGTGTGTGTGTGTGTGTGTGTGTGTGTGTGTGTGTGTGTGTTGGATTTTTAACGTAGCTTAATTTTTTCAGTCATATCGCTACGATGTCTGCAGTGTGTCAGTTTTATTGTTATGTCTAACACTGGGGCATCATGCCGCAGACACGTATCATGATGTCCCACCCAGTCACATTGTCCTGACACCAGGCTGACCAGTCCTAGCATTAACCTCTTAATGCTGAGCGCCAAGCGAGGTAGCTGTTGTACCATTTTTGTCAGCTTTTGGTATGACTCGGCCTGATGAACAAACTAACGATCTCCCACATCCGAGGCGGACCCTCTAACCACTAGATGTAATACAGCGATAAAAAACGAATAAAGTGTGTGCCATCAGTGTCCATTTACACTATATATAAACAAATCTTACATAAAGACTATTTAATGAAACAAAACGTCACTTAACAGTCTCAAGGCAGCAGATGTTATCAGGCTACGACCTGACATCTCTTTGCATATCCTGTAGTCAGCGTATTTACTCTCCATTCTAATTAAAATCATGATCCCCTACCAGTGTGATTACAACCAAGATTTACATATATTATGTTGTTAGTAGTTCCGACAGGCACCGATAAATGCTTTTGTTCTAGTGACCTTAGGAATCCCCGGTCCATTATTGTATTAACCTATCAGATAAAGCGATGCATCTCGTGTTCGGAGAGTTATGGTTAGTAACGTTCTGTTCCAAGTGACATATGTCACTTTCATGAACGGCTAAGGTTTAATAGGATTATGTATAGAACGATAAACAGGACTTGACCTCCTACCCATGGCAATACGATCTTCGTTGTTGGAAAGATTGGTTGTAATCAGATTGGAAGTTTGCGTCATCCTATAATGTTTTCTGAGATGAAATACGTGACGAAAAAGAAAACGACATTACTAATAGCGTGGCTAAATTCGTAAACACTAATTGCGGGTGCAGTATGTAAAACTGTACGAATAAAATGGCTACAATTTGTGTTAAATGCCTATTCTGGAAGCACAATGAAATAAGAAATATCATGGAGCAAAAAATGCGCGTGACGATCGAGCAAAGCGTGCGATTAACCCTACAACATTGGATTATATGTCGTCACAAAAGAAATAAGTTAAATGTATAATGTATACAATTAATAAACTTCGGTTGTAGACTATGCTGATTGTATCCTGAGATATATGTACTATGTGAGAAAAGGAATTACTGGAAATTTAATTGGAGGCTTTAAAAATAGTACAATTTTTTTTATCAAGAGTGGAACTCTGGCACTATTATACGAGACGAAGCATGCAAGATGGCCTGTTTGATCATTTATTTTATTTGCTTCTGAATTAATCTTTTGCAATAATGTATATTTTTTACACATGACTAATTGTTCGTACCCGACTGCAAAAGTCCCGTACCAGGGATTCATCACGTGCTTAAGTGTAACTCGGCAGTAGTACACGGCTCGGCATCGCATTAAAAGATGTAGGGAAAACTACTCGCAATAGCACTTCCTTCGTGTGAAGAAAAAAAAAAACAGGAATGGAAAAGTACGATGAGCATTTTACCTATAATCTACATTATGAAACTACGAACATGTATATGAGGTAAATATGATGGAAATATGTAACTTGATTGCAAATTATACAGATCAATATTCATCATTTATTTATTTCTTGAAAACTAGGCAATTTTAGATCAAAATTTTGACTGATAACATGAGAGGGGTCTTGTCAGATAACCGTAAAGAAGACATATAACTATTTAAAGCTCGAGACATGCTCTTTATAACCTAATGTCCTACGAATAAGCTTAAATAATGACTTCGCTAAGTTACGACTAAACACTTACAAATGATTTTTGAAAAATTACAAAACTGACAGACTCTTTGGCTTTTGGGCGCCATGAAGCTGCACCATAACAACTCTAAGTACATCTACATATACAAAAAAGGTATTTGAATGTAGTCAACTTCTGTTAAAGGTTTAATGTCTTTATGTAAACGTGAGTCATTAATACAGCTTCTGGACTACTGAACTAATGTCCTCAAACTAGTATATGTCTTAAGTATTGAGCTGAGAAGGGTAAATTATTTATTTCGTCTGTCTTATTTATCATGGTACTCTGTGTGGGTGTGTGTGTGTGTGCTGGACTTCTATCGTAGCTTTAAAATTGTGTCAGTCATGTCGCTACGATGTCTGCTGTGTTACAGTTTATAGTGATATATAGCACTGGGGCTTCAAGCCGGAGACATTTAACATGATGTTCCACCCACTCCCATTGTCCTGACACCAGGTCAACCAATCCTAACACTAACCTCTTGATGCTGGGTGCCTAGCATGGCAGCTGCTCGTACCAATTTGATGTCTTAAGTATGGCTCGACCGGGGTTCGAACCCACGACCTCCCACTCTTACCACTAGACCACCACAGCGGGATTTTTAAAGGGGGTATTGTATGATGCCTCGGGGTTTTCGTGTGGCTAACATATATTTGGAATGAGAGTCACTTTGAAGCAAACAAGACACTGTACGCAGTCTTTTACTATATTTAAATCATTAATTTGAAAACTAACAGAAAAGAGTGAAAACCAACAAGCTTTGTAAAATTCAACAAATAACTTATTTCCCTAGGATAAAAAGTGTGTGTGTGTGTGTGTGTGTGTGTGTGTGTGTGTGTGTCATTTCGATTTTAAATGTAGCTTTAACGGTCAGTCATATCGCTACGACGTCTGCAGTTTCACACACAGTTTATAGTGATGTCTAGCACTGGGGCATCATGCTGCAGACGTTGTTGTTGTTGTTGTAGTTTTTAATGCTATTTTATAGCACAGGATAGACAATACATGGCGGCTAATATTAATGGTGAAGGAAGAACCCGGGAAACCCTCAGAAAGAACCACCGATCTACAAAAAGCTACTGACAAGCTTTCTCACATACCCGCATTAGCCGAACATGAGACTCCAATCCGCGCAGACAGAGGTGCGATGGCAGTGATCCGTAACAGTGGGCGATTTAGACCACTCGGCCACTCGGGGTCCCTGATGTCCCACCCAGTCACGTTTTCCTGACATCGGGCCGACCAGTCCTAGCACTATCCTCTTAATGCTGTGCCCCAAGCGAGGCAGCTGCTAGGACCTTTTATACAAGTCGTTAGTATGACTCGGCCGGGGTTCGAACCCACAACCACCCACATTCAAGGTGGAATACAAAGTG
Organism: Unio pictorum; assembly: GCA_030141615.1. NCBI lineage: Eukaryota > Metazoa > Mollusca > Bivalvia > Unionida > Unionidae > Unio > Unio pictorum. The sequence continues at coordinate 13,695,346 of JARLTB010000102.1, read as the reverse complement.
AAATTGTTACAAGCAGAAGAAAAAAATTAAGGTATGGCGAATTTAATCGCAAATAATCCATGAATTACAGACACAATTCCTAATAATAAAAGTTCTGAATAAACGTTAGTTAAAATCCAATTTAAATTCAACGATGACAGTGTTGATGTGTCTGTGGTAGCCTTATCTTGGAGATGTACCTACAGTCATTTGTTCAAACACAGTAATATATTTCCAGATTTGAATTCGACATAATTCAAGTGGATGTCTCTGTGCAAAATTCTTACTTTTTATGATCACTCTGCATTTCCAGAAAAATTAGATCACTTCAATCAAATAATTTGAATAAATAAATTTCAGCCCAAAATGTTTTAATGGATACAGCAATAATTTAATTCTTTCTGTCAACACGAATGAATAAGTTTTCCAGTAACACGATTATATACTACTCTACTTGAACTTGGGTCAAAATTAAAATTCTAATAAAAACTATTGATGGAAAATTTCAGTCTGGAAGGTTATACATGTATACAATGTCAATTACATAGAATATGTTAATGAAAGTTAGAGAATTCCAATATAATAAACCCAGACCAAAAACAACGATGTTTGCTTCTACAGGTAATGATCCTAATATTAAACCATCACACATAGAGAATATTTGTTCTATATCTTAGGTGTTTACAGAATTTCTTTTACAAAATTCAGATCAAATAGAAAATAGACTTGATTTCGGATAAGGTTCAGTCCAACATACAATGGTACATTACAATGTCAAAAATGAATGCACTAACTACAGTAACAAACAATGAAAATTAAACATACATAACAGTATGTATGTATTTTCATCTATTATCATTCGACCCATCCATCCCATCCGTCCATCAAGATATAAATCAATAATCTTTTATTCATAACGATGGAAATCTATGCACCACCTATACCTAGGTAAATAATAAAATATACACTCATACGAGCTTGAACAGTTAGTGTCAGTCACCACTGATGAAGGAATGAGGTCAAAGACTAATACAAGGTTTCCTGGCATCAGGTTGAACTCAGATGTGGATTTCCGTTTTCGGTTGTCCCGTACGTTTACAACTAGAGTAAGAAGAGGTCAAGAATATCGGAGAACACGAAATTGGTACCAAAATTCCAATATGATAAAATCTGACCTCCACAGCCTTAGGTGGTGAACTGTTGAGATCTGATTTTAATCAGTTTGACAGAATTCATTCTTACAACAAAAGTTACATAAGTTAAGACCTTATTAGCTGTAGATATTGGGTGTACATCCTTGCGTAATAAAATATGTATCTATTTTTAAAAAAAAAAAAATCACAATTATACCAAAACCCAGTTCAGTATCAATTATATCGTAAACTTTGTCATTCTTGTTTAACTTTCTAATACTACACATTATAATTTGCACACACACGTTGACATATGAAACGATGTCATTATATAAATAATGGGGCTGCGAGTAGTCGAGTGGTCTAAAGATCTCGCGCTACTGATCATTGTCATCTCACCTCTTGTCTGCGTGGGTTCGAGTCTCAGGTTCGGCCAGTGTAGGTATGTGAGAAAGTTTGCATGTAGCTTCTCGTGGGTCCGTGGTTCTTTCCTGGGTTTTCCAGGGTTCTTCCTCAGCCATTATTACTAGTCGCCATGTATAGACTATCCTGGGCTGAAATGGCGTCAAACCCAGAAAATGCCCCCCCCCCACCACCCCCGGGCCCAAATTACATCTCTGGTTAAACCTTATAACAACATACATGGATTAGATCCGATGAATTCATAGAAAGCAGTTGAGGTCACGACCTATATCACCGTAACCCAAAACGTATATCCCTCCTGAATCCGTCAGCGTTAAGAACGGTTTACATGCTTATCGTTTATATGATTTAGATAATGTAAGCATGTATTAGTATCAAGGTTCGCGTCACCTTACTTACTATTACACCGGAGGAAATGATATCTACATGCAGTTTTCTCCATCGAAACACACAGATGAGGCTGGAGGCAAGGAACAATATTCTAAACAAAAAGCCAAAGAGGTAAGATACCCAAGCTCTCTCTCTCTCTCTCTCTCTCTCTCTCTCTCTCTCTCTCTCTCTCTCTCTCTCTCTCTTTGAATGTGGACAGTGGTGGATTATGAGCCGACAGCAACAATCAAACCAGTAGCACAGTGAATAATTTAATTTAAAAACTTAACTCTCCTCTTACACTATATGACTGGAAAATCAGATTTAAAAAAAATATCAAATTACTGAGAATGTTAGTTCGTGTCGATATTGTTTACTTTTTTTATAAACTGGTGCGTGTGTGTATGTGCATAAGTTCCCAATGCCACCGTTATATGCAACATGTCGGTCTTAATTCTAAACTGAATATTTGAACGTCGTTTTAAACCTGTACTCATGATTACTTTAAAGAACTTTTAATGTCAAATACTTTTTAAACAAATAATTTCCTTTCTTACAACAATTAGTTAAATCGAGAGAATGGTGAAATTTCTGGAAAACGGCGGTATTGGGACTTCAATTACTGGGTGTTAAAATGTAGTTATCTGGGTGATAAAGCTGAGAAATATCCCCAAGCCTCAATCATTTTAAACAATATAAATTTTTGTGTGGAGGGTGGTTGAGCTATAACACTTTCTTTTCTTAACACTTTTTCACATTGAAAAGACACAAGTTCTATTCAATGCAACTATTACATAATATCTTATGTTTTTGTTTTAAAAATACTCATATATATATATATATATATATATATATATATATATATATATATATATATATATATATATATATATATATATATATATATATATATATATATATATATATATATATATATATATATATATATATATAGATATATAGTGAACCATTGTAAAACTTTGCATGAGTAAAAACATGTTACGGGAGACTACTTGTACATGGAAAATTTAAATGTTTGCATTTTAAGGGAGGTAACTCTAGCCAGGTTCGATTTGCTAAGTCACATTAGTCTTAAAAATATACACAAATATGTTTATCCCTCGCCCCATATATATATAAAGGGGCGGTCAATGTTTAACAAGTTGATACGCAACTCCCACTGAAGGGCGCTATGATCTGGGTTAAAGTACTGAGTCTTATTGCAGTATCTCATTGTAGACTCCAGTGTCGTGACTTGCAATGCTTCCTACTATGTAACCATTAATATCGCTTCTTTATCTGAATCTGGTGAATTTAGTGATTAGGGTTTACGTACCCCTCTTGGTTGTTACACTTGTCATTCCGAAAAATGAGTTATTCAAACGAGCACTGCAGAACCTATACAATCTGTTTCATTCAAACCGCTAGGAGAGCATATATTCATTGTAATTGCACATTGGTAACAAGATGATCACAAACCTCTTGAATAAAAACAAAAAATGTTTCTGCTTTGAACACTTCACCAGAAATTAAAGTATTTAGATATACATCCCAACCTTGACCCTTAAACATGTCATTGTACGGACCGTGTTACTCAAACCCAGTATCAAGACCCGTGTGTGTGTGTGTGTGTGTGTGTGTGTGTGTGTGTGTAATAGACAAGATAAGCATCGCCAAGGTTGGGAATCGTTGTGATCATTGCTTTACAAACATATGCAACACAGTGGTACACTGAATAAGTAATATAGCGGAACAGATATATATAATAGTGGTACAGTGAATAAGTGATATAGCGGTACAAATATATGTAAAGTGGAACAGTGAATAAATAATACAGCGGTACAAATATATGTAAAACAAGTGGCACAGTGAATAAGTAATATAGCGGTCCAGATATATGTGAAACAGTGGTACAGTGAATTAGCAGTATAGCGGTACAGATATATGTAAAACAGTACAGCGGTAAAAATATGTTACACAGTAGTAAAATTAATAATTAATATAGCGGTGCAGATACATGCAACACAGTGGTACAATGAACTGGTATAGCAGTTCGAAAATGCAAATCACTGATAGATACTATCGGAATGCTCTAATGTGTGTGTGTGTGTGTGTGTTGTGTGTGTGTGTGTTCTGTAGAAAGTGGGGTCTTTAATCATTTCATTCTACACTATAAATTGGTCATTTATTGCATTATATCGTCTTGTTCTAAGATGATGTACTGCATGACCCCAGTTTCAAGTGAGTGTTTTCGGTCCCGATTTCGGGTGCGAGAGTATATCACGTGATTAGTGACTTCCGGGTCCTCAATTTACATGACTACTGTTAAATTTGTCCAGAGCTATTATTTTATCAAACCCAAATAGTATGTTTAATTTGAAGTGTGTGTCTAATTTCAGAAGTCCAGGTTTTTGTTATATTTGACGGTAGTTAGCAGATACGATAAAAAGAAACATGGGACCCCAGTTTTAGAGATAGATGTTAAAGACCCCACATTGACATTAAAACACGTGTGTGTGTGTGTGACTTGAAACATGTCTAGATCAACATTATCCAAGGGGGATAGAGACAGAGAGTTTCAGTGTGTGTTTGGGGTTTTAACGCAGCTTTTACGGGTGTTCAGTCATATAGCTACAATGTCTGCATTGTGACAGTTTACAGTGGTGTCTAGCAAATGGCACATCTTTTCGCATACATGTAACATGATGTCCTACCCATTTATATTATCATGGAACCAGGACGACCAGTCCTAACACTAACCTCTTAATGCTGAGCGCCTTGCGAGGCAGTTGCTTGTACCATTTGTATAAGTCTTTGGTATGACATTGTTATAACCACTAGGTTATCAGAGCGGTGACCGAGAGTTTAATCGAAAGAGTTCCATACAAAACCAATAACTATAACAAAACGCCGATATTCTAAGCAGACATTTCACTGTCTCTTTAATTTATAACCGGGGACTCCGAATGGTCGAGTGGTCTAAAGCGTTCACCGTTCCGGATCACTGCTATCTCGCCTCTCTCTGCGTGGGTTCGAACCTCAGTCTCGTCTCACGTGAGTACGTGCGAAAGCTTGCAGTAGCTTCTTGTTGGTCGGTGGTTCTTCCCGGGGTTTCCCGGATTCTTCCTCCACCAGTTATACTGGCCGCTGTGTATAGCCTATATTGTGCTGAAAATGGCGTTAAACCCAACAACAACAAAAAAACATATAACAATATACCATTCTATTAATTAAAGCCTGTTATTATTGTAATTTAAGTACATAACTGCGTCGAAAGCAAAGAACTGAATGTTAAATTTTAATAATTATTTTTTTTTAAAACAACATTTTTTCAACAATTAACAAGAGGTTATTAATAGCAGTACTACTCGCTGCTCTTTTAAATGTATTTCGGATTATTTTCTTTTCATTTGGTACGGAGACAACAATAAACGCATTCACATAGTTTTACACCGTATTAAACTCAAACGTTAGATCCATTACTGATTCCTTTGTTTTAAAAACTCTTACTAAAGTGTCACTTCAATAAATACTTTACCCGTTTCAATTATAATCTAGATACCCCCGTCAGTTGGAATTGCATATTTTATCGACTGGCAATTACCGAAATGTAATCTAGGTATAGGCTATAATTCAATACAGTGTGAAGATCATTTCATTGCTGTTGTCTGAAATCGTGTTTCGTACCTCGATGGTGTCATGAACAACATATGTATATAAACTTTAAAGGGATTGTTTAATGGGTGTTTGGTGGTGGTGGTGGGGGGAGAGGTTTGAAAGATAAATCGATAGAAAATTATCCGCATTCTTATATATTATAAAATGTAATGGGTTAGTGTTCCGAAGAAGATTGTTCAGTGCGCCGTAGCTACGTTTTGTGCAGAGGTATCAAACTGAAGCCACCAATAGGGCCGCATAAATGCATTTTCGTTGGCCCAAAAGCGGCACAACCTTTGTTATCTCTCATTACAACTTGTAACGCCAATCAGTTTGCGGGCCACGTAATAGCGGGCCACATTCGTCCCGTGGGCCGCGTGTTTGAGAACCTTATTTTAGTGTAAGAGAATACGAGAAGTTTAGCCTACGTTTATTTTAAGATGCGGTATAAATGCGTGGTTGATTTGGGCTCAGTGAAGCAGAAATGAACAAACTAGTTGGCGTATATCCATGTAAACTATCGTTGACCTGTAATCGAAAACATAAACTGATTTTGGAAGAGGATAATTTCGATATATGTAGATCGACACGATTACAGAATATACACATGTACATTCTCCTGGCGGTGTAATTTTGAAGATATGTCACGGCGTACATGCTGTACCATTATCTGCTTAACCTAACTTACATATCGCCAAGGCAAAGATAACCACGACTATTGATGCATCGTGATTATCGTTGCCTTGGCGTTATGTAAAAATCGCTAATGTCTACGACAACAAGAACAAAAACAACAGCACTAGTCACAGATCAATAACGCCATTACCACTACCATCATCATCTTCAAAAAAAAACAAAAACAAAAGTAACAATCTGTTAGGCGGTTGTGGAAATTTTAATGTCATATTTCGAGATTTTCAGTTGAACATGTTGAATCACACCGATTGTGCTGAAAGTTCCATTTCGTATGTTGAGTGTTTAGATTGTATCTGTTGAATTACACAGCGGTGGTTGGACTTTTTATTGTGCTTGTCAGAATTGCTATTTTTATATGGTCAAATGATGTGATGGTCTTAAAAGTAACATTACACAATAACCACTTTAACAATTCAAAATAATATCGAACATTAAGATACATCATTCATGTATTTAATTATGGGACGCCATTACAATTCATGCATTTACAGTTTGAAAGTTACCATTTACAGGTCGAGAATTACTTTGAATTTGTTCACTAGATGTCGCTTTCGTGAACGGACCGTGTTATTTTTAAACAAGGAGGCTGCTTCTCGTTGCTTTTGAAATTCAACACTTGAAATCTAAATACTCGCCATATGAAATAGAACTTTCTTCACAAACAGTTACATACAACGTGTGAATTAGGGATACTCGACATATGGTATTAGAATTTCAACCACCGCTATGGTGCCTCTGAAGATGCTAGCTATTCCGTTTTCGCTACGGTGCCTTTTAATGTGCTAGCCATTCTGTTTTCACTACGGTGCCTTTTAAGATGCTAGGTATTCTGTTTTCGCTACGGTGCCTTTTAAGATGCTAGCTATTCTGTTTTCGCAGTCTTATCAATTTGTTAGTTAACTTTCTTTCAAACGATAACTAAAAACAAATTACGTATACAAAAAAGCACAACATGATTGCACATAAAATTCAGTGACAAACATAAAAGAAAAACTTAATATGATTGTTTTTGAAAGTCCACGATGAACATGCAAGGGCCAGTATGATTGTTCTTGATAGCCCACGATGAACATGCAAGGGGCAATATGACTATTCTTCAAAGCCCATGATGAACATGCAATGGGCAATATGACTGTTCATGATAGCCCATGATGAACCTGCAAGAGGCAATATGACTGTTCTTGAAAGCCCATGATGAGCATGCAAGGGGCAATATGACTGTTCTTGATAGCCCATGATGAACCTGCAAGGGGCAATATGATCATTCTTGAAAGCCCATGGTGAACCTGCAAGGGGCAATATGATTGTTCTTGAAAGCCCATGATGAACATGTATGGGGCAATATGATTGTTCTTGAAAGCCCATAGTGAACATACAAAGGGCAATATAATTATTCTTGAAAGAGCATTAACATGCAAGGGGCAATATTATTGTTACTTGAAAGCGCATGATAAACATACATGGGGCAATATGGTTGTTTTGAAAGCCCATGGTAAACATGAATGGGGCAATATAATTGTTCTTGAAAGAGCATTAACAAACAAGGGGCAAAAAGATTGTTCTTGAAACCCTATGATGAATAAGCACGGTGCAAAAACAAAAAATTAAAAGTAACAAAATAATAACACCAAATCTTATGAAAGATACTTTCTAAAACAGACGTATTACAGAAGAAAAACAGATTAGGCATGTATTCTAGCAAAACATACATCTCGTTAAAACACATTACAGGAAAAACGTGTCTCGATGGCATAATGGTTTGAATATTAAAAATATTAAGAAAAACCGTTAACATCAAAAGCAAAGTGTAACTGGATGAAGCCTGGTTGGGACATAATTTAGCGACGTCACGGTAAACAATTAAGTGAATGACATGTTTTTTTTATTTATCAGACAAGGGCCTGTCCGATCACATAGGTGAACTTATGGGTGACAGGCTTTAACGGGCGCCAAATTAGATGGAACCTGGGAGGCTATGACCAAGGGTGTTCAAGGGTTCAAGGTGTACTATCTTATCAAATAAATAAATAAATAAATAAATAAATAAATATATATATATATATATATATATATATATATATATATATATATATATATATATATATATATATATATATATTGTTGTTGTTGTTCGTCCGTCCGTCCGTCTATTATAAGAGGACCTTTCTAGTTCATCCGAGGGTTGGAAGGACTGGTTATATTATGTGCGTGCGCAGGTGGCTGATGAGACCGAGCCTTGCACGGAATGTTCGTTTGCATAAGGGACGGGATGAGTGGGACATCTCCAGGAGGATTGATGGCACGTGCTTTTCTGGCTTGCCACTTCAGCTCTGCAGCTGCTATCCTGCAATATTCGCACAACGTGGAGCCTTTGTGCACAGAGAAACGCCAAGTGACTCAATCGGTTGCTGTTTGCTCCCATGTATCTGGGTGTATGTTGAACGCTTTCAATGCAGCTTTCAGATTGTCTTTGAAATGTTTCGTCTGACCTCCGTGGGATCGCTGTGCTTGCTGTAGCTCGCCATATGAGAGTCTCTTAGGCAGCCGGTGGTCTGGCATGGGTACAACATGTCCCGCCTAGCTTAGCTGGCACTGTATCAGGATGGTGTTGATGCTGGGAAGACCTGCTTGGGCAAGTACCTCAGTGTATGGAATCTTGCTTGCCACTTGAGGATTTTCCTGAAACTTGTGGTGTGAAAGTGGTTCAGCTTCCTGGCGTGGCGTTGGTACACCGTCCACGTTTCGCTTGTGCAAAGTAGTGTGTCAGAGCACAACTGTAGATCTTTAGTTTGGTCTGGATGCTGATGCCTCTTCTATTCCAGACGTTGAAATACTATCTGTCGAAAATTAAAGCACGTGCCATCAACATGCTGGGGATGTCCCACTCATCACCTCCCCCTTATGCACAGATTATTCTGGCGATGTCACACTTATACCCCACCCCAAATGCAAACGAACATCCCGTGCAAGTTTTGGCCTCATCAGCCACCTGCACAAGCACAGAACAGAACCAGCCACTCCAACCCTCTGATAACTAGAAAGATCCTCGTCGAATCGACAGACGAACAACACACATTCAACGAAGTATGAACAGAATCATAGCTTTGCAAATGATTGTATGGTCCGCTCTGCGCAGTATGCACAGTGAGTTTTTTTTAGGTTCATAATGGCTTGAATTTAAAACATAAACAGACACTCCTTAAATATAGTTTATCATGAGATATTGAAACATATCAGTGGGAGAAATTTTTATATCTATTCAGCGTCGATACCCCTTTTCATCGCCCATGAGATTATATCGTTTAATAAGTACGGTTTTCTCCGTTTAGTAAATGTATCTAGCATTGTGCATACAAATATTCAAACTTATATTTTAATTAGGGCATAACCGATTAGCATTTTTCTACCGATTTCCGATTCCGGATTTTGGGCATGAAATTTTTCCGATTCCGGATACGATTCAATTAATCGGAAATGCTAAATCCGTATTTTTTTTCTAAAAAAATTCATCTTCCGTTTCCGGGTTTCTGGTATCTGGTTTTGCCGTGTCTAGCTTGTTACTTAGTACTTTACCATATCCGGCTTCATTTCCGGTTTTTACCCGCCATTTCCAATAGATTGTTTCACAGCGTGGTTGTGTTGACCACATTGGACTTTTCTGACTTCTTATTTAACTTTATTAACGCACTATCGAATGACACGCAGTGTTAGACACGGTGCTATAGAAATTCAACTTTATTATTTTTATTATCCGAATCGGTCGTTCCTGCCTTGTCCGACTCCGATTAATCGGAAGTTCATACTATCCGGTGGAATCCGATTTCCGGATCCAAAGTCGGTTATGCCCTAATTTTAATATTAAGGTCCATTATATTTCTTATTATTAGTTTTCTTCTTCTTCTTCTTCTTCTTCTTCTTCTTCTTCTTCTTCTTCTTCTTCTTCTATCGTTCTCTCTCTTTCTCTCTATGGTTGGATGGATGGATGTTAAGAATATATCAAAGCTGAACATCTATGTAAGCAAGGAATAGATGCAACCAAAAATGCCTAATAACAATCTCAAATAATAACTTAGTGTAGGTTTTACGGCATTAATTTTAAAATATTTTTCCACCTGTTTCTTTTTATTTCATATTTTACGTCACACCCATACTATCTATTATATCATGCGATAAACCGTGCATGTTTATAGGGACAAATATCGATAAATGTAAACTGACATTGTTTAATTAGATAGTTGGACTTTATTTACTGCCATAATTCTTTTTCAAAACGATAGAGGAATCGGGGATAGATGATTGCTGACGGCAAACTGAATAATGTGACAATTAAACTTTGGGTCCAGCGTTGTTTTTTTTTTTTTTTTCGCCAAACAAGACTGCACACTTGTCAGATCAACACAATTCAGATCAGAAAAAAAAACTAAAGAACGAAAATCATTACTGGTAAACTCAGTCCTTACAATCCTTACAGGTAAACTCAGTCCTTACAGCATTTACAGGTAAACTCAGTCCTTACAGCATTTACAGGTAAACTCAGTCCTTACAACATTTACAGGTAAACTCAGTCCTTACACCATTTACAGGTAAACTCAGTCCTTACACCATTTACAGGTAAACTCAGTCCTTACAACATTTACAGGTAAACTCAGTCCTTACAACATTTACAGGTAAACTCAGTCCTTACAACATTTACAGGTAAACTCAGTCCTTACAACATTTACAGGTAAACTCAGTCCTTACAACCTTTACAGGTAAACTCACAGAACTTACACTATGTACTGGTAAACTCAGTCTTTACAGTCCTTACAGGTTACACAGTCCTTACAATCTGTACAGGTAAACTAGGTCCTTACAATCCGTACAGGTAAACTCACAGACCTTACAAGTCTTACATATAAACTTACAGGCACTACATGCCTTGCAGAGTAAACTCATAGTCCGTACAATATTTACAAGTTAACTCACAGGCCTTACAATCCTTACAGATAAACTTACAGTAATTTACCAGCCTTACAGGTAAACTAAGATTCACTACAAGCCTTACCGGTAAATTCAGTCATTAAAATCTTTACAGGTAAACTGTGTCCTTTCAATGCTTACCGGTAAACTCACAGTCATTAAAATCCTTACCGGTAAACTCAGTCATTAAAATCTTTACAGGTAAACTCAGTCATTAAAATCCTTACCGGTAGATTCAGTCATTAACATCTTTACAGGTAATCTCAGTCATTACAATCCTTACATGTAAACACAGTCACTGCAAGCCAGAGGCGTAGCGATGATATTTTGCGCCCGGGGACGAACTATAAAATTGGCGCCCCAGCGATCTTGTGACCAATTTATTACCCTTGTTTACTTATTATAATGTAACGTTGTAAGCCTCATTTTGGCGCCCCTGTACCTTGGCGCCCGGGGACATATGTATCCCCCTGCCCCCCCCCCCCCCCCCCCGCTACGCCTCTGCTGCAAGCCTTACTGGTAAACTCACAGTCACTAAAAGCCTTACAGGTAAACTCAATCATTAAAATATTTTGTTTAAATGTGTTATGCTCTGAAGTTAAGGTCTCAAACTCAAATCCCTCTGAGTGCCACATGAGGACTAGTACATTGGCTTAATGGCCGCATCACGGAAACCATTTCATATAACGAAAGCGGCTCGTATAAGAGGCAGCTAGTTGAATGTTGGAAACAAGAAACATTTTCATAAAAACTGCGTGGTTGGAAATTTAAAAAAAGGTATGACTTTTTAGCTATTTTGCAAAATCCGGGTATCGTTGCGGACTGGATGAAATAACTCCACAAGCTGCATGTGGACGGTGTGTTGGTGGTCCCTGTTTATAATGCTGTCGTACACCTTTTTTCTGTGGTCAGTGGATGATCCAGAAGATCCTATTAAGTGGTTCCATGCAATAATAATACCGATCTAATTGTAAAGAAATCTTGCATTAAGAAACATTCAGGAGTTTTCGCGAGGAGTTGCTGTGGTTGTATTTCTTGGGAATCGCCAGAATCTCCACCCCCTCCGCCCCTGATGATGAGCCTACTGTATCCCTATCCCTAAAATAACCCTGTACTAAAACAAGCAAGAAATATGTTAACAAAAATGTAGACACATATTTTCGTTTTCGTATGAAAGCAGTAATTAGTTTGATAGTATACAGAATTATTTCAAAACATTTGACAAACTAGTACTGTGAAAACAGTAATTTGACTAAGCATATACTCTGAAATATTATGCGCAAAAGAAAATTGTTCAAAAGTCAGTGTCCTACATTGTTGTTATATTTCGAAACTTCTTTTATATATGCCGTTATGCAGTCGCTCATAGCAATGTCAAAAACTAGTAATGATAAATAATAAAATCTGCAAATCGACGGCTTTTGCGGTCCAAATTATATAATAGAAAGAAAAATCTGCGTTATTTTACTAGATATAATTAAATATTGTATTACAAATTGGGAATTTCTGGTATTGTTGATCGTGGCTTTGTTTCTACTGAATTTGTCAAATATTTTCATATATCAACTCCCAAACCGCAAATAAATGTTAATAAATGTTTATGAACCCCAGATAGGAGGTCCGTATTCACTAAATATCTGATATATTTTATATTTTAAAGTTTTCTCAAAATTTTGTTACGATTTTGAAGTGTGTATAAGTATCACGCATCACACAAAAAAAAACCTAAAGAAACAAGTAGAGCTCTAATTTTAAATCATTTATACGGTTGAGTTTCGAAATGCATATTTCATTATTTTAAGTAAATACTTTATCCAATTTTGGGGGTTAAGCTTGTTGCCGTTATTTCTTGTATCCATTAATATCACATTTAATTGCTGATCAGGTTAGAGATTAGATAAATACGATATTGAGGGGATTATCGCGTATATAGGTCGGTGTACCAGGACGGACTAACAAATTCTTAATTGTTTTATAACATAGGTGATAGTCGGTTTTAGTTTCCAAACAAAAATCGTTATATAACTGAGTAAAAGTAATTATATCGCTTTAGGTTGGGCAGTCGTTCTCCGTTTGAATTTACTTGTTTAAACTATTATGTCGAAAACTCAGTACGGCCCTTTTCAATTTACCTATATTTTACGGATACTTAGTACGTCCATTTATCAATATACACATTTATTGTCCAGAATTATGATCATATTGCAAAAGATGATTCAAGATCTGGCCACAAATGAGAGAATTAAGTTCTATTGTACCCCACCCCACAACCTGTCATAGTTTACCATAAAATTATTATGGTCTACTCTACCCCACCACCTGTCATAGTTTATCATAAAATAATTATGGTGTACCCTACCCCACTCCACCACCTCTCATATTTTTCCACACAATAATTAAGTGCAACTCTACCCCACCATCTCTCACAGTTTACCTTACAACAGTCTACTCTTCTCTACCCCACCCAACCACCTCACATAGTTACTATTCACTCACTAAGGTATAAAACGACACTTTGCGGTATTAATTTCAGAATGTTAATGATTTATGAAGACAAATTGCTAATTAAAATGGACTAAATTTAGAGTAACAAAACCGTTGCTGTGTTGCTTAACACGACCATGTACATCTGGCAACAAAATAGAATTGCCTCGGCACTAAAAGAACCTGTTTGTGCATATATTTCGTAAAGCAACAAACCAAAACAAAATAGAAGTCACATTGTCGTCCGTTTGTCCGTCCGTCTGTGCTACATTTTGAAGATTGTGATGTTGACTTATCAGGATATTGATAGTAAACTTAAAACTTGGAGGTTAAAGTAAAACGACAAAAAGGAAAAGAAAACACAATTTACCGCTGAAACTCTCTCTCTAATATTGATGCCGTTGCAAAGATATTTGTATGCATTGCGTGGGACGCATACCTGTGTAATGCATGCAAACTGTTGCAGTCGTATTCACATACTGTACCGAAAGTGTTTTATTTTGTTGCAACGGTTATAGCGACAATAAATTTGTATGTTATGAATACGGTAACATTTCAGTTTCAGTGTTAAAATATAATGTTATTGTTCATTAGATAAAGTAAACATTAACAACAACATAACATAACGCTAAAATATGCACCCATACAGTATTTGAATATCTTTGCAATGGCATTTGAAGAATACATCCACAACCATTAGATATATTGTTGCAGCAACACCAATGTTAAAAGTATCGTTGCAAGGGTAAATTGTATCGTTGCAAGGGTAAATATTACGGTTGCATTGCCAACACGTAGCGTTGCAAAGATAGTTGGATACTGCTGTAACGATAATTGGATAATGCTTGTTTGTTTGTTTCTTAGAGTTTAACGCCATTTTTCAGCACAATATAGGTTATACACACGGCCAGTATTAATGGTGGAAGAAGAACCCGGGAAAACCCCCCGGAAAGAACCACCGACCCACGAGAAGCTACTGGCAAGCTTTTTCACATAACCACATTGGCCGAATCGGAGACTCGAACCCACGCAGGCAGAGGTGAGATGGCAGTGATCCGTAACGGAGAGCGCTTTAGACCACTCGGGGCCCCAAATGGATAATGTTGCAACGGGTTTGATAAACTTGCAACAGTACCGGTTGTTTTGATCCGCTTGATACACCATAGATACTCGAAAAATATATATATTCCACAGAACCATTGAAATGCTATATCAGTTATTGTGTTTTGTCGATGCACCGGTGGAATAGATACGAAATGTCGCACCATTAAATAATTTACCTCGTCCACGGTATGTGTCAAGGGGAAATAACTACCTCCCTCAAAACGAATGGTGAATTGTCTAAAACGGAGAGAAAAAATCAGGAAAAGGGATAAAACTTAATGTTCGCTAAATTGTTTGATGAACCTTTATTGTATCAATAACAGCTTGAAAAAATGTGTCTCCCCCCCCCCCCCCCGAGTTTTGATGAATACCACCCTCTTCCACGTCCCTTAACAGTCTTATTGCATGCATTGCAAGGGTCATATGCAGTACAGATCTTCGTTATCTGTAGTCCATTATCTACCTGAACTCTTCCCGTTATTTAGTTTAAATTAAAGAAACAACCGATATACACGGACTCGTAATTTATTGGAAGTCTGTTTCATACACGTCCAGGCTGGGTTGGCTGTTTCAATGATCCAGTAAATTTGGCTGACCAGTCAGATCAGTTTTTAGGACTATGAAAGGTCAGATAAAGTAACAGAAGCTACCATGCATTAATCCGTGTCAGACTGAAGCTAATATATATTGACTTGAAATGTTGTATAAATCGACGTGTCTTCTATACTTTGGCAAAATATATGGAATGAAAACTCGGCAATCAAGCTTCAGAACATGAGCCATACATTAAAGTTTGGTATTGCTCATCTAGTGCAGATCGCATATACCAGGTCATGCATCCATCATTTAGTAAAAATGACACAAATAATATCATGCATTCCTATTTTAGTTCAAAATGCACAGACCAGGTCATGCATTACTCAAATCACGTCATGCGTAATGCATTTATAACTTAGGAATCATATGTTGCAAATTGCAGAGATCAATCAGTTAATGCAGTCCTCATATAGCACAAATCGAACAGATCAGATAATGCATTCCTCATAGTACAAATTGCACAGATCAATTAATGCTTTCCTCATATATCACAAATCGCACAGATCAATTAATGCATTCCTCATATAGCACAAATCGCACAGATCCAGTAATGGATTCCTCATATAGTACAAAATGTAAAGATCAATTAATGAATTCCTCATATAGTACAAATAGCACAGATCAGGTCATGCATTCTTCATATAGCAGACATCGCACATATCAGGCAATGCAATACTCATATAGCACAAATCGTATATTTATCATAGTTATTACTATGACTACTATGACATGCATTTGACTATATATATATATATATATATATATATATATATATATATATATATATATATATATATATATATATATATATATATATATATATATATATATATGTATATCGTATTTGTGCTGACGTTCCGATAAATTCTATACCCACGTTCATCTCCAAGTTATTATGTTGCATAATTTTTAGTGTCAGTGCAGTAAAAACGCACGAAAAACACGGATTCAACGACAATACAGTTCCAATAAAATCTGCAATCTTGATTTTGCATGAGAGTTCCTTTCTTGCGTTGATTACTTAGACCAGTTGTTCCCAAAGTGGACGGTAATGCCCTCTTTATCGGGGTGGGGTTGGGGAGCTAATGCTGCATAATGCGTTTACAAGGTCAAGTGTGGGAATGGGCTGAGGATAACTAAGCGTACCGGGGGTGGGGTTGTCCGAAAAAGGTCGGGAACCACTAAATTAGACAAATCATCTCTGGCAAAACTATTTAAACCACCTAATCAACTTATGCATGCCAGCTCGCCTGAATTTAAAGCGTACTTTTCAAAGGACAAGTCAACTAGAATTACTGAAATATTTCAAATTACAAGTGAATATTTCTTCTATCGATTTTGGTGCGTGTACTTTGAACCCCATACAGACCATGTCACTCTCATCTCGTCAACGTATTCGCTTGACTTTACTACCTTTGCATTTCATTTTTTTGTCCAGAGGACTACCGGTTTAACGGTTTAATCGAAACTAAACAATACCAATAATATCTGGCCACAATGTATCTAGTTTATCATTCCCTTTGTTCGGTGCACGGCACGTGCCAATTTTATACACGTGTTTAGCGACATGTAACTTCTTTGTTGTGTTGCTAATGACGGTTATCTCCCTTGGTGTAATAATACGCTCAAACGAAGCTTCGCAAGTCGCTTTGTAGTAGATAAGATAGATCACCAAGCGAACGGCTATTGCTTGTAAATTTAGCTGCTCGCTGGTTTGGTGTGTAGATTCCCGCCACTTTCGAGCCACACAGGTACATTTAAATGGGTTTTTATGGACACATGTTTTTTCGTAGGTAAGTGACAGCGTCGAAAAGTTGAGTCTTGGGCAAATGCGGTGTTCGTATGACAAGAAATAGACTTCAGGGCCCGATGTGTGGTGACGCTGGGAAATAGACTGTGTGTTCCATAGCGGTACTGCCTCTACAGCATGTTTACATTTTAAGATTTTTCGGTTAACCTAGATTTGTTATCTAATCATCGGTGTTGGCGGACTTTTCGATGTAGGAACGGACGTTGTGAAATATTAAAGTTTTGGATCAAATTCGTCCCAGGTTGTTGTGGATACTGGGCAATGGGTAAGCTACACTTGTTATTTCTTTGACTTGTTAACTATGTTTAAATTATGTTGTTTAATTTAATGTATACTATTCTAGTCTTTTCTTAAAGCCCGTTTTAGCATCAGTGCCACAATTGGCTAACTTTAAAATTAAATTATATTTTGTTTATTTTCTTGACATTATTTTTCATTGTTTTTGTTATATTTTCAAACCTACTCAAGTCTGGACACGGAAAGTAAAGTAGTATACCAGCTGATTGGGTTACGCACACTGTCATGTTTCGGCCTACATCTGTAAAAGCTCACCACCACATATCACCCCCCCCCCTCCAACAATTTGTGGGCACCCTTGCACAATTGATATTGAAAGTTGAATACTGAACCATGGTTTTTACACTGGATATTAAATTAGTGTTATCTACTCATTAGTTCTGTACACTGGATATTAGTGTATCTACTCATTAGGTATATACACTGGATATTAAATTAGTGTAACTACTCATTAGTTCTGTACACTGGATATTAAATTAGTGTATCTACTCATTAGTTCTGTACACTGGATATTAGTGTATCTACTCATTAGGTATATACACTGGATATTAAATTAGTGTATCTACTCTTTAGTTCTGTACACTGGATATTAAATTAGTGAATATACTCATTAGTTCTGTACACTGGATATTAATTTAATGTATCTACTCATTATGTATACTGGATATTAAAGTAGTGTATCTGCTCATTAGTTCTGTACACTGGATATTAAATTAGTGAATATACTCATTAGTTATGTACACTGGATATTAATTTAATGTATCTACTCATTATGTATACTGGATATTAAAGTAGTGTATCTGCTCATTAGCTCTGTACACTGGATATTAAATTAGTGTTATCTACTCGTTAGCTCAGTATGTACTCGCTAGTTCTGTACACTGGATATTAAATTAGTGAATATACTCATTAGTTCTGTACACTGGATATTAAAGTAGTGTATCTACTCATTAGATATTACACTGTGTATTAAAGAGGTGTATTAATTAATTTAGAAAGACCATAAGATGTAATTTGCATTAATAGCTTGCGGTTATCAACAGGCGGCTTTCTTTTGAAAAGTGAAATTTGAGTACGTGTACACTAATAGCACATTGTTGTTCGCCACTTTTTATCATTTTATAGCTCGCGGTAGTAGTGGGATGTGGGATAGGATTCTGTTTCAGTAAATATTTGCACATAGACGCTACCATCGTTTTCCATATCATTTGTGCTTAAGTCATCCGTAACTTTTACCGAGGCTCCACCCAATTTATGGATTGAAGTGTGACTTGTATGCAACATCTGTGTACGGTTGGGTTATCCCAAGTTTAATTTGTCACTTTCTGCTTGAAATAAACTGATTGTACTTTTCATGGTATTTGCACTTTACTCGATGTATAAAGATTACAAAACAGGATTTTACATAAAATCAGTTTATTTTCATTTTGGTACGTGGGTGGGGCCCAAATATTTTGAGTTTACCACCGCATTTTGGGTAGTTTGCTATTTATGTTGATGCGTGGGCCTAATCCATTGCCAATCGAAACGTTGGAATTTGTCGTCACCTTGGCGGCGAAGGGTAGCCGTTTTTTTAGCGGACATGTCAAACTTGGTACTAAATTACACTGAGCCGTACCAGAATGAAATCGATATGAATATTGTTAAATTCCCAGAAATTGCGAACGTAACTTTGGTATTATCGATATATCTAAAAAAGATAATCTTGATATTAGTGACAAGAAACACACGTGGTCTTTATTCTGGTGAAATTAATGTGTACACTCACCATTACGCATTAATTTCCCTGAATCTAGTGCCTGTGAGGAAACAGTACTTCATAAAGCAAGAATAAAGCTATATAGTTGTTGGGCTTGAGTGAGAAAGTGGAGGAACGTTCAAGACGAGAACCCCCTCACACACACACACACACACACACACACACTTTTAGTTCACTTTCAAGCGGCTTCGTATCCATCTTTTCGGTTCATTGTTCGTGTGAGACTTTAAAGTTATATGAACCTGTTTAAACCAATAATTAGATCTCAACATCTTTTTTTTTCTTACATTACTGTTTCCGCTACAAGTACTACTTAATGTAATGTGAGAAAGAAAAAAAGAAAAGCTGAGATCTAATTGATGGTTCAATAGACCAGCAACGACGCTCGCCGAAGTGTTTGTGGTTTGTGTGTGGCAAACATGTAGTGGTCAGCTGAAATGGTGGTGGGGGAGGCAAGTACCCCTCCCGCCCGTTTCTCTATGTGCGGGCGTCCACGTTGACCAATCTGCAGCTGTCAATCAGGAATTGGCGATGTGAGCTAAATCCAGTCATCTTTCTGTCTGTTTTGAATCGTTGCATAATGCCATCAATAGATGTGATTTATCATTGTCCAGCAAAGGTCCTATGGACATATTAGTAGCCTGTTTGTGTCAATCAGGAAATGCTGACCGTAGCAAAATCCAGTCATTTCGCTAGTTTTGTGTGTACATCATTGCATAATTTCATCAGTAGGTGTGATATATCCCTGTCCAGGCAGTTGGACATTAAACAGTTTTATAGAAGGTTATAACATTATATGGAGTTGTTTTTTTGTTGTCTTTAATAAAAAAAAAATCCAGCATTGACAAAAGTGCAGCTGATGTTCACCAACAATATGAAAGATCAATGTATACACACTTTTATATTGACTTGGTAAGTGGAAATAATAGGAGGAGCATAATTAGTTCAGTAGAGTATACAAAAGGAGTATAATAAGTACATCAAGTTAGTTATAATGGCACAAAAGGAGCATAATCAGTTCATTAGATTAATTATTACATTGTAGTAAAGGTGAATAAGCAGTTCAGTAGATTAAAATTATTAGTGTACACAAAAAACAATCATCAGTACATTAGATTAATTTTTAGTGTACAAAATAAGCATAATCATCAGTACGTATATTAATTATTAGTGTACACAATAAGCATAATCATCAATACATTAGATTAATTTTTAGTGTACAAAATAAGCATAATCATCAGTACATTAGATTAATTTTTAGTGTACAAAATAAGCATAATCATCAGTACGTATATTAATTATTACAGTGTACAAAATAAGCATAATCATCAGTACATTAGATTAATTTTTAGTGTACAAAATAAGCATAATCATCAGTACATTAGATTAATTTTTAGTGTACAAAATAAGCATAATCATCAGTACGTATATTAATTATTACAGTGTACAAAAGAAGCATAATCATCAGTACATTAGAGTTATGTTTTGTTTACAAAGGGAGCATTATCAGTACAGTAGATTAATTATTACAGTGTACAAAAGAGGCATGATCAGTACAGTAGATTAATTATTACAGTGTACAAAAGAGGCATGATCAGTACAGTAGATTAATTATTACAGTGTACAAAAGAGGCATGATCAGTACAGTAGATTAATTATTACGTTGTAAAGAAGGAGCATAATCAGTATAGTAGATTAATTATTAGCATCAGCATTGTAACAGGTGAAGGGCTGATTTATCGGCCTAATTAACTAGATTATACACAGGAAACAAATGAAGTACTAGTTGATAATTGTACAAAAAATGAGCACAATACATACTATAAGTTGATTATTACATTGTACAAGAGGAGCACAGTAAGTACAGCAAGGTGGTTATTACATTGTACATAGATAAGGCAATGCATACAGTCAGTTGATTATTTTATTGTACAAGAGGATAACAGTAAGTATGGTAAGGTGGTTATTACATTGTAAATAGATAGGGCAATACATATAGTAAGTTGATTTTTACATTGTACAACAGGAGGGCAATAACAGCAATGGTGGCCCTATGTGGATGAGTGGTTTGATATGCTTGCCTTTACGATCACTAACATCTCACATCTGTCCTCATGGTTCAGGGCGCAGCCATTGTTGGCATGTAAGAAAGCTTCCTGATAGCTTCCTGTAGGTTCAATGGTTCTTTCCCAAGTTTTTCTGGGTTCTTTCTCAACCATATATACTGCATGTCATGTATAGTGATCAAGTCTTGAAAATGGTCTTACACCCATCACAAGTGATGTTCAACAAGTAGGGTAAAAATGATTATTACATTGTATAAAAGAAACATAACAAGAACAACGAAGTATTACAGTACTAGCTGAACATGTTAAAGAAAATCACTCAATTTATCAGACATCACAACTGCATGCACAAGAATAAAAAATCAATCTTAATGTTTGGCTGTTTTGCAGTTTTAATTTTTGAATATTTTCATGTATATATTTTAACAGGATGACAGTATGGTGTATTATGTATATTTTATTTGACGGATCATCAAGCTTTAAAATAGTATGTTAATTGATTTGAAAAATATGATTTTTCTTAATTAGCATTTCCAAGCAAACAAGCAAATTATTACACAAATGAGACAGTACTTGTCAGAGATCAAAACATAAGTTTAGAGAGGAACTTAAGGCATTGTCTTTTTCTTTTTTTGTAGTATTACTTTCACAAAGTTAATTTCTTATTGAATGTGCAATTTAAATTTATCTGAAATATATATATTTTTAAAACTTGAAATCATTATTTGTGAGACTTAGGGTAGGGACTGCTCCTTTGGCCTAGTAGTTAAAACATCCGCCTTGGATGCGGGTGCCGGGAGGTTGTGGGTTTGATTCTTGGCCATGTCATACCAGTGACTTATAAAATTGGTACTAGCAACTGCCTTACTTAGTGCTCAGCATAAGAGGTTAGTGTTAGGACTGGTTGGCCTGGTGTCAGGATAATGTGATTGGGTGGGACATCATGCTGTATCTCTGCGGCATGATGCCCTAGTGCTAGACATCACTATTAACTGCCACACTGCAGACATCGTAGCAATATGACTGAAAAATTCTTAAACTTATGTTAAAAATCGAAATCACACACACACACACACACACACACACACACACTAAGATGAAAGGTGCTTGACTACTGCCACCATGTTCCATTGTAATATAGGAGGGGGGGGGTTACATTCAGTAAGGGGATACAAAATGTCAAGGTTTATTTAGGGGGTGGTCATGGGGAGGAGGTATTGCAGATTATATGCAAGGGGTGAATGAACATTTGAAGTTAAACTTTGGGTCAATTTTACTGTAAGTTATATATATATATATATATATATATATATATATATATATATATATATATATATATATATATATATATATATATATATATATATACAGTGGCAAAGTGCTATTTTTAAGCATATAATATTTTCCTTACCAGCAGGAAGCTGGGTGATTTACTTGGCTGCTTTTACATTACACCCAGCTAACCCCCCCCCCCTCCGTATTTCCATTGGAGAAAGTCATCAGAACCACTAACCTACTATGGCAACTCAACCTCCAACTTTAAGTCTCAAGGAAGGTCCACCATGAATATGTTATAAATTGCATGCTGTTTCATGAGACAAAATTTACTTACCAGAAAGGACTAGCCCATAAAATTGAACCTAATGTTATTTTTCATGCCTATAGCCCATTTAACCTAATGTTATTTTTCATGCCTATAGCCCATTTAACCTAATGTTATTTTTCATGCCTATAGCCCATTTAACCTAATGTTATTTTTCATGCCTATAGCCCATTTAACCTAATGTTATTTTTCATGCCTATAGCCCATTTAACCTAATGTTATTTTTCATGCCTATAGCCCATTTAACCTAATGTTATTTTTCATGCCTATAGCCCATTTAATGTGTTTAACAAATGAGGGTCAAGCCTTTGAATAATAACTAGTTAGTGAAACAAGATTTTGCTCATGTAACCAGACAAACCCATTGTCTGCATTGTTTATTTTTCCATCCGTACATACATTTAACAATGACCATTGAGAATAATTTTTAATTCTTAAGACCTGAAACACTTCATAATTCTTGAAATGCTTCATAATTCTTCATTTGGACAGCCTGACCACTTGAAACGCTTCATAATTCTTCATTTGGACAGCCTGACCACTTGAAATGCTTCATAATTCTTCATTTGGACAGCCTGACCACTTGAAACGCTTCATAATTCTTCATTTGGACAGCCTGACCACTTGAAATGCTTCATAATTCTTCATTTGGACAGCCTGACCAATTGAAACTCTTCATAATTCTTCATTTGTATAGCCTGACCACTTGAAACGCTTCATAATTCTTCATTTGGACAGCCTGACCAATTGAAACTCTTCATAATTCTTCATTTGGATAGCCTGACCACTTGAAACGCTTCATAATTCTTCATTTGGACAACCTGACCAATTGAAATTATATTGATTCACATACTAATTAACTTTGTAAAAATATTTTGCTTAACAGGCCGACTTATTGAAGTCAATTGTTGGAAACACTTTTAGATTTTGTGTATTTGGATTCAAAAATTACTAAACACAATTTTTTTTTCAAACATGCAGTTTTCACACATGCAAGAAGGCAATGGAATTGACACAAATGTTAGTCACACATGCCAGGTATTTTTAAGAAATAATATTCATCATATAGTATAACATTAAATATGATTATATATATTGGTAAATAATCCAGTAATGGCATTTTTCAGAGGTATTGGTCCCAGTCTGGTGTAAGAGTAAATGTGTTTATAGTTTATGGTAAATTTTCAGAAATGTTAGTCACAGTCAACGTTCCCTCTAAGCGAATGGTAAATGTGAGCACATTGCTCGCTGCATTGTGCAAGCATTATGGAGACTTACAAACTTTAATGTTGGATTGACAATTCAGCTGTGCAGGGATGTATGAGCAGCTGCACACACAGTGCATGCACTCAGCTTAGAGGGAATTTGGTCACAGTATGTTGTAGCATGTACATGTACAGGTGGCAGAAAAATCTAATATTTAAAAAAAGTGATAATTATATTTATTTGGTAATAAAGTTGTTTTGTAATAAGTATGACATGTCAGAATGTTGTCACATATACAACCTGTTTACAAATAATCACTTGGAATACCTGCATATTGACACTTATACAGTCAGTCTATTTGTAACCACAGTAAACACCTTATGTATGCATATTTGACATACTCATGTTTCAGGTTAATGCAGATTTGAACACATAAACAGAAAGATACAACCTAAGATGTGCATCATTTACATATATACACAGCATGGTTTTGCAACCAACCAACTCACTTAAGTGGAGAACCAGTTTGCCCAGAACTTGTGCCCCAGGCCTTTCACTCCCAGTTTGCCCCAGGCCTTTCACCCCCCAGTTTGCCCAGAACTTGTGCCCCAGGCCTTTCACCCCCAGTTTGCCCAGAACTTGTGCCCCAGGTCTTTCACCCCCATTTGAATTGTATGCTTTTGTTGTGTTCAGCCAGGATGAAGATTCAGCTCCTGATTGATAGATGGATTGAATATTGCTTCCAGTCCATTATCATGAATAGACTTGCTTACATCTGTTTGGCAACATCATAAATTAAGGATTGGCTGAGAAACATTTATTATGTTACCAAACACAGCCCCTCACTTTTGTTATATTTTCAAAATTAAGGACTGGCTGAGAAACATTTATTATGTTACCAAACACAGCCCCTCACTTTTGTTATATTTTCTATGGAAAATTTCATGTCGAGTCAAACAAATGTAATACCTGAGGTTTCTCAGGAATGCAATATTTGCATAAATCAGGAGTTTGCTGTGATCAGTTGAGATTGAATATTGTCACTGATCTGTTAGTAACAAATCAGTTGGGATACCTTATTGTTATCACCTATTGAATACTTTACTGCAAGTAATCTCTTGGAAAAGATAGACATTGTAGGATCACACTGTGTTAGTAAATGAGATAAACCATGGTGATGGATCATATCCAAGATGGACAAATTAAATAGTAACGGGATGATCTGATAGCAGATTAAGTAGCAGTAAGGTAATTGATTAGCCTGGGATGATCTGATAGCAGATTGATTAGCAGTGAGGTAATTGATTAGCATGGGGTGATTTGATGGCAGATTGATTAGCATGGTGTGATCTGATGTCAGATTGATTAGCATGGGGTGATCTGATGGCAGATTGAGTAGCAGTAAGGTAATTGATTAGCCTGGGGTGATTTGATGCCAGATTGATTAGCATGGTGTGATCTGATAGCAGATTGATTAGCATGGTGTGATCTGATGTCAGATTGATTAGCATGGGGTGATCTGATGGCAGATTGATTAACATGGTGTGATCTGATATCAGATTGATTAGCATGGGGTGATCTGATGGCAGATTGATTAGCAGTGGGTGTTTAGCAATGGGGTGATCTGATTGTGAATTGATTAGCAGTGGGGTGATCTGATTGCAGATTGATTAGCAGTGGGTGATTAGCAATAAGGTGATCTGGTGTCTGATGAGCAGTGGGTGAGTGATTAGCAATGGAGTGATCTGATTGCAGATTGATTAGCAGTGGGTGATTGATTAGCATGGGATCTGATGGCAGATTGATTAGCAGTGGGTGATTAACTATCAATGGGGTGATCTGATGGTAGATTGATTAACAGTGGGTGATTGATTGGCATATTGATCAACATAAGGTATTTAGAAATTGGGTGATCTGATTGTGAATTGATTAGCAATGGGGTGATCTGATTGCAACATGTGCATTATCAAAAATCTATTGTTATTGCCACTTACTGGGACAAAAGTTTACAAAGCTGCTTGTTTTAGATCAGTTGATATGTATCACTGCAGTGTTAAAACATATAATATATAAACAGTGGGTAAATATCTTTATGAAACTTTAGTTGTGTAACACTTAAGAAGAAGCAAGTTATTCAATGTTTAATAAAAGTTATTCAATGTTTAATAAAAGTTATTCAATGTTTAATAAAAGTTTTAAATTATTAGATGTTTCATAAAAGCTTAATGAATAAAATGAAAATATGGTATTTTGAAACATGTTAAATGTGATTACAGTTATAGCTTATGATTACAAATATTTGCATGTGGGTAAATAAGAAGAAACATTTGTCATAAATTGAAAGTGGTGTTAGTGTGTCATTAATAGTGTAAGACCCTTAGGCTAGAGGTAATCATTGGGGGAGGGGGTCTGTACTGGGCAGGACCTTGACAGTTCAAGTGGAGAAGTAAATGGTCAGGACATACACATTTGTATGGTCTCATCAGTTCATGGCCCCATAAGGCCAGTCTATCTGTATAGATCATAGAGCAGACCAGGCAGTGGGAAGATTTGAAATCAGTGACTTATCTAATTTGGGTTGATCACTAGGCAGCTACAGCCAGAGTTGTAATCTGTTAGTTCAATGATTATCCATATGAAACTGAACATAATGTGAAATCCAGGTCAAATTATTAGGTGGGCGGTTGTAATCTGTCAATCAGTGATTGACTATAGTGTATGAAACAAACACACATCATATAGTGGCATCCAAGTCAAATTAGTAGGCAAAAGGTTGTAATCTGTCAATTAGTGATTGACTATAGTGTATGAAACAAACACACATCATTTAGTTGTTTTGCTACTCAGTTAAGTTTGGATGAAATAACCAGTTTGAGAGTGATAACCATCAATGAAGTCTTCAGATACATAAGTAGAGGGAAATGAATGTGCAAGAAATTGGTGAAATAGAAATGTTGAAATTCTTGTAATGTATTATTATTACTTTTTAAAAATTATTATTATTATTATTATTATTATTATTATTATTATTATTATATTTCTAAAACTGTCATTATTATTTTAAGTAGTCTGTTTTAATTTTGAAGCATCAGATTAGGATTTTTATATTTCCATATGAATGCATGCAGTGGCTTTCTGTTTTTATATTTCCATATGAATGCATGCAGTGGCATTCTATTTTTATATTTCCATATGAATGCATGCAGTGGCGTTCTATTTTTATATTTCCATATGAATGCATGCAGTGGCATTCTATTTTTATATTTCCATATATAATGCATGTAGTGGCTTTCTATGGCACAACAGCACAAACATAGCTGTGCTGGAGAAGTATCATGATGCCATTATTGTTGGAGAAGTATCACGATGCCATTATTGTTGGAGAAGTATCATGATGCCTTTATTGTAGGAGAAGTATCATGATGCCATTATTGTTGGAGGCCATCATGATGCCATTATTGTTGGAGGCCATCATGATGCCATTATTGTTGGAGAAGTATCATGATGCAATTATTGTTGGAGAAGTATCATGATGCAATTATTGTTGGAGAAGTATCATGATGCAATTATTGTTGGAGAAGTATCATGATGCAATTATTGTTGGAGAAGTATCATGATGCAATTATTGTTGGAGAAGTATCATGATTCAATTATTGTTGGAGAAGTATCATAATGCAATTATTGTTGGAGAAGTATCATGATGCCATTATTGTTGAAGTAACATGATGCCGTTATTGTAGGAGAAGTATCATGATGCCATTATTGTTGAAGTAACATGGTGCCGTTATTGTAGGAGAAGTATCATGATGCCACTTCTGTTGAGTAGATTCAGCCTTTGATTTAATTATTTACTTATTAGATAATTTTAGTAAATGAATACTGGTTGTTTTCATTGAAGATAAGATACCACATTCCAGTTCAATATTCTATAATGACTGTAAAGGAGCAGTATGTTGGTTTTTTCTTTAGTGAAATAATAAAATCTTATTTTGCAGTTAGGTCATTTGAAATTCTAATTTTTTTTAATAATTACTTTTTTTTGGGGGGGAGCATAAACATTGTGAATACTAGTATTACATTTGCATATGAGTTCTTTATGCTTAATTAGCCAAACTCAAAATCCTGTGTTAGATGAAGAGGGAATAAAGTTTATGCTGTCGTCATTAATTTCAGTTCACTTATTTCCCTACTATCTAAAATGTCATTGGCATTTTTATTAGATCATACCGTTTGCTTCTTATTATCGCCTTCATCGACTAAGTCTTCAGCCATAACCTGTGAGATGTTTTTTTTAAATTTTTTATGATTCACTGGCTAGCTTTATCAAAATATAAAGTAATCTTGATCAGTGAGAAGCTTGACACAGTATCTTGAATGATAAAATCATTCTTCTTCTGAACTTTCATAATAGAGAAGAAAGCAAATGATATTCATGTACCTTTTAAGATGCATTGCTGACTTCTTGTCATCCTTGCTAGCCAAGGTTCCGCATTATGTTAACCCTATTTACATCTTGGCAGATGATAAGATATTTCAGTGCTTTGTCTGTCAACATATGCTGGATTTCATTAAGTTGTCTCCATTAGTATGCAATGCCAACCAAACAATGTGACAGCAGTACATTGTACATTGGCTAAAAATGGCAATTGACATAGCATGGCAAGTACCAGAGAGATGCTATTTTATTACAGGTGTGTTTGAAGGAAGCATGTATTTTGTACAAACATGGACCAGCAGCAGAAAAAAGAAAATTGATCTGACTGTTTGACTATTGGTTTCTTAGGTGTTATGATTGTGCACTAGGGCCACTGTCTACCAGATTTATTTCCCATATTGTCATGTTAGGCTACCAGCTGGCAGGTATTATTCCTATGTGGCCCATTGGGGTACTGTCTACCATGTTCTTCACTCTGAAATGTCTACCCGAGTCCTTAGTCTGAGTCTTGGTTTACAACATGTCCAACATTGGTATATGACAAAGTGCCACAGTAGTTTTTCTCCAGGGTCTTCCACCACCATTTATAATGTCATCAATGTATAGCTACAGACCTAACATGTGCTGAAAATAGCATTAAATCCATAAAACCAAAAACGCTTTCTTGATGCACATTTCTGTGAATTGGTTTGATTCTGCAGTTACGAATGCAGTCATTTTATACATTTTATCAATTCAGTTTCTACACACATTGCATAGTGTCATAATTTATCTCAGTTATGAATGCAGTCATTTTATACATTTTATCAATTCAGTTTCTACACACATTGCATAGTGTCATAATTTATCTCATAGTGTCATAATTTATCTCAGTTATGAATGCAGTCATTTTATACATTTTACCAGTTCAGTTTCTACACACATTGCATAGTGTCATAATTTATCACAGTGTTGTTTGGGTGTGGCATGACATAGACATATTCAGATGAATCCTTACAACTGAATAGTCACTGAATTAATAATTAGCATCGGAAATCACTGAAAAATATTAATGTGCAATGCAGAGCAAAAATGCAGCTTAGAAAACAGTTAATTTCTATATATAAATCTGCTTCTAATGGGTCAAGTAAATAAATGGTCTAATGTGCATGAGCTTTGATGTGATTATAATTGGATATATATATATATTATATATAGTGTTGTTCCGATTATCGATTATAATCGATCATCAGTTGGCTGAGCAAATCAACAAGATAATCGATTGTGAAACTCCATAATCGATTGTGTGCAAAGGGAATACTTTTATGTGTATGCAAAGCACAAAGGTTAGTAAAACTCCCAGTCACTAAAGTTGACCTGAAATTTATTAGTCCCTTCACTACAAATAAAAAAACTTGATTCATAATTAGGAATATATAGTTATTATTACATGGTCAAGTTGTTAAATTGTTGAGTTAATAAATTTAAACACATTTTGTTGATTTGTTTCAGTTAAATTGCAACATCTTTTGTAGTATTTATAAACAATGACAAACAAGAAAATCATGTCCTTCTATACTTTAAATTATAGACACATCACATATGAATGAAAGAATTTCGGGGGATTGTAGCAGTGTTTCAGTTACATATGACTGATCAGCCATAAAAAGTTGCGTTCATTTAACAAAGTTGTAGAAGAAAAGTAACACATAATGTAATATTATTGTCAGGTTAGGGTATACATGTCATTAAAAGAGATTACTCCTGTACATTTATAAACATATTGAACTCTTGATCAAAGATATAACACAAATTTTAATTTGCTCTTAATAACTGATTATAATCGATGATCAGTTGGTTAAGGGGAACCGATTATCGATTATGAATTTCTGACAGATTCCCATCACTATATATATATATATATATATATATATATATATATATATATATATATATATATATATATATATATATATATATATATATATATATATATAGTGATCTGTATACTTTGATTAAATAAAATTAGTCAAAAAGCGGTTTGAACCAGCCTGTCCTAGTACAAGTCCAGTTATAATAGAATTTGATACAGGTGGATTTATAAAGATTTTCTTTCAAAGATTATATGCTTTAATATAATTAATGCTAGGTTAAGTAAATTAGTATATTCTTGCATCAAATTCAAGCATTTAATTACTGATCAAGCTAGGTGCCACAGATTTCAGAATGAATATAGCAGTCAAGGGAATCCAGAAATAGACTCTTCAGACCCTAAAATAAATACTACATGTATTTCCAAAATCTGCATTTTGTTTGTGTTCATTTGCATTTCACCTGTCATCATTTTTGTTTGTAATCTACAGGTAGGATACTGGCTATTGTTTACAGGTAAGCTATTTTTCTTATCAAGTGATATTAACAAAGCATACTGACCATCTTGGCTTAGAAAAGATTTTTCAATATCTCTTGCTGTGTCAAACATGATGAGTAGTTTTGCTCTGTCCATGGATGTCTTGAAATAATAATGGTGATGTGCTATTTGAAACATGTAAAAAAATTAAATGCTATCCCTTGTTGCGCTGTACAAAGTCCGTCTCCATCCAGAAGTTCTGAAATTAAGTTTTGTTGAACTTTGCTCACTTTGCATACAATTTCCTGAATTCAGACCTGTCAACCATTTTCTGTTAACACTATTCCAATTATTGAAATAATCATGTTCGGCATTTTATATATGGAGTGAAATCCGAGTGCAAAGAAACGTTGCTGGTTATCTTGCCAATCATCTTTAATAAAGATGGCCTAAACATTTTCACTAAAGACAATACAATACTGTGTTCTTCAATATCCATCTCTTTCATTTACTTAATACTTCTGTAAGTGAGTGGGGTATACGTGTACGTTAAATGTATATTCTGATTCAGTCTGTAAGTTTAGCTTAGGTTTTTGGCACACTGTATAGTATCGTACCTGAGCATAGTTTAAGGGGATGCATTTCTAATATTACACCCTCATCTCAAACATAGGTCAGTGGGACCTATATTTCAGTCTGATCTGACTTTGGTAAAATAAATTAAGTTTATTTTTCATGCCTATTTTATGGTAGAATCACCAGATTTGACGACTCAATGCATGTACCAAACCCTCACCACAATAGGAGATCACTGACTTGATTTTCACATTTAGCTTTCTTTATTTTATTTTTTGCATCTTGCATACTGTACTGTTACTGAAGCTCGACGATGGACTATATTTTGAAGAGTTCTACACCCATATACTATAATTAGGTCATGGTGACACATTTTCTGTTTTATTGACTTTGGTTAAAGTTTATTTTAAGTTTATTTATCAAATTCTTTTCATGTAAGAATCATGAAATTGGATGCTTTAATACATCTTTATTAGTACCATTCACTCATTACAAAAGAAAGTAACTGCGCAAGTGGCATAGTGATTAGAGCGTTCTCTGCGGAAGCGGGAGGTCAAGGGTTCGATCCCCAGCTGAGTCATACCAAAGACTTACAAAAATGGTACTAACAGCTGCCTTGCTTTATGCTCTGCATTAAGAGTTTAGTGTTAGGACTGGTTGGACTGGTGTCAGGATAATGTGACTGGGTGAGACATCATGCTACATGTCTGGGGCATGATGCCCCAGTGTTAGACATCACTATAAACTGCCTCACTGCAGACATCGTAGTGATATGACTGAAAAATTGTTAAAGCTACATTAAAATCCTAATCAAACAAACAAACAAACAAATCAAAGAAGGTCATGGTGGCTTGCATTTCACATCTTGTTAAATGAAGGTTGACTGTTTGCCTCTTATTTATTACCCAGTGTACATGTACTAATACGACTCAGATGAATAAATACTACACCCTTTAAAAAGGTCTCAGCCAATGGAAATTTTCAGGCCTTGGATGACCATGTTCATGAAGATAGGACCCCAGTATGTCATCTTTTATAATACACCTTAAAGTGACATGTAAGTATACAGAGTTTAGCCATTCATTGCAGTCAGCTTCAGAGTTATAGGGCCAAAATGAGTGTCACATTATCTCAAATAACAGGAAAATTCTCTGCAAAGGTAAATGTGATGGAGAAAAACTTAAAATTGAGTAGTAAACTTGATCTTGTTGATTGGCCAGATTCCCCACCATCTTTCTTGTTTTTTTTAATATTTTTATTGATGTGCAAAGATATCATCACTTCATTACAAGTTTTTTTTAAGTTACATGTAATATAGCAGAAATGAAAGTGTAATTAAGTGTTGGATAAATAGAAATGTGAAAAGGTATGTGACAATCTTATGCCTTCATTTGATACACACACACACACACACACACACACACACACACAAACATACACAATCCCATGTCTGGTCCGAATTCCTAAAAGATAAAAGTCTAAATTACATGTATTGGCGTTAAGTCCATAGCTTGTATTGCAAAACAATGGCCTTTTCCCAAAAAGAGCTTTATCTTTCACACAAGTGCTCTTCTTCCCATCCCCTCTGTAATAAAGTCATTACTGAAGCTCTGGTAAGTGGGGAGGGAAGCCTACCTACGTCTGTGATATAACTTCATGTCAGATACAGTACCAGTTGACCCAGTCCCTGTTAAATTGGTGCATGTAGTACATGTAGTTAATATGCCCCAATATGTAGAGTTTTTGTAAACATTTTGGCATTTAATTCTATATCTATATACATATATATATTTGTATTATCTCTAATCAGGTTCTGTGTGAACAGAGTTTATTTAGTCCATTGACCTCAATCTAGCACTTAGAATGTGACCTTGACATTTCTAATTCCAACATCATAGTTGACAATTATGTAGTTAAAAATAAACTGTTATGGAGTCAGGCATATATACATGTTGTGTTTCTTTTAATATCCCATCTAGATTTTCATCATCTTAAATTTTTTCTTTTCTCATTTTTTGAAATACTGTAATATTATAGCATATTTGTCTTATGTAAATGTCCTTATAAGTTAGGTTCAACTGCTAACAACATAGACCAAAATTTGACATTGTATAATGTACTGGCAGCTCTGGGTCATCTGACATTGAATGATGTGCCAGCAGCTCTAAGTGAGGGACCCTGAGTGGCCACATGGTCTAAAGCACTTTCCATTACCGATCATGTGACAATGTACTGGCAGATCTGTGTCTGTTCCATTTGTTAAAACTAATCAGTAGGAAAAATAACAGAGACCCTGATCTGCTGGCACACTAAATGATGGCATATCTGGATCAATGTTGGTTTGACTTATTGGTGCATATATAATGGTACTTAGAGTGGTTGTAAAACTTGTTTAAGAGTTTGCTCTTCAGGTTGGGAGATAAACTGCGCTGATAAACTGACACTAAATAAAGATGTTGAACACATGTTGTTATAATGAATGTGTTATTGAAGACTTCTTTAGAATAATACAAATGTAAAATATTTTTCATTATGATCAAAGCATATGTTGAAATAATTGGCTGTGCTGTTCTGATGGCAGCAATGATTATTACACTGTTTTGCCAAATGGACTTTGTAGCTGGTATGTCACAGTATTTAACTCCTGCTGAGAATTATTTAGCGTATGCATGTCAATTACATTTTGTTTCTGCTTCATCTTTGAAATAAAAATTTTTGTACTTAAGGTTGAACATTAGGAATAGGGCTGGTCCAGTTTACCTTTGCCTTTTAATTTACTTTGAAACTCAGTTCAAACATATGTGGATCAATACAAACATTGAATTGACAGCTGTACCTTACAATTTTAGTTGTTGAATACATGTAGTCATTGTTGATTTCTTTTTCTGTTTTTGAGCTGCATGTACCTATCCTTGGCAACGGTCAATCATTTCATTCTTGACAACAAAACAATCACTAACCCAGACTCATTATCGGTAAATTTATACTCTACTGTTGATTATCGAGACTTCACACCCTAGCCCACTTGCAGATATATTTTTCGTCATTTTTGTCCAAGGCATAAATGTTTTTTAAAGCAGTCATCAGAACTTCATTTTCTCTTAGATTTCAAGCTGAGGCCAGAATGGGGGTTATTCAGGGCAGTTACAACTGATTAGGTAGTTAAAATTTTTGCTGGGCATTGGACAACTAATTTGAAATTATTTTCCCAAAATATTTTATTCAAATAGGATATCAAAAGGGCAAAGTGCACAGGGCCCCCAAGGCCCAAGGGGCCCTGTATTTTATTGTTTGATTTCTCAGGCGGCCCTGTATATTATCGTCTGATTTCACAGGCAGTGATAATAGTACTGTTACCATGTCAAGGCGGGATAGCTATGGGCCCATATGATGACTATGCCCAGGGCCCTCAGAGGCCTAAATCCAACCCTGCACACCATGCATATTTGGTTGAATATTAAATGTTAATATTATGGTATTTTGATTTGTGTAATTTCCCAAAATTGAGTAAATTGAATATGAAAGTTTTGGTTTTGTGCAGTTTAATTCTGTTTTTCAGTGCTCACAAGATTTCTCACATACCAATGAGCAGTGGCGTAGCGACGGTATTCGGCGTCAGGTGCAAGTTTCATATTTTTCGGCCCACCCCACCCCCGCCGGTCTAGCAGAGAGTATTTGGCGCCCGGGGACAAGGTATCAATTTTACGCCCCCAGTATCACATAGGAAAACAGTAGTCAATAATACAGTCATCATATAAAGGCAATTTAAGTCTAATAAATTTTAACTGCAACAACCACAACAAAAATTTTAACAACAGTTAGTGACTTTGTCTTCTTCTAGGCCCCCCCCCTAAGATGGCGCCCAGTGCAACTTGCAGCCGCTGCACCCCCCTTAGCTACGCCACTGTGGTTGAGCCAAGACTCGAAACCACATGGACAAAGGTGAGATGAAAGTGGCAAAGGACTACCTGGCCACTAGTGGAACAAATTGGAATTTTGTGTGCAGTTAATAGATAATCATAACTCTGGGCAAGTTATCGGGTTTAATACCAGTTTTCAGCACAAGATAGGCTATACATGGCGACAAGTATACATCGTGGAGGAAGAACCAGGGAAAACTCTGGAAAGAACCGCTGACCCACGCGAAATTACTGGCAAGCTCTGTCAGATACCCACATTGGGTGATCTACAGGAAAGTAAAACAGCCTTTGATATCTAGATACAGTTATTTAAACTTTGATTTTTTAGTTCATGTTTTTATGTCCACAAGGTAGAAGGTGTTAATGATACTGTGTTATCTATCTGGATGTCTATCATTCTGTTTCCAATTTTGTTACCACACAATACATCCAGCTATCAGCCATCTACAATTTCCAAACTTTGTGCATGGCAGGCACTCATGGTAAGGAGGAATGTCACTGTTTTAGGCTCTAAAGGTCAAAGGTCAAGGTTACTAAAAAAATAAGAAAAATGGTCTATAAGCAATAACACAAGTTAACCAGTATCTAGTTACCAAACATTCTGTATGGTTTGTGCTTAGAGTAAGAAAAAATCTGTTAATTTCAGATTCAAAAGGTCAGGGTCATGGTCACTGTTACTGAATGAAGTAAATGATTGCCTAATAAAACCCTGGAGTTCCACCATTTACATTTACTAAACTTTGCAATTTACTTTCACTTAAGATCAAACAAAGGCCACCGATTGAAAGAAGAAAAATGGTTTTGCATAAAAACTTTAGTTCAAAACCTTTTACCTTGACCATTCTTTGTATAGAGTTTGCATTTAAGGGACATAAATTGCCTGTTGATTGGGGGTCAAAAGGTTAAAAGTAGGGACAATGTGCCTTAAAGGAAAATGGGTTCTGCAGAATGAAAGTTTCCCGGACAGTTTTTGTGGTTGGATTAAACTTAGGGTAATATAGAAACCTGTAGGTTATGGGGTCTAAGGTCAAAGGTCAGAGGTCCTGCTCCTGATATATCTAATAAGTAACAACTTGTCTTACATATCTAGTTTCATTCATCAATAATCTCGTCCATACCCTACTAGTACCTACAGACAGGACTATTACACACAAGTTTTGCTTGCAGGCATTGTATCATTGGCCTGTATGGTTGACACTTGTACACTAAGAAATGCTCAAGTCAGTCGAATATAAAGGGAACACATAAACTTCATTTGCAGCTAAAAACACAAACTGTCCATTAACTTTAGACTTTTATTATACTGACCAGTCACATGACCTATGAGCCATCTTTTGGGGTTCCTTAGGGTTATAAAGGTTCATTGAAATAGATGCCCCATCAGATTCACTGTAAAGCGTGATCATTTTGTGATTTGTAAGAAAGAAGAAATTGATGATACATGTGGGTCCAACCATAATCTGACAGTTATAACATTTTCCTTCCAAAATATTCCATGATATTATGCTATGACAGATCAGAATCTTTGTTGTTGCAAGTCTGACAGTCATATAGGTGAGTATATATGGTAAATGCAAGTCTGACAGTCATATAGGTGAGTATATATGGTAAATGCAAGTCTGACAGTCATATAGGTGAGTATATATGGTAAATGCAAGTCTGACAGTCATATAGGTGAGTATATATGGTAAATGCAAGTCTGACAGTCATATAGGTGAGTATATATGGTAAATGATTTTGTGCTTCTAGTATGTCTATTCAGTTTTATTATTATGCTCATCAAATTGCAATTCAGATTTCCATTAGTTTTAGTTCTTGCCTTTCAAAAGGTCTACTTCATGCCTGTCAGAAGTCCTATTTCACACTTTCCAAAAGTCCAATTTCATGCCTTAAACTACTCTATATATCATGCCTTCCAAACGTCCAATTTCATGCCTTCCACTACCATTGTCCAATTTCATTTCTTCCAGTATTTCTAGTTCATGCCTTCCATTAGTCATATTTAATGCTTTCCAGTAAACTAAACCCTAATCCAATGTATGACCTTGTGACAAAATGTATGACCTTGTGACAAAATGTTTTGCATTTCTAATCCACCATTGCAAACCACTGACTTCTAGGTATGTATAGTTTTAGTTTTATCCTAGTTGTAATTATACAACTGGTGGTAATGATCTGTACTGGGCTTAATATTCATATAGTTTTTCCTAGCTCATTACAAGTAAAAACTTTACAAAAAATGTATAATTTATAATATAGTATCTGATAAAATTTTGTAGAAGCCTTCACACTTGATTGCATTGGTCTTTCAGATGTATGACATGGTTTCCCTAAAAACCTTCATACTTAAATTGGTCAGTGAAATGTATGATATGGTTTGAAAGAAACCTTCATACTTGAATTGATCAGTGAAATGTATGACATGGTTTGAAAGAAATATTCGTTCTTGAATTGGTCTATAAAAAGTATGACATGGTTTGAAATAAACCTTCATACTTGAATTTGTGTACAAAAAAGAAAACATGAATCCAAGTATTATGTCTTAATTTCCATTTTTAAACATTGTTTTTAACAGAGTGAAATGCATCAATGTGATGAAGTGGAAAAAAAAAAAAAATTATTTACAGAGTAAAATTAGTACTATATGTTTGGCTTGTTTTTTTAGTCCTTTGTCCTACTTAAACACACATGCACACATTCATCAAATTTTCATTTATTTGTACTGTAGCACAGTTTAGTACAGGTCTTTATTTTATGGATGAACAAGCACAATGTTTTGGCAATTTTTGTATTTTAGGTTACCGTACACCTCAAACCTCTGCTTTTAAAATGATATTTAATTCCTGGTCCGGTGATTTTGGACTCTTGATCTGTCATTTGAAATCCCAGAGAAAAATTACTACTCCTTCATGGAGGGTCCGGTCAACTTGAGTGGTCACTAAAAGACATCATGTTTAGCTGGTTCTGAATGAAAATGGTCCTCATCTATTGTCTAATATTGCCACTATAGCAACCATCTTGAACATCTTGTAGCTGCTCATGCTGCCTGGATGGTCATTTCAAAATGATGTATTCACTAAAAGACTTCTTAATTATGGCCATCATGAAAATTATGTTATTGCTACTACTTTTACATGGGTTGCCTCAAAAAGAACTCTTATAATGTCCAGTTTTACCTGAAAGAAAGTCAACCTGATCTGGTGTACCATGAGGCTGCCATGGTGGCATTCTTTTGAATATTTTGTTATTGCTACTCCTGCATGGATGGCCTTATCAATATGGGATTTTCGCTGAAAGACTTCCCATGATGTCTAGCTGGTCCTCAATAAAAATGTAAGAATTTGTATATGGATGTCTTGTTGGTTCTAGCTGAAAATGGTGCTGATGTAGGATAGCTCCCACAATGAATGAAATAGTCCTCAAGGATTTTGTACTAAAAGACTTTGTACTATATTGTTTTGTTGATCCTTAATTAAACGAGTTCTGGTAACTTCTGATCTTGTGTCCATTATGCTATTAGTCTTAATGAAAAAGTCTTT
Organism: Unio pictorum; assembly: GCA_030141615.1. Classification (NCBI taxonomy): domain Eukaryota; kingdom Metazoa; phylum Mollusca; class Bivalvia; order Unionida; family Unionidae; genus Unio; species Unio pictorum. The sequence continues at coordinate 13,656,405 of JARLTB010000102.1, read as the reverse complement.
TTGACATAGGGAAGGTCATTTTGACATAGGAAATGTTATTTTGACATAGGGAAGGTCATTTTGATATAGGAAATGCTATTTATTTTGTGATAAGGAAGGTTATTTTGAGATCAGAGGTCATTTTGCTGTAGGGAATGTTATTTTGAGATAGGAAAGGTCATTTTGATATAGGGAATGCTATTTTGAAATAGGTAAAGTCATTTTGTGATAAGGAAGGTTATTTTGAGATCAGAGGTCATTTTGCTGTAGGGAATGTTATTTTGAGATAGGGAAGGTTATTTTGAGATAGGGAAGGTCATTTTGCTGTTGGGAATGTTATTTAGAAATAGGTAAAGTTTTTTTGTGATAAGGAAGGTTATTTTGAGATCAGAGAAGGTCATTTTGCTGTAGGGAATGTTATTTTGAGATAGGAAAGGTTATTTTGAGATAGAGAAGGTCATTTTGAGGTAGGGAAGGTCATTTTGATGTAGGGAAGGTCATCAGAAGAGTTCTCATAGTGTCTGATTGGTCCTATTGTGAGTATGAGTCATTATGGTCATCATGGTGACTGTCAGTTTCGGACCAATCAGATTTCCAAAATTTGTTCTGGAGTTTTGGCCTGAGAAATGGAAGGAATTTTATTAACCTGATTTTCAGCTTTCAGATGGACACAAAGTACATCTATTAAAAAGATTATAGTTTTTAATATAAAAATATGCACATAATCTCATCAATTCAGTCTTTTCACAGCAACTTGTCGCCATTCATATCGTTATAAATATATGTCCCATAATATAAAAATACGTATATAATCTCATCAATTTAGTCTTTTCATGGCAACATGTCCCACAAGCATTTGTAGCATTTATTTTGTAATAAAGTTGGAAAATAGTGTCTTCGTATGACTAACTTAAAGCATATCCATATTCGATGCAGATTCTACAAAGAATGTATTCAGTCATTGTAAATTTTTTTTCATGATTAATATGCTTTTGTGAGATCTGGATGATACATGACATGTGATATAATTCTTGCCATCCGTAAAGGTCGTTAAAACCAGCCTTTGAGAAAGAATAAGTGTGTATTCATGTCCCATTGAATGTTAGTGCAACCACTGAAATTCCCATTTCCAACTGTCTTTGGATTTTTGATATTTTGTTTTTTTGTTTTTTATGTTTTTTTACATTGGCACACTTATGCATCTTCACATTTTAAACTCCAAAGTCATATCAATCCAGTGTTATACCACTTTAGTTCTTGAGTAATCCAGCCATAATCAATTAATGTCTTTAGTCCTGTCCAAATTTCTCTTGATCATGCATATCAAAAACTCTAATCCATCTCTACAACTTTAATGACTGAAGCAGAACATATTTGTGGCAAGAGTCCAAGTTACTTTTATTGTTTTATGCATATTGGGCACTTTGTTAACCCAACCATATTCAATTAAAACTTGTATACTTTCATACCCCTGATGAAACCAGTGGACCATGCGGACAGGATCAAAGGGTGAAATTACCATTACTACATGGACTTCTTTAAAGGAAGAAGAGTCATGTAATCATAGGTTACTGTAAATATACTACACTGCAAATAGAATGTGATAAAGATGGCAAGAATGAAAATTTGCGCTAATAATTTTGTATATGCGGTAGGGATGCGAGGCACCTGTACACTTGGGAAGAAACTCTTTTCTTTTGTTAATGAATGTGATCTTCAAAATACGGTTGTCTTTACTCCTTCCAAATGGATGGCTATATCAACTTGGTGTTGTCACAAGTAGGCGAATTGTTGTTACCTAGTAGGCAAATTGTTGTTACCTAGTAGGCGAATTGTTGTTACCTAGTAGGTCAAAATGGTGCCAGTCAGACTTCCAATATGGCTACTGTGACCACTGTTGTGAAAATCTACCTGTCACTTATCACCATAAATGATGGCAGGACATGGGGTTTTGACCAAAATACTTCTAGTGATGTCTACTTTGTCTTAATAAAAATATAATGCTTTATATGCCCAACACAGCAGCTAGTATATAAATCTGAAGAAGAACAGAACTCAGTAGTTGAAAGGAAGTAATTCCTGAAAATTCTTTACAGCCAGTAGAGAATTAGTTCCTTCAACGGACTCTTGATCCAAACAGTTAACAAAATTTGATGCCAATGTCAGCCTAATTGTGAATGTTTTATTATTAATTAAATATACTAAAAATAACATCCTTCCTATTAATATGCTCAGAAAGTTCAAATTTATTGGAATTAAAAAAACAAGGATTTTTAGCATACTCTGTTAGATTGTGGCCTCATTTTCTCGTGGTCAGTAATGACTCTGCATGACTCACAAGATGGGGCAATTATTATTAATACTGAATCATTGTTTTGTATTAAAATATTTTCTAATAGTGGAAAAATGCAACTGTTGTACTGAGTGTATCAAAAATGTTTTTTTAGCATTGGGAGTGTTTCTTTGGTTTTCATTGTTACCAGTTATCGATAATAGGTTTGCATAAGTACCAGGCAAGTGCTATGCTGGGTTATTATCTTAATGCCAAATTAAAACCAGTACATACATACCTACATACATACCTACATACATACATACATACATACATACATACATACATACATACATACATACATACATACATACATACATACATACATATGGGGGCCCAAGTGGCCGAGTGGTCTAAAGCGAGTGGTCTAAATCGCTGTCCGTTACGGATCACTGCCATCTCACCTCTGTCTATGTGGGTTTGAGTCTAGGATTCGGCCAAGGTGGGTATGTAAGAAAGCTTGCCAGTAGCTTCTTGTGGGTTGATGGTTTTCCAGGTTCTTCCTCCACATTATTACTGGCCACCATGTATAGCCTATATTGTGCTGAAAAATGGTGTTAAAGCATAAAAACAAACATACATACAGACATACATCACCTCTATGTAGCATTTTTAGTCTCCATCTTAAAATTTTATTGCAATTTTTATCTTAATTTGAGAACTTGACTTTTAATTTGCACTTTATTTTCTGTTCAATATCATGGCACTCGCTACGTGCCATTAAATCATATACATACAATACACACCAAATGATCTGTACAGTATTGTAGTCATTTGCCATTAAACCATATATATATATACAATACACACATAATGATTTGTACAGTATTGTAGTCGTTTGCCATTAAACCATATACTTACAATACACACGTAATGATTTGTACAGTATTGTAGTCATTTGCCATTAAACCATATACTTACAATACACACATAATGATTTGTACAGTATTGTAGTCATTTGCCATTAAACCATATACTTACAATACATACATAATGATCTGTACAGTATTGTAGTCATTTGCCATTAAACCATATACTGTACATGTACTTACTATACGCACATAATGATCTGTACAATATTGTTGTCATTTGCCATTAAATCATATACACACAATACACTCATAATGATCTGTACAATATTGTAGTCATTTGCCATTAAACCATATACATACATTACACAAATGATGCTGTGTACAGTTCTGCATGCAATACATATATCATGATGTGTACAGTATTGTGGTAATGTGTTAATAAACCACTTGCATACATTAGACATAATACATGTACTGGGTACAGTATTGTAGGAATGTATGTATGTATTATATATATATATATATATAATACTCTGTGTAGTATTGTAGTAATAGGCCATCAAACCATGTACATACATTACACACAATGGGACAAAACAATATAAGCATTTTGAAGTCAAAGTAGATGTATAATAATCAGGTGATAAAAACCTGATATACATTGGTCATCAAATCCTTAACATTGTTTCCCACTAGAGGGTTAAAGTCACATGTATGGAGTGACAGCATGTATTAGAAACATAATTCCTGTGTCTGTAATTACCATGTTTAGCCACTACTACTGATGCTTCATGTGGAAAGCATGCACTCGACTGTCTTATTCCTCTATTTGTTCACATGTACAGTAAATTCAGTTATCCTGTTTCATGTAACATGTCACAATGTACAGTGTATAGTCATTTAATATTGGATGTTTGTAATTGAATATACATATTTCATTATATTTCTAATGATGCTGTTCAGAAAATGCTTTTGTAGTTTAGGATATATCCATTTTTTCATGTTTGAAGTATTATATTTAGTTAGCACCATGCAGCCACCATTGTGTTGGGAGGCCATTATGTTACAACATATGTAAGATGTATATTATGTTACAACATATGTAAGATGTATACTATGTTACAACATATGTAAGATGTATACTATGTTACAACATATGTAAGATGTATACTATGTTACAACATATGTAAGATGTGTACTATGTTACAACATATATAAGATGTATACTATGTTACAACATATGTAAGATGTATATTATGTTACAACATATGTAAGATGTGTAGTATGTTACAACATATGTAAGATGTATACTATGTTACAACATATGTAAGATGTGTACTATGTTACAACATATGTAAGATGTATACTATGTTACAATATATGTAAGATGTATACAATATGTACAAATCAATGTCATGACAGCTAAACTCCAATGTTTAATCTATTTTTGTAAAGTATACACTTTAGATCACAGAGACCTTATATTTTTACAATGATGTTCATGTAGTACTAATGGATTTGGTTTGGTTTGGTTTTGTGGTGTTTAATGCCATTTTTCAGCACATGATTGGCTATTCAGCACGTGATTGGCTATTCATGGTGACCTGAATATATGGTGGTGGAAAAATCTGAGAAGAACCACCAATCTGCAGGAAGCTACTGCAAGCTTTTCTCACATACCCACATTAATGGAACCCATTTGACCAGAGATACATCCAGTTATCAAGTTTATGAAATATCACTCAACACACCATTTTAACAAAGTCATTCAAGTATGCATTACAGTTCACAGAGACCTCTTTCTTTGAATAGACCCTTTTTTTTTGCCTTCCAGTGGCAGCCTTCCTTATGAAAATTCAGAATGGTATAATATTAATCCTTTATACTGTTATTTAGAATGTCAGATCTTAAATTACTATTATTATTATTATTATTATTATTATTATTATTATTATTATTGTTATTATTTTCAAAAGATCAGCCACAGATCTACTGAGTTATTAACAGTCAGTGACAACTTTATTTAGTTGCATATCAATATCTGAGTTGTGGCCCCTGATTTTTGGATCCACTGACTTTTGTTCTCAAACATTAATAGTCTTGATTATTATTGGATTTGAAGAATATTGGACATTAAGTTCAGTACTGGTATAACTTCAACAAATTTTGATTATCAGCTTTCTACAGGGATGGTGTTGACATTAATAAAGTTGTCACCGAAAACAAATGCCCAACCTTAATATTTTGTTGCCAATTTAAAAGAATGTTGTTATTTCATGATACACAGTTCATTGTATAGCACAGACTTGATATTTTGGGTGAACTATTTATCGGAATATGTGTATAACACAAAATTAGTGTATAGCACTGCCATGTTATTTTGTGTCAAAGAGTTAATCAGTGTATTGTACTGCCATGTTATTTTGGGTTAAAGAGCTAAGTATAGCACAGACATGGTGTTTGATTGTGCCAACAAGTGTGATTGTTTGAAGTCAGCGATTATGTAGCTGTGGGAGAAAGGCTCTGACAGAATATTGTGGCAATGTGATTGTTTGAAGTCAGTGATTATGTAGCTGAGGTAGAATCTGAGTTTTGTGGCAAGCTTGTAGCAGTGTTAAGGTCATGGTGTAAAATCAATCAATGCCAGAGGTTCAGGTTTGGGACATCAGTAGATTTCAGAAATGTTCAAGATTTGGAGGAGTATGAGAGAGACTTAATGTTTGACTTTTGTTTTTGTGTGACACCATGTCACCCAATGCAAGGGACACATATACAAAAGGAATGTGTGAATAATGCATAGGTGTGGATGTAGATTGGTTAATGGCATGGGCCTGCCATCAAAGGAGCACAGTTGGGATTTTGATCTTGGTAGAAAAGTGGTGGTTGTGATTAGAGTGTAGACAGAGTTTTTATGGACAGATAAATCTGAAAGAATGGGGTGAGTTACTCAAATATCTAGTGAGGATATGATAGAGCGATAAACATGGGCTGAGAGATGCGTAAAGAAATGTGTGCGTGTTTGATTTAGATTTTTAACATAACTGTAACGATTGTTTCAGTCATATCACTACGATGTCTTCAGTGTGACAATTTATAGCGATGTCTAGCACTGGGGCATAATATCGCAATATATATCATGATGTTCCACACTGTCACATTATCCTGACACCGGGCTGACCAGACCTAACACTAACCTCTTACTGCTGAGCACGAAGTGAGGCAGCTGTTAGTACCATTTTTGTAAGTCTTTCGTATGACTCAGCTGGGGATTGAACCACGTCCAAGTGGATGCTCTAACCACTAGGCCACTGGAGTGTTCATGAAGGATGATCTGAAATAGGTGTATGTACAGGTGTATAGTCACTGAAAATGCAGGTGATGGATGGATTGGCAGATCTAAACAAGTTAAGACTGGAAGAAATGAAAAAGGTGTAGGAGGTCTCAGATGATAAAGTTGCACAGCTTGTGGTGAAAAGGCCCTACATAGGAGAAATTACAAAAAGCCATGCATGGGAGAAATGACAAAAAGCCCCCAAATTCTCACTTTGCATCTTTTTTTTTTATCTCATAGTAAATAGGTTGCCAGAATTTTTTTTGATACTTGCTTTTTATAATCCAGGTAAAATGGCAATTTTGTGATGTGCACATAATATTAATGAGTCTCCAGAAACTCTTCCAGATTTGATCATAACTTAAAGTGTCTTAATTGACAGGAAATTACAGAATTGTGTTACAACAAGCAAGATTGATTATCTTTTCCCCTAAGTTAATACACAGGTAAGTATTTTGTATAGAGAGAGAGATTAAAATACAGGTAAATATTTTGTATAGATAGATATTAAAACACATTTAAATATTTTCTTTTAGAGTTTGAATCAACATTTTGTATACATTCAGTGTGCTACCCAAGTCTTTAAAATTAATACTAACAGCTGCCTCACTTGTCATTCAGCATTAAGAGGTTAACATCAGGTCTAGTTGGGGTGGGACATGATGCCACACTGCAGACATCAATATAAACTGTCACACTGCAGACATCATAGGAATATGACTCAAATGCTGTTAAAAAGCTATGTTAAAAATCCCAAACACAAACACACTTGTGCACACCTCATTCATTTGTAGATAGCAATGTAATGATTACCCAAGTGTGAACGAGAGAGCAATGTAATGATTACCCAAGTGTGAATGAGATATCAATGTAGTGTTTACCCAAGTGTGAATGAGATATCAATGTAGTGTTTACCCAAGTGTGAATGAGATAGCAGTGTAATGATTACCCAAGTGTGAATGAGATATCAATGTAGTGGTTACCCAAGTGTGAAAGAGATAGCAATGTAGTGATTACCCAAGTGTGAATGAGATAGCAATGTAGTGATTACCCAAGTGTGAATGAGATAGCAATATAGTGATTACCCAAGTGTGAATGAGATAGCAAAGTAATGATTGCCCAAGTGTGAATGAGATAGCAATGTAGTGATTACCGAAGTGTGAATGAGATAGCAATGAATCTGTCAATATGGATAGTTGAATAAAATTGTGTCACTAGACATAATTATTAAATGAATCTGTCAATATGGTTGGCTTCATGCTTCTCCACCCCACCCCCACATCATGATTTCAGTGGTTAAGATGTTCAAATATTCCCATTTACTTAACAAAATGTATTGCTGCAGAATCTTCCATGATCAAATCTTATTAGAAAGTAAGATCTTGGTACCATTCCATGGGGCACACACTTGTTTTCTGGCATCTCCATTAACAGTCTATAGTAGCTGTCAACATATGCATTCAGTTCATTTACAGTATCCCTGTCAAAGGTCTATAGAAGTTGATGACAGATGCAATCAGTTCATTTATGGCATCTTTATCATGGGTCTACAGGAGTTAATGACATGCATTTATGGCCTCTGTATCATGGGTCTACAGTAGTTGTTGACAGATGCATTTATGGCATCTTTATCATGCCTTTACAGTAGTTGATGACATATGCATTCATTTCATTTGCCTTGTTCTATGAGTAATTTCAGCGCTACAGTTTAGTATAGACAGAGTATACTATAGACAGAATGTAGGATGATAAACATGCTTTCTCCCAGAGATTAAACAAAAACAATTCTAGACTTAAATACACCATCTGTTCAGTCCACTCCATAATGGGATTTTAATTCAATATTGCAGTAGTTGATTTCAGCACTGGTAAACTTCCTATCAGGCCTGGCCCTAGGAGGGGGGAGGGGCAAGGCAGTAAGTGATTTTTCCAGGGCCCCAGCAAAAAAGTTGCATTGTCTGAAAGACAAGTCCTAAGTGTTTGCCTTGCCCTATGGCCTGGCCTGCTTCCTATTGTTTTTTTTAAAAGTAAAACAATATCATAAATCCATGAAATTCTTTTTGGTCACTTGAGCATCATGCCCATCAAGTGACTCTTGATGAAAACCACATTTCAAATCATGGAATGAAAAATACCAATTCATTAACTTTTCATCTGAATCGGCTTTATTTTGTAAATATTTTGTTTTTACTAGTAGTTGTATGCAAAGGTTAACTCCACATGTTTCTACATGAATGTATGTTCCCTGAAAATATTTATCAGTTAATGATTTTCAGGGTTTTATATATCACCTGCAAATTAGATTAAGAAAATACATGAACTATTCATTTTTTGTTTAATTTCTCCACCTAAATTCAGATACTCTTGGATTTCTCTCACTACTAGCATGTCTTCAATGGTAAGGTTAAAATGAAAAATGGAGTTGCAGACAATGTTCCCTCTAAGCTGTGCATGTGCGCAACTGCTCAGGCATCCCCGCGCAGCTGAATTGTTTATTTTTGCTCATTCCAACGTTAAATTTGCTCGTCTCCGTAATGGTTGCGCAGTGCAGCGAGCACTGCGTGCACATCTACCATTCGTTTAGAGGGAACGTTGGTTGTAGATAGCCGAGTGTTGCTGCCTTTTTTTTAATATGGTAGCAAAAATGGCTTTCTAAGAGGCAGAATTATGTTCATTCTTTTTAAAAAATCTTGATAGCAAATAATTTTACTTGATCCATGAAATTTGCTACTTGCCACTGTATACTGTATATATTCACTTTCAAATTGGATATAGCTACAAAGAACATACACCCTGATCTTCTATCACAGTGTGCTGGCTGTCAGAGTCTATGCTAATTGTTTTATTCCCAATAAATGCTTAGATCCAGATCTGCCAGCTAATATCCAAAGACAGATTTGGTCTGTGCAAGAGGTTGCATTTTGATTCCAATTTAACTGCATACAATTATGGTATAGAATAAGTCCATAGAGCTGAGAGAAACTTTAAATTCGTATTGCCAATTAGGACCAATAGAGGAGAGGTGGCTTATGGAAGGTTGCAATTACTTAATGCAGATTTTAGTGCAAGAAAGAGAACTCCAATCAGATTGATTAATGGTGATTTATAACTGCCTTAATCTGCAATCTCCAGAATGGCACTCAATAAACATTCACAGAAACTATTCACTTCTGTAATGTGCTATCAAAGGAGGCATTTCATCACATTTTTTTCCCTCAATACCATATATACTTTTCTTCAAATCAAGACCTACTGCACACACAACATACATCCTAGTCTGCCATAGTGTAATGTGCCTGCAGATTAGTGTAATTGTTATTTCTTCTATTGATTACAACTAATAAACTGCGCGGACCCAGATCTGATGATGCATTATGCAATGGCAGATCTGGGTCTGTGCAGTTTGCAGTTGGACTTGTCATTCAAGCGAGTACATAAAATAATCATTGAAACTTAAACCTTACATTAATCAGCAGTAAAATCGAATAATTTATTATGTTATTGCAGATGTTTTGAATGGTATGGTGCTTGGCTAATTCCGCGTAGCTCTGCAGTTTATTAAAGTTTTAAAACATATAAGAAATTAATTTTGTCTTGTTTGTAAATAGTATAAGACAGGAATATTACTTATGGAGGGTGTAAACAAATAGGCAAAGGGTCTGTACGATTGAAGCCCTGCATTTTAAGCATTTCTAGAACATAACTTTACTATTCAACTGTAAAAAAAAAGTAGTCTAGGATACATTCTACTTGTTGCATACTTATTTTAAGGGGTTGCACATGCAGGTTCCCTACAGGATCTGTTCCTGCCTTAGTTGACCTTAAACAGTCTACATTCTGGATCTCTCCCTGCCATAGTGGCCCTTAAACAGTCTACATCCTGGATCTCTCCCTGACATAGTGGCCCTTAAACAGTCTACATCCTGGATCTCTCCCTGACATAGTGGCCCTTAAACAGTCTACACCCTGGATCTCTCCCTGACATAGTGGCCCTTAAACAGTCTACATCCTGGATCTCTCCCTGACATAGTGGCTCTTAAACAGTCTTCATCCTGGATCTCTCCCTGACATAGTGGCCCTAATGTACAGTCTACAACCTGGATCTCTCCCTGACATAGTTCTAGAATCTATATCATGGGTCATGGGCCATATCTGTCCTGAGATTGTGTTCTGTCTGGCCCTCAGGGCAAATTAAAATAACACATAAATCTGGCCTGTGAACAGTAATTATGTTTAAGAAATTAACCTTTTTAGCCCTTGAGTGATCTTAGAAAATGCAATCTGGCCCTTGGCCAAAAAAGGTTGTGCATTCCTGATCTATATCCTGAATCTGACCCATGTATTATGGCCCTTATACATTTTACATCCTGGATCTGACCATGGTATAATGGCCCTTATACATTCTACATTCTTGATCTGTCCCTGGCATAATGTCCTTGTACATTTTACATGCTGGATCTGTTCCTAACATCGTGTCCTTTATACATTCTATATCCTGGATCTGTTCCTGGCATAATGGCCCTTATATATTCTATATCCTGGATCTGTTCCTGACATAGTTGCCCTTATACATTCTACATCCTGGATCTGTTCCTGACATAGTGGCCCTTATAAAATTTTAATAATAGAAATATATACGGGACATAATAGACCTATGAAATCTACATCATTTATATGTCCAAGGCATAATGACCTTCATACATTCTGCATTCTGGATGTCTCCCTGGCATAGTGGTCCTTGTATAGTTTACATCTGGATCTTTCCCTGGCATAGTGGCCCTTATAAAATTGACATCATGGAGGATATGCCCCAGGCATAATGGCCCTTATAAAATTGACATCATGGAGGATATGCCCCAGGCATAATGGCCCTTATAAAATTGACATCATGGAGGATATGCCCCAGGCATAATGGCCCTTATAAAATTGGCATAGATCTGTCCTAGGTATACTGGCCATCATACCATCTACATCATTGAAAATCTGTCTCATGCATTATGTATATAATTTACATCCTGGATCTGTCCAAGGCATAACAATGCTTATAAAATCTTACAGCATAATAAGAGGTTAGTGTTAGGACTGGTTGGCCTGGTCTCTGGATAATGTGACTGGGTGGGACAAGATGCTACATGTCTGCGCTATGATGCACTAGTGCTAGACACCACTATAAACTGGTACACTGCAGACATAGTAGTTAAATGATTAAAACTGTTAAAGCTACACTTAAAATCCAAAACAAACACAGACACACACATACACATACACACAACCTGTATTGTAGTGATATGCCTGTGCAAATTCACATAGCATGGAAATTTATAAAAGAGTACTTTTTCTTTATGTTTGACTGGTACAAAAAAAAACTGGTTCATTCATCAGCATCGATTGGTATAGATCCATTTAGGGCACAGGTTGGACATTTATCAAACCAAGTTTATTACACTGAGTTGATCTGTTAGAGAATTCCAATCCAGTATGGCATTGTCATTGAGTATTCTAATAATAAAATACAAAGGTTCCTTTATTTCTCTTGATGTAACATTAAATTATTTATTTACCGAAATCCTTTCAAACTTTAATGTACCATCCTGAACAGCATCAGCGGATGAATGTGGATAGCAATTGAAGGAATAAAGCATAAATATATTCCAGAATTCCTGACAATTTGTTTAAATAAAGTATATGAACTGGCTCATACTTAAATAGATTTATAACTTTTTGGATTTATTCAGTACTTCATTTGACAGAACGTTGTTTTGCAGGATACCACTGTATGCAATTTGATTTTGCTTCTATATCCAAGCCCATTTGATCTCGTAGTGCTCTCTCTAGCATACTTTAATTTTCTTCAGGTATTTCAAAATTTCAACAGAATTATGGATATTTATTATTGAACATAAGTAATTACAGATCAGCCATGTATAATAAAAGTGTAATAAAAGTGTAATAAAAGCAATTTAAGTTACAATGCAATACGAGTTCTAAATTAGCCATCAAGGGGAGGTAAATTATGTTGTAGCTCTTTAAAGACATTAGTTGTCTTGATATCTGAGATCAAATATTCAGCGAAAATTATCTTGGTACAAAATTGAAAGCTGGCACCATTCCAGAATTTGCTTAGCAAATATAATACCTTTTCTTTGCAAAGTGTTAAAAGATTTTGAAATTGAAATAACATGTATTTTTTTCATTTTGAAGATGACTTTAAAATATTCATGAAACATCGTCTGAATTTAATTTCAAAATCCATAGTATGTAATGTATATAAAAAATGTATCATAATGACATGTGAAATCCACATTTATGTGCCCTGCACAATGATGATCATGTTTTATTTTAGTCTTCACACAATAATGCGAACTTTCCACTGTCAACAAGTAAGTCTTGAACAAGCTTGCATCTGTGGCAGAAAGGAAACCTATTGATTTTGGGTTTGTTGTTGTTGTAGGGATTAACACCATTTTTCAGCACACAATAGGCTATACATGGCATCCAGAATTAATGGTGGAGAAAGAACCCCGGAAACCCCTGGAAAGAACTACTGACCCATGAGACACTACTGGCAAGCTTTCTCTCATACCAACATTGGCCGAATCCGGGACTCGAACCCACACAGACAGAGGTGTGATGGCAGTGATCCATAACAGAATGAGCTTTAGAGCACATGACTACACTGGGCCCTGATTTTGGGTTTAAAAGGTCCAGATGATTTTGATAAGAGAAATATGATAATACTATTTAAGGGTACTCATGTTTTTTTCTGGCACTGGCATTGGTGGCCATCGTGAAAACCTTTTGTAGCTACTGCTGATAGTTGTTAATAGTCATGTTGTTTTAAAAATGATATGTTGTTGGATCTCTGATACCTGGCCATCTTTGTTGATATCTTGAAAATTGTGTTATTGCTATTTCTGAACGATTGCTATGTAAACATGGAGTTTTCACAGAACTTAAATATATGGAAACAGTGTTGCTCTGAATTTGCTTAAATTCAGAGCCCACCATTTTGTAAACTTGTTACCAGTACTTTTATCGAACTTGTGCTCATACTCAGGTTTTTACTGATGGACTAATTTAGTCCTTGAGGAAAGTGTCTGGAAACTGACATGAAAAATGACAATTGTAAAAGCTACTAGTCAATACAAGTCTGCAATTTGGTAAAAAAAATCCATTGGTGTGGTCACCTGGTGTTTCCACTTTAGCTGGATATATCAAAATAGAATAACAGAGTGTAAAGATATATTTGCATTTTTTTTTAAACTGAATTGAAAAGGAGGGAATGATGTCCTGGAATTATTCCCAAAGCCTGTTGTAACCTTTTATTTTAACCCAGTTTTGGATAATGTCATGAAGTGTACTCTGAACCTGTTGACAATCTTCTCTGGCAGTCTGGGATCAAGGACAGCTGATGTTATTGATATTCCATTAAAAAAACATTGGTTGAAAGTTCCCCAAAGTGATATTTTATGGGTTTTTAGAATGCTGTTTGATGTTTCAACAACTGGGACTAAAATCTTGGTGATATATGCATCTAGTTTCCCCATACAGAGTGATTTTTCGGGCAGAATGAATTATGGTTCATCCATTAGTCTGTTGTTTCAGGAAGAACATTAACTAGACGAATCAGGTTAGTGATTTTATCATATTTATTCATATCCTGCTTTTATCTGTTTAAATCTTTGAATTTATTGGAGTGTTGATGTTAAGGAATTGACTGCATTATTTTGTATGATCGTAAGAATTGATTGTTCTACCATTCTAAAGTGGTTAACTTTGCATTCCTGTTGCTGAATTCATTTGGAATATATTTGTTGTCAACATCACTGTTTGCATATTACCGGTATTACAAATGAAATGCAAACAGTTTGCAAACACCATTCTCAGGCAACAAAAATTGTCATGAACCCTTTTAGACACATTCATCCCATGGTCTAGTCGGTCCTAAATGAAGATGATGCTTATCAAATATCTACTATGGCCACCACAGCAGCCATTTTAAAAACCTCATGTAGTTACTTCTATGGGGTTTTAACCAACAGGCTTATAATGTCTAGTTGGTCCTGAGTGAAACAGATGCAGAACTGATGTCCAATATGGCCACAACAGTCATCGTGAAAATATTGTTATCACTTTCATGAACAAAAAGGCATTAACATGTGGTTTTCACCAGACTTCTTATGATGCCTGGTTAGTCCTAAATGAAAATAGTGAGAGTGTGACATCCAGTATGTTTGATATATGTGTTTGATCAGAGTTTCTCCCATTGTTTCTCATAGTGCATCATCCATGTTATTTATCAGACTGTTTCCCATTGTCCATCATCCATGCTATTTATCAGACTGTTTCCCATAGTGCATCATCACTTGTTATTTATCAGACTGTCTCCCATTGTCCATCATCCATGTTATTTATCAAATGGTTTCCCATAGTCCATCATCCATGTTATTTATCAGACTGTCTCCCATTGTCCATCATCCATGTTATTTATCAGACTGTTTCCCATTGTCCATCATCCATGTTATTTATCAGACTGTTTCCCATTGTCCATCATCCATGTTATTTATCAAATTGTTTCCCGTAGTGCATCATCCATGTTATTTATCAAATGGTTTCCCATAGTCCGTCATCCATGTTATTTATCAGACTGTCTCCCATTGTCCATCATCCATGTTATTTATCAGACTGTCTCCCATTGTCTATCATCCATGTTATTTATCAGATTGTCTCCCATTGTCCATCATCCATGTTATTTATCAGACTGTCTCCCATTGCCCATCATCCATGTTATTTATCAAATGGTTTCCCATAGTCCATCATCCATGTTATTTATCAGACTGTCTCCCATTGTCCATCATCCATGTTATTTATCAGACTGTCTCCCATTGTCCATCATCCATGTTATTTATCAGACTGTTTCCCATTGTCCATCATCCATGTTATTTATCAAATTGTTTCCCGTAGTGCATCATCCATGTTATTTATCAAATTGTTTCCCATAGTGCATCATCCATGTTATTTATCAGACTGTTTCCCATTGTCCGTCATCCATGTTATTTATCAGACTGTTTTTTCATCATCCATGTTATTTATCAAATTGTTTCCCACTGTGCATCATCCATGTTATTTATCAGACTGCTTCCCATTGTCCATCATCCATGCTATTTATCAGACTGCTTCCCATTGTCCATCATCCATGTTATTTATTAGACTGTTTCCCATAGTCCATCATCCATGTTATTTATCAGACTGTCTCCCATTGTCCATCATCCATGTTATTTATCAGACTGCTTCCCATTGTCCATCATCCATGTTATTTATCAGACTGCTTCCCATTGTCCATCATCCATGTTATTTATCAGACTGTCTCCCATTGTCCATCATCCATGCTATTTATCAGACTGTTTCCCATTGTCCATCATCCATGTTATTTATCAGACTGTCTCCCATTGCCCATCATCCATGTTATTTATCAAATGGTTTCCCATAGTCCATCATCCATGTTATTTATCAGACTCTCCCATTGTCCATCATCCATGTTATTTATCAGACTGTCTCCCATTGTCCATCATCCATGTTATTTATCAGACTGTTTCCCATTGTCCATCATCCATGTTATTTATCAGACTGTCTCCCATTGTCCATCATCCATGTTATTTATCAGACTGTTTCCCATTGTCCATCATCCATGTTATTTATCAGACTGTTTCCCATAGTCCATCATCCATGTTATTTATCAGACTGTCTCCCATTGTCCATCATCCATGTTATTTATCAGACTGCTTCCCATAGTCCATCATCCATGTTATTTATCAGACTGTCTCCCATTGTCCATCATCCATGTTATTTATCAGACTGCTTCCCATTGTCCGTCATCCATGTTTTTGTTTCTTACCACATTTAAGGTCATGTTTTAGTCAGTCATTTTGTATCAAACCTGGTACAGAAGTTTACATCATCAGTATGACAGACAAATTTGAGTGAGTTAGATCTATGGATACAGATGAGATGATCTTGCATTTTACTGACTGAATTTGTAACTCCACAAAAGGATCTTGGATAGGCTTGATGAAGAGTGGTATCCTTGTGTGTTAGCTCTTTGACCCCTGAAGATTATGATGATTTTCATTTTTGTGGGAGATTGTGATAGGAAATACATTTTTGGGGTTACTTTTGAATACAACTAAACACAATGTTTCCAATAGATTTTCACTTTGTCAGATGCTTAGGTGTATAAAAAAAACAATTTTTGTTTTGCTGTGTATGACATGCATGCATAGAAGGGTGAACATTTGTCATCTTTTTAACTTTATAACTTTTCTTCCCATATTGGACCCACATATTTTGTTTCCTAGGCTCCTTTACTCCAAATCTTAAACTTGTACTACTGTTTGAAGAGGTTTATCTGGGCATTTGCTTTTTGAACCAGTCTGCTCTAGATCTCAGGCCAAAAAGTAAAAAACTGGACAAATGTTTGAAACCCCCCAAAAATCTGATTAACAAATTTATTGTTTTCTGCTGTATTTTTGACAGGAGTAAAAAAAAGTATACATTACAACTACAGTCTTTTCTGTAATACCACCTGCTTTGGTAATTATCATAAATAATGTTATCTGCTCCAGTGGTCTAGTGGTTAGAGCATCCACTTTTAATGAAATACCAGAGACTTATAAAAATGGTATTAACAGCTCCTTGCTAAGCTCTCAGCATTAAGAGGTTAGTGTTAGGCTTGGTCGGCCTGGTGTCAGAATAATATGACTGTGTGGGACATTATGCAAAATGTCTGTGGCATGATGCCCCAGAGCAAGACATCACTATCAATCTGCCACACTGCAGACATCGTAGCGATATGACTGCAAAACTGTTAAGGCTACATTAAAAATCCAAATCACACTCACACATAAATAATGTTGACGTTACATGGCTTTGTTGAAGGTACATTCACATGACATATACTGGTAAAGTGTCATGCAGGGTTAATGAGGTGAGTTTGCTTCTGGTTGACTCTTTGCATCTGATATACTAAACTACATTGAAACTCGTATGGACATTGTGTTTTCACCATATTTCTTGTATTGACCATTCTGGTCCTAAATGAGAATTATTTAAGTCTCAAAGCCAATATGCCAATGACGGCTAGCTCTAAATGGAAAGTTATTGACATGGCGATTTCATCAGAAGACCATTTATGACATCTAGATGGTCTGAAATAAATATGGTACCATTCTGACCTCATATATGGATGTCTTAGCAGCCATCTTGAAACACTTGTCTCTACTCTTCCTAAATGAAGTCATCTTGTGGTTTCTAGTTGATGCTGTGTGAAACTGATGCCAAACTGACACTGTCCAGCATGTCCAGTGTGGTGGCCATGTAAGAAATCATCAGCTAAAGGTCTGCAGAGACGGTATGCAAAAGACAATAAATGCTGACTATAAAACAGAAAGAATAAAAAAATCATTTAATAAGCAATAAATTAATATTATAAAACAGAAAGAATAAAATCATTTAATAAGCAATAAATTAATATTATAAAACAGAAGAAATTCATTTAATAAGCAGTACATTAATATTATAAAGCAAAAAAATATTAAAACGCATGCAAATAAAAATGAAACATGCACATAAAATGTATTTTAATAAGTATAAAAACAAACTCACCAATAACAAAATAACAAGCTTCCAAAAAAACTCAACAAATAAGAAAATACGTATTAAATTAATATCATGTTGTTTAAATTTGTGTTAATACTTGAATTTTTATCAGTCCAGAAATAATTAATGTTTTGTACCTACTATATACCTACCCACCCACCTTAATTTTTTTCAATTTAACTAGAACCACACATTTGTTTGTTTGGCTTTACAAACAGGATTCATTTGTGTCTAAGAAATCTGTCAAAATGTCAGGTTGTACTCTGGAAAATATAAGGATACCTAATAATACTTATCAAGGATCCAGAAATTTGGATGACTCTTGGTGGACAACAGAACTTAATGTGGCAGACAGGTGCTTGTGAAATTTAATAGGCAAACATTTAAGACTGAATAAGTAGTTTTTGCAAATAAGATGACATTTAATATACATTTTGTTTGCACTGGAAAAGGCAGCCTCTTTGATTTTTTATTGTCTGTTTATTCAGTTTATAATCTTCACGTTATTTGTTTATTTTATCAAGCTATTTATTTATTAAAATGAAATTTTCTGTACAAAAATTTACTACATAATTTTCCCCCAAAACATGAGTTTATAGAAGATTTTTTTGTTTGTGGCCACAAACGAAGCTTTCTACATCAGAAATATGTACAGTAACACCTAATTGATGGCAATTCAAGTCAAGTGAAATGGTCAAGTATTACATATTCAGATCAAGTATTACATATTCAGATCAAGTATTGCATATTTAGATCAAGTATTACATATTTAGATCAAGTATTACATATTCAGATCAAGTATTGCATATTCATGTCAAATATTATGTAATCAGGTCTTCAGACACCTGTCCAAAGATGAAGAAAACAAAATTGACAACAAAAAGCTTACATAAAAAATATGTACAATATATGAGTCCAACTGCAAACTTCACATCCCAAGATCTGCTGTCACATATGCACCGACAGATCTGAGTTTGTTAGGAGCAATCAGTACAACAATCAAGATAAACCCTGATCTGCAAGCATATTAAGCTACAGCAAATGAGGATCTTTGTTGTTTGCAAGTACAGCTGGTAATACCTAATTGACAGGCAAATCAGGCTGTAAAGTAATATTTAATCCAGTTCTCAGACAGGAGTCTGATAATGAAATAAGGTACTTGTTGTGTCCTCTTTAATGAAGACCTTGGCTATACATATTTTCTAAAGGTCTGATCTGTTCTGACACACTGCCAAATTGTTAAAAAGCACATGTTATTGTGGGAGGGACTTATCTAGTAGTAGGGGTTCAGTGCCAGGTTTTGAGGAGTCCCACTGATAAGCTTTCATCTTTATCTAATCTGTGTAAATAACTTGTACTTAGGGTAACAAAGGCCTATAGATTTTAAGGTCAAAGGTTATGGTCATGGTAATTCTAAAAAGAAGAAAAATAAACTTCACATCTCAGGGTGGGAGGAGCTTTTTTGTAAAGTCTGTCATATGGACTGGAGTGTAGACCTTGGTGAAACCATTCAGCCAGAAAGTTTTCAGAAATTTGACACATCATTAGTGTCAAACAGAATGGCTGTAGAGTGTTTAAACAACTGAGAAAACAGGAATGTTATATTCCACAGTCCTGTAAGAATAGATGACCTTTTGTACTATATTATACATTTTGTAAAAATTACTTACTGTCTGTGATTGACAACTTAGCCAAATGGAACTGCTGTTGGGAAATAGTTTGTGTACTTTAATTACTCACTTATAAGTAGTAAAACTGCACAAAAAAATCCCATCTTGGTTTGCCATCAAATCATGTCCTGCAAATGAGGGTCTATCTTGTTTGTCCTACTGATGACTCCTATCAAAGTATACTGACCCAGAACTGCCAGTGGATTATGCAACATCAGATCTGTGCTGTTGGACTTGTCTTCTAAGCAAGTATATACAGTACAATTTCATGAATATGAGCTAAAAGCTAAAAAATTAATATACTCAATGCCTCGATGTTTAACAGTAAATTAAAAATAGAAATCATTTAATGGTATCTATGAAAATATTTGTATTGTAAGATTGGATAGCATTATATTGAGTATCATCAAGGAGTACTGTCTATGTCTACATTACAGTGAAGGAGTACTGTCTATGTCTAGATTACAGTGAAGGAGTACTGTCTATGTCTGCATTACAGTGAAGGAGTACTGCCTGTGTCTGCATTACAGTGAAGGAGTACTGTCTATGTCTGCATTACTGTGAAGGAGTACTGTCTATGTCTACATTACAGTGAAGGAGTACTATGTCTACATTACAGTGAAGGAATACTGTCTATGTCTACATTACAGTGAAGGAGTAATGGCTATGTCTGCATTACAGTGAAGGAGTACTATGTCTACATTACAGTGACAGAGCACTGTCTGTGTCTAGATTCTAATGAAGGAGCACTATCAGTGTATACATGATAGTGAAGAAATACTGTATCTATGTCTACCAGTATATTGTAGTAAAGGGGCGCACTGAATCTACGTCTACACTGTAGTGAAGGTACCCTGTATTCATGTCTACATGTCAGTCAAGGAGCTCTATCTACATCTACATTATAGTTAAGGAACACTATTTATCTTTTTTATGTGTGTGTGTGATTTGGACTTTTAATGTAGCTTTAACAATTTCACAGTCATATCGCTACAATGTGTGCAGTGTAACAGTTTATAGTGATGTCTAGCACTCCAGGGTTATCATGCTGCAGACATGTAGCATGATGTCCCAGCCAGTCCCAATATCCTGATACTAGGCTGTCCAGTCCTAACACAAACTTCTTAATGCTGAGTGCCAAGCAAGGCAGCTGTTAGTACCATTTTTGTGTCTTTGGTGTAACTCAGCCAGAATCCAACCCATGACCTCCAACATCTGAGACAGACACAAACCACTAGGCCACTGGAGCAGTCTGTCTTTATTATAGTAATGGAGCACTGAATCTATGTTTGCATGATAGTGAGGGACACTGTCTTTGTCTAGATTATAATGAAGGAAGACTATGTCTACATTATAATCAAGAAGCACTGAATCTATGTCAACATTGTAGTAAGGGAGCACTGTATCTGTGTCTGCATGTACTTGCCTATCTGCAATCTAATTTACTGCATTATGCTTAAGTGTGAGGATACAACCAATTTTGTAGATGCTTGTGCAGTACATTTTGTCATCAGTGTGACACGTAACCATTAAGGTTAACATATGGGCTAGGCTCACAATAAATTGGTAGCTTGCAATGGCTAACCTCTCATGTCCATTTGTATAACTGTCAGACAGACAGAAGAGAAAATTTTTATTGTAAGGTCAAGTAGCGGAAAATGGCAAAGTTGTCAGACAAGCCAGAAACAATCTTGGACCATTGGATATAGGTATCCTAAATTGAAATTTTCCAGGAATAGGTAGTAATAAGAGCAGAGTATTACTCCAATGGGAGTGTTACAGTTTTGCTAGTTAGAGAAAGTTAATCCTGATTGGCTAAGCTGAATGAGGGGTGTGTGTGTGTGTCCCAGATGAAATTCAGTGTTTTAAGTAATTTTCCTTGCAAATTTCAGTTGTCCATGTTATTATACCAACAGGAAAGTCATAGGAACTCAGGAAATTAACAAGTAATATTTCTTGGTAAATTTATTGTGCAAAGGAAGGTGTTCTAGAAGAATTTGAGAGACCTTAAACGAACAAAGAGATTCAGCAACTTAAAAGGACTGAGTCCTTGAAAGAAACAAAAATTATGCATCGTTTGCATACAATATTTATTTATATTAGTTTGTAATTATTTGTTGAATTTTTGTTTTAACTTCATACCTCAATTTTCCTTGAGTTAACAAGTTGTTAATCATGCATTCATTGGTCTTGAATGTTATATGATTCATATATCCTAAGAATAGTGATACAATATTTAATTGGTATGAATATGTTTGAATTTATGTAATTGAAATCATGTATTGTAGGAATTTCATGTTTACTCTGATATAAATTGTGAGAATCAATTTATCTTTATTAAATGACATGTATCATGTATGCTATGAATTAATTTTACTATATATGTGTCAGTGGAGCAAAATCTAGCAAATAATTGTTTTCAGACATTTGTGTAATTAAATTGTGAATTCACTTAACTGCAGAAAATTGGACTATGTTAACCAATATAGTTCAAGTAGTAATTTAAAGCCGATAGTGAAATGTAATAGTTTAAGCAGTCTGGTTGTTTCATGGTTCCATTTAGGAATGTAGTTAATTGGTAAGGCAAGATACATGAATATTATAATAATAGGGTTTTGTGTGTAACGTGTGTGTGAACTGATTAATTAGGTTAGTTCTTTTGAATTGTTATAAGATGATAATGTATCTGAGATAAAAAGAATGGGAATGTTGTTTTATCTGTGTGTGTGTTTGTGTGGGTGGGTGGGGGGGAACAACTGCTCTCAATAATTAGGTTGCTGATTATATTTATTTAAAATGGAAACAAAATAACCACATACATCTATGAACTGGAGCAATTGAGTACAACCAAGTTATAGTGTTACAGCTGATGAGAGAGAGAGAGAGAGAGAGAGAGAGAGAGAGAGAGAGAGAGAGAGAGAGAAAGAAAGAGAGAGAGAGGGTTGGGTGGGAGGAAGGGATGGATGGAAAAGAAATACGGTAATGCTGACCTGTCACAATTTTGAAACCGAAAGGACTGTAATTAACCAGGCTATGACAATAATAATAATAATAATAATAATAATAATGAGGACTTTGTATAGCACCTAATCTTACGAAGCTCTAAGCGCTTTACACTATCAATAATGATATGAATACACTACAGAACAACAAATGACAAAAACAATGAAATTGGAAAACATAAAAACATGTTGAAAACATATACGATACAAAACATGATGACATGCCGGTAATTATAAACTCAATTTACATCAGTTTTGCAATTGTATAATCCAAATGTTATCTTCAATTTCTTTTTGTTTATGTAATTGGTTAAATTGTTTATTTTACATATAGGGGTTTATGTTGTTCTGCTCCAATATCTGTTATTGCATTGTTGATCCAGGCAATAACACCATCGTCAATCATCTCCTAATGATAACCAAAGCACCATAACAGGTGGGGGATCATCAGTCACTCACAATGTATTGAACAATTTCATAAGGCAGATTGCACTTAACCCATGCTTGTTTAAGAATATTTGCCATCTCCTGTTGGATTATCTTGAAACTGGTTCTGTTGAATTACCTGGTGGCAAGATTTTGTCTTGTTTGCATGTGATAATTGCAGTTGAAGCCTGGAGATGCACCATAATCTATGTAGCTATCAGATACTTGCAGATGTCTGAGACTTCTGAGGCAATTATCGTGAAATAATTGTTGTGGTGTTGATAGCTTATTATTAACCTTCAAGGCTGTACACTGTAATTAGATTTGGCTGTCTTTGGCAATTATTTAAGAGTTGAAATAAAAATATATTTTAAGCCATTGCATATATTATTTTTTTTTATACAGATTTGTGTACATACATGTACCATAAGGTGGAGCAATGGAGAAATTGTTATAATATTGCCCATCTCAATCTTGTTTCTGCACCATCTGTGGTTAGCTGACTTTGTAGATGGTTTCCACCTGAGATACATAAGGTTTCCACCTGAGATACATAAGGTTTCCACCAGAGATACATAAGGTTTTTTTTAATTTTGACTATAAAGTTCAAGATCTATATGTTTTATTCACAAAATTTTGATTCTTGATAATTTGTGTTCACTATGGTTTGTGAATGGGTGTGATGAAGCCTGTTTTTGGGGGACATCAGAGTGTTACTGTGACTGACAGAATAATAGTTTATGCATTAACTTTAGATCACATAACTTAATATGCATTAACTTTAGACCACATGACTTAATATGCATTAACTTTAGACCACATGACTTAATATGCATTAACTTTAGACCACATGACTTAATATGCATCAACTTTAGACCACATGACTTAATATGCATTAACTTTAGACCACATGACTTAATATGCATTAACTTTATTAGATCACATGACTTAATCAAGGTTTGTACTTAAGGTATGGAAGAATCTGTTGATTTTGGGGTCAAGGTCATTACACTTGATTGAAAAATCATTTTGCAAAATAACTTATGTTCTAGAGTAAACTCCTTGACCAAAATGTTTGCATAAGCTTGCACTCAAGTTAATAAATTGAAAACCTTTTGATTCTGAGGTTTAAAGGTCAGAGGTTGCAGTCATGGTAAGTCTTAGCAGAAAATAACAGCTTCAGCACATTATATTTAGCTCAAGGCTCCATACATTGACGAAAAGTCTGGTTCATTAAGTAGTACAGTAGTATATCTTAACTTCTGCAACATTTCTGCTATTGCGAAGGCTACAGTAATTATCTTTAATTTCTGACACATTTCTAATACAGTGACAGCTGCAGTAACATAGGTTAACCACTGTCACATTTCGGCTATAGTGGAGGCTGCATAATAGATGCTAACTTCTGGCACATTTCTTCGATATAAGCTACCTTAATAAATGCAATTTCTGGCACAATTCATTTGCAGTGTAGGCTACAGTAATAAATGTAACTTCTAGCACATTGCTACAGCATAGGCTGTAACTTCCGACACATTACTACAATGGAGGCTACCTTAATAAATGCAATTTCTGGCACATTGCTACAGCATAGGCTGTAACTGCTGGTACATTGCTATTACAGTGGATGCTACACATTCATGAAAGAATGTGTGTATGTTTCAGAGAGGAGTAATGCATATTTATATTAAGAGGTAATTGTGACCTATATTTCATGGCCTATTCATTAAGAGGTAATTGTGACCTATATTTCATGGCCTATTCATTAAGAGGTAATTGTGACCTATATTTCATGGCCTATTTATTAAGAGGTAATTGTGACCTATATTTCATGGCCTATTCATTAAGAGGTAATTGTGACCTATATTTCATGGCCTATTCATTGCTTTCTCAATTTAGGTCAGTGTCTTGCTCTTTTAACTCTTGAGGCTATTAATGTAATACATATCCATTTACTGTTGTTCATAAAAGAATGTTTAAAACTCAAAAACTTTAGATAATTTGTATCACAAATGCAATAAATTAAATACTGTAATCTGTAAAGAACTATGTGACTGAAGTAATTACATAGAAATGATGAGACTGAAGTAATTACATAGAAATGATGTGACTGAAGTAATTACATAGAAATGATGAGACTGAAGTAATTACATAGAAATGATGAGACTGAAGTAATTACATAGAAATGATGTGAATGAAGTAATTAGATAGAAATGATGAGACTGAAGTAATTACATAGAAATGATGTGAATGAAGTAATTAGATAGAAATGATGAGACTGAAGTAATTACATAGAAATGATGAGACCAATTGAAGTGTTACTAACAGTTTAGTATGACTCTAGGTAAGACACCATTTGATCATTAGAACAATGACGTCATGAAGAGTAATAACTTGTATAAACTTTTGATCTTTCACATTATCATTAAATATTTATCTACCTGGCATGCTGTAGGTTTGATGACCTAATTTTAAAGTACTACTTAATGCTGGAAGGAAACATCTATACTATAATGTAAAGTACTGTATTGTGTATGCATGAAGTACTGTGGCTGGAGGCAAGACTAGTAACGGAATTTATTTTATCTATATTTCACTCCAACATATCCATATCCATCAATGTGTACTTAGGACTCTATTCAAGTAGCAGATGATTTAAACCATGGTAGTCTGAAAATAAGTGTGGAGGTTTGTCATGCAGTAGCTCCTAAAAAAATTTGCACAAAATTAGCAGATCTATTAACTTTGGCATTGACAGGAAACATACTTCCTGCATTTTTAATGTACAATGCTTTTAAATTATCCAGAAATCAATTTTTTTTTTCAGTTATCAAACAGAATATTTGGGAATTAATAGACTGTATCAAATATGTTTCATTTTTTCTGACTTGGATATTTGAAAAGGGATAATTTCAAAGTTCATTTTCTACATGCTTTTCCTGTAATGCTATGTACTCGGCCACTCTCAAGCGTCATAGATCATCACCTAGTGTCTCACCAATTGTATGCTGATGACACCCAAATATGCAAGTCTAGCCACCCAACTGAAGTTGATGCTACCATCCAAGGAGTGGAGAGGTGCATTTCTGATTTCTGAAATCATGGATGACATGTAACAAGCTGCAGATGAATGATGATAAGACTGAAGCCATTCTGATCACAGCACAAAGACTTTATCATTCACATCCTTTACCTCAAACAATAAATATCAGCAACACCAACATTACATTCACACAGTCAGTACAAAACCTAGGTGCTACTCTATACAGTACTCTCACATTGAACCAACATGTCATGAACATATGAAAGGCTGCATATCTTGAACTTGAGACGCATCAGCTCCATTCGCAAGTATTTTTCAGTTGATGCCACAAAAACACTTGTGTGTTCATAAGTACTTTCAAGAGTGCTATTAAAACTCACCTTTTTCAACTCCAACAACAAACTTAAAGACCTAAAAATGTTTCCTACCTTAAATAATTTCAGCATTTTTTGTTTTCCAAATTCATGGTTTTTGTTTTTTGTAGTCATATCATTATTTGCTTCTAAAATATTATGCACAATACAAAGTATTATTAATTGAGGCCATTATTTCAAGTAATCTCATTGATACTAATCTACCAGTATATATAGACAGGCCTCCTTAACTCTGTTATATTTCCTGAATTAGTAGCTCTATCCACCTAGAAATACAAGTACACAGACTGTATATTCAATTGTAGATGGTGTGAGTTGGTTTTCAGACCATCAACACAATTCTTATATGCCTACTATAATGTAGAGTGTTGTGATGTTATCAACCAACTCTCAGTTCTCTATTTAATGTCTGAACTGTAATTTGTTGTCCACCATGTACCATTAGCAAACTTCAGGGATGCCTTGCACTTTTTAGATTGGGAATAAGACATAGTGGGGGGGGGGGGGTAATAAAAGGTCAAGATCACTCTGATTGATAGAAGAAAACTGGATCAGACTGTGTGGGTTGCTTGCAGATTGAGTAAGAAAGAAGCATTCTGATTGTTTGGTCACAAAGGTCAAAGGTTGGATCACTGTATCTGACTGAAGAAAATGATTCTGCATAGTAAACTTTGCTCATCATCACAGATCCATAGTAACTTTTGTGCATGGCTGACACTTCAAGTTCAATGTTATTAATTTGAAGGTTAAAATTCAAGATGCCTGAGGCATCAAAAAAGGTTTTAAACAAACAATTCAGTTCTTAAACATATACCTTTACCAATCTTTCTTGATGATTTGAACTTTAGGTCAGAAAACAAAATCAATTGATTTGCAGACAGTCAAGATCATTACTGATGGAAGAAAATGGTTTCTGAAAAACATTTTGATTCAAACCATGTACCACCACCAAACTTTGTCAAATATCTGCATGTTTCAAAGATAATTCTTATTCCAAGAAAAATGAGTTTTGCATAATGACCTAAGGTCTGGACTGTGTACCTTGACCAAGATTTCTGGCTGGTTGTGACATGGGGTAAAAGCTTACTGATTTTGGGGTTAAAATTTCAGAGATTTTTGTTACTCCAAAACAAGCAAGGTCTGTAGAAAAACTTACGTTCTCAGGAAGATGAAAATAAAGGTTACTTTTTTGCTTGTATAATTTTTTTCATTGGATTAAGGCCAAGGCTACACATATTTTGTTCTGCAGGTCTGACATGTGCTGACACACCACCAAATTGTTAAATAGCAAATGCCATTGTGGGAGTGGGGTTATTATAGTGAAGTCTGTTATTTACATGAGTTTAAAAAGAGAAGTATAGACCTTAGGACAATCATTCAATATTAGTATTTTTAAATAAGTGTAGTGGATAAGCTTTCAGGTTTAACCATACATTATGTATGGCTTGTGCTTAGTGCATTAGTTATATTGTCTAAAGGTTAAGGTCATGGCAAGGACCCAAAAAAATTGTTTTACAGTGATCTTAATTCAAGATCAAAAAGGGCCCCAAGTGACTGAGTGGTCTAAAGCACAATAACAATAAGGGGCCCTGAGTGGCCGAGTGGTCTAAAGCGCTCTCTGTTACGGACCACTGCCATCTCACCTCTGTCTGAGTGGGTTCCAGTCTAAGATTCGGCTAATGCAGTTATGTGAGAAAGCTCGCCAGTAGCTTCTCGTTGGTCAGTGGTTCTTTCCGGAGTTTTTCCCAGGTTCTTCCTCCCCCAATAATACTGGCCGCCATGTATAGCCTATTGTGTGCTGAAAAATGGTGTTAAACTCTAAAAACAAAAAAACAAGAAAACAATACCAATAAAACCACAACAACAGCTATTATCCAACTTCAATAATAATCTGTTCCTGTATGTGACATCACTTTGTGCAGTTGCAGTCTTATTATGAGCTGTATATGTTTCATGTAATTGCTGATAAAGTTAACGAGTTCTGTTATGACATGGTAGATAACCTTTGAACAGATTATTTTACCATACTCGTGAATGCAACAGGTAAATGTAATTATGCATTAAATGTGCAACTTTTGCATGTATAGATGTGTTTGGTTTTATATACAAGTACTACTTTAATTTACCACAATATTTCCTGTCAGTAAATTGGACCTATTAAACTTAATATTCTTAATATAACATGCTGCTGAACAAAAGGGAACAGAAAGGGAATGTTGAAGTGGTTACTTCCTACCTGTTTGCTTGGTATCACAGTATTGTCAACCTGTAGTGTATTGTATTGCAACAGAAGCTACCATCATTTCTTCCATTGCCCAGCTCATGAATGGATGTCAGAAGTGAAATTGATTTCCCATTACCTGGCATAGGTCTGCCAATGAATGCATTGAGAGGTTTAGTCCGATGTAGTCAAAGGTATTTAGCAAGCAGCTTCACTTGGCGGTGATATACTTTATTGGGGAACTGTTGAAACTGGTCAATATTATCTCATCTGTGGTCTTCATATTGATTTCAAATTCTGTTGGAGAATCAAGGTCTTATATTTGCATTGGAGATATTTTGCATATGGGCATGTTTATAAAATGAGTAACCAGATTGGTTAAAAACTATTTTCTTTGAAATTGTTATGGGTTTGGTACGCATGAAAAGAAGGTGAGTGTATCTTGTTTTATTTTCAATGATATTTATTATTTACATTGCCTTCCTTAATATTGTTTTTATTTTGTATTTTGACAAGTATGTAATTCTGTCTCAAAGGTTGCATAGCATCATTTACATAACTACAGTTTAATCGTAATTGTTCATCTTGCAATCGTTATTTATTGCATATTCTTGTTCGATATCTGTCACCATCTCTCTCTCTCTTTCTCTCTCTCTCTCTCTCTCTCTCTCTCTCTCTCTCTCTCTCTCTCTCTCTCTCCCATCAACTTTATTTGCATCAGTCATGTATTGTTAATTTTGTGCTGTGATGTACATTTTTAATTGATTGTTGGGGAAGGGCCTATTTAAAGTTGTCAAAACTTAAATTCTATTCCCATTAGTTAACATTTATGGTAGTAAAGTAAGAAAATCATTTTTTTATGAAGTGTGAAATATTATACACTGGTTATATCATACAATGAAAATGAGATCTAAGTGTCTGTTCCAATATACACTGACTCACAGGCTGGCCTAGTCATGTATCGAACCCACAACCCTTGGATACTTAACTAGTCCACTGCCAACTGATCTGCCGCAGCTCTTCACCTTGATACTGAGAAGGCAATTTATATGCAATTTATATGCATATAAAATATACAAATTCTCTTAATTCCCTTTGAAATTTTTGGAGATTTTGTGATAACAAGACATGCATGATATAAATGTTTGCACATTTAAATTCCATATTTAAAATGACATGCTGTTCAGTTAATTAAGAACATTTTATTTTACTTGATAAAATCCATAAATAGAATGATAAAAACAGGGTGTTTTTTTATGACATGGTACATGTTCGGATGTCATCGCATTATGCTGGATTTTAATATTTACAATTTAGTGTTATCAATGATTACAGGGTAGTGATTTGTACCACAGCTCAAAGTCAGCTTTTTAATGTTATTACTCCATCCATTTGCTACCAATTTAATTTCTGTACAATAACCCAAGTTCTTTACCGTCTTCAGTTACCAAAACTTTATTGATGGCATGCACTTAGGGACAAAAGAAACCTGTTGATTTTGTGGCGTTAAAAAAAATCAGTGAGTGAATGAAGAAAACGGTTTGTTTTTTCATTGTAACTTTAGTTTTTGATCATATTCTTGTAGATGGCTTGCACTTACTATAAGGTACGAGAGAGACCTATTGATTTTGCATTCAAAAAGGTAAAAGGTCAGTCTGGTTTGAAGAGAAAAAATGGATTTAGCAGAATAACTTTGTTCAAGAGAAAGTTATTTGATCAAATTTCATCAATAGGTTTCACTAAAGGTAACATATTATCCCTGTACAGGAGTCTTAAGGTCTGAAGTCTTAAGGTCTGAAGTCTTAATATTACAGGAGTTTTAAGGACTGAAGTCTTAAGGTCTGAAGTCTTAATATTACAGGAGTCTTAAGGACTAAAGTCTTAAGGTCTGAAGTTTAATATTACAGGAGTCTTAAGGTCTGAAGTCTTAAGGTTTGAAGTATCGATCACTGTAAGTGTAATAAGAAAATTATGTTTCATTCAAGACTCCTTCTAAAGGATTTAAGGTCTGAAGTCTTAAGGTCTGAAGTCTTAAGGTCTGAAGTCTTAAGGTCTGAAGTCTTAAGGTCTGAAGACTCCTTCTAAAGGATTTAAGGTCTGAAGTCTTAAGGTCTGAAGTCTTAAGGTCTGAAGACTCCTTCTAAAGGATTTAAGGGCCATTGGTTATTAATCTCCCGAGTCATCCATAACCTTTTATTTCCCCTATGGCATCACCAATGTACCATCTTGAGTGGAGGATTGTGGGTTTTCTCCAAAAGTTGACCCCCTGTCTGCCTCTCTGGGTCCATTTTGTCATCAGAAAAAAATTGATTAGTACTCGTAGTGGATGTCCATCAGCATCGTTGCTGGAACTAGCAGTGGCCAGCCACCAAAGGTGGTTAAACCTGTAACTTGCAAATTTAAAATCTATTTTAAGACGATGTCTCTATTTTAAGACGATGTCTTACAATGAAAATATCTTTTGTTTTGTTGTATTTGGGCAAGTTGCAATGTACAGTCTGTGATGGCTGATAGTCTAATGCATTGTCAGGTTTAAGTTACACCTATTGTGATAAATGTTTACTTTACTTTTAGGCTGAATTAATGACAAAAAAGAGTAAATGTATTCAGAAGTGCAGTTCAGATTAAATTAATGATTTTTTAATTTGAAAAGAAAAGTAATTGACAAATTGGATATTAGTTTTAACAAATGCTAATAAATAATGAGTGAAGACAAAAGTTAAATGAGAGCAAGATCTGGAACAAAAAATATCGTGATACAGCTCCTATCTAGTAATGAAGGGCCCCGGGTGGCCAAGTAGTCTAAAGCGCTCTCTGTTATGGATCACTGCCATCTCACCTCTGCGTTGGTTCAAGTCTTGTGGGTCGGTGGTTCTTTCCATTTTTTTTTCCCCGGGTTCTTCCTTCACCATTAATACTGGTTGCCATGCATAGACTATCGTGCACTGAAAAATAGCGTTGAACCCTACAACAACATATCTGGTTATCCAGGTATTCAAACAAGTTCATGTTTTCATGAGCTATTTGAACAATGTGTGTGTGTGTGTGTGTGTGTGTGTGTGTGTGTGTGTGTGTGTGTGTGTGTGTGTGTGTGTGTGTGTATGTATGTATGTATGTATGTGACACATCAACAAAGTTCTGTTTATAAAATGCTGAAAATGTGTTATTTGGCAGAAATTTAAAATCTTGAATTGCTGGTAGTTATATACAAACCCATAGAAAATTTAGGCAAACATCTTGCCATAATCCATAGGATTTATAGGAAAACCCTTCCAACCTACCAGACAAGGTAAATACAGCCAGACTTTGCTGCTGTAATCTGAACTCTCATTTTATTGGCATCATGTATGAAACATATCAGGGAGTAGACTTCCATGTTGATTAGTGAGCAAGGGATGGTGTTATATGGTTTTTATTTATTACAGTTATTGAAATATTTACAGATTTTGCAAGTACCATTAACCATTTGCTACACTTTCTAAGCTGTGCTTAAATTTCTATTCTTGAATATTGAACATTTCTTATAGGTCCTTGACATTTCCATAAGCACTGCTATTTCAGTCAAGACATAAATGTTGCAAAAACAGCTGTAACTCAAGTAATATTTATGTCCTTTAAATCAAATTTCCACTCCTTGTAATTGTGAAATTGACTTACAATGTGATTAGATAAAATCAAGATCTTCCCTTGCTAATAATTATTCTGGCTGCCTCCCTTGCTAATAATTATTCTGGCTGCCTCCCTTGCTAATAATTATTCTGGCTGCAGGAGCTCATTTGGTAATCCCAAGGGTCATTGGTTCAGCATCCACACAAACCTGAGCCTGGGGCAGCTGCCTCAATATATCAGTGATTAGAGAAGGCACTTCACTTCCATTTCCATAGAATGATTCGGTTAGTTAATGTGTTTAGACCAAAAATGTGTTTGTTTCTGGTCAGGTGACTGTCCCTGTTTCTGACCTGAGCAGTTATTTCCCCATATGGTTTACAAAACACATGACATTAGAAATGTGTATTATTTAAAACAGACCTGCCAACCTTAATTTGTTGGAAACAGAGTGCAATTAAAACCAACATGAAAAAAAATTCAGCCTTCAATTTTTAAAAACAGTGGAAGTGAAAGCTACCAACATCTTATTGCATTTAATATCTCTGGTAAAATATAGACCTCTGGACTCTTAATCCAAAGGTCACAAGTTCACTACCCACACCAACCACTCTTGACTTGATCCGGATCTTTGTTATTTGCAGTTTGAGGCAACTCATAATTTAGTTTACCACTTTTTGGGTCATGTGACATTAGCATTGCTAGTTTATAGGGGATAATAATAATGAGATTTTGCAGACTGTTGGATGGCACTTTTAGGAATTTCCACAAAATGAACCTGGTCTTTTTGCACTTTAACTTGCATGACTATAAAATAGATTGTATTTACTATCAGGTACCCGTAATGTAAACTCATATTGTCAAGGGCTCTCAAGTAGCAGTATTAATAAGGAAGATAGAGAGCTTTATTAGATACACCAGTTACATGTATATATTACTTCAGATCAGGTAAGGATAAACAATTTGTCTCTTGAAATGGGAGTCCAGGCATTTTATTTATCTAACCATACTAATGTTATTGCAGAAACCATTTTATAATGTTGACATTGTAGGGCTCAAGGTTCACACAGTAAACTTACTGGTATGCACAAACATCATAATGTTACAAATTCAATAAATTTAAATTTTCGAGTACTCATATCTATCAGTATAGATGCATTCTAGATGACAGCTTCTGTGTAGTGGAAAGGATGCGAGTCACAGCATTTTCCAGATCTATGTATGAAACGTGATTTCAATTCTGCACCAGTCAGGTGCTAATTTCAGAACTGAGTGTTTGAAACTCAGGACTGGTACAGGACTGAAATTTCATCAATAAAACAATATCTTTTTTTTTAAGTTACAATCAGGATAAGCTCTCAAATGATTCTCCTAACCAAAATGTTTCATTATCAACCATTCCTGGACAGCCAAACCCATATATACTCTGTTTTATATTCAGCCATTTTTGAATTGGTTCCCATTTCTCCATACAATTAGTACAGTGAGTCATGCAGTGAAGAAGTGGTATAATATCTGCAATTAAAACAGTCTTATATCAAATGAATGTAATTAACTCCATTGATCTTAGATCATATGAATGTATTTAATTCCATTGGTATTAGATCACATGAATGTATTTAAATCCAATGGTCTTAGATCACATGAATGTATTTAACTCCATTGGTATTATTAGATCAAATGAATGTAATTAACTCCATTGGTCTGATATCATATGAATGTAATTAACTCCATTGGTCTGATATCATATGAATGTAATTAACTCCATTGGTCTGATATCATATGAATGTAATTAACTCCATTGGTCTGAGATTATATGAATGTAATTAACTCCATTGGTCTGATATCATATGAATGTAATTAACTCCATTGGTCTGAGATTATATGAATGTAATTAACTCCATTGGTCTGAGATTATATGAATGTAATTAACTCCAGTGGTCTTTGATCACATGAATGTATTTAACTCCATTAGTCTTAGATCACATGAATGTATTTAACTCCAATGGTCTTATAACATGTAAATGTAATTAGCTTGGTCAAATCGTATTTAATCTGGTGATAAGAATTGATCAAGTACAGCTGATTTTAGACCTTTTCTTTTAAATTGATTCTGCCTTGTTGGGCTGGGGGGGGGGGGACAGTGTTTTAAAGAAAATTTGTGTATGGTAATTTTGTTTTGCTCACATTAGATTATAAATAGGGACCAAATTAAACACTAACTTTTATTACATAATTGAACCTAAATTAAACATAAATTGACCCTCTGGTACACTATTGAAATCAGTATTTGATGTACCAGTACTAATTTTCTCAATAATCTTTCATGTAATTTTGTTAAGCAATTGATATAGACGGCATTTTATTATATCTGAGTAGAATTCCGGAAGTATCAACAGAGAATGAACAATGAAATAAAATATGAAATTAATGGATGGAATAACTAAGAATGAAATAAAATATGAAATTAATGGATGGAATAACTAAGAAGATACAGAATACAACAATATGAGCCCCTGTATATAACAATTTAATTAATTACAACAACAGAATTAAATGGACATTTGAATATTACACTTTCTCTTAGAAATAGAATTACAAAATTTATGAGGGGGTCCTGAGTGGCCGAGTGGTCTAAAGCGCTGTCTGTTACGGATCACTGCCATCTTACCTTTGTCTGCATGGGTTCAAGTCTCAGCTTCGGACAATGTGGGTATGTGAGAATGCTTGCCAGTAGCTTCTTGTAGGTCGGTGGTTCTTTCCGTGGGTCTTCCCCAGTTCTTCCTCCACCATTAATACTGGCCGCCATGTATAGCCTATCGTGTGCTGAAAAATGGCGTTAAAACCCTACAACAGCAACATCAAAATTTATGTGAAATTCAGTTAACCATTCTGTTTCATCATAGGATCAAGGAATGATTAAACTTACCTTGCCAGTATGTCATCATAACCTGATTGCATCCGCTTCTTTCCAAATCACTGTTGGAGACAGGTCAGAATAGCCATATTTCTTCTCACTCTGTCCAGGTCATCAACTGTAACTTGCCTGTCTACTGTCTTTTCCTGTTATGTGATGCACAGGAGCTCTTTTTCCTTACAATAAATAAAATGCAACCTACATATTTTTCAATTTTTACTCTTCTGGCATTGAACAATTTTGTCACTGTTGTTATGTCAGATACTGTTTTTTCATAATTCAGAAAGCAATGCTTAGTTTATAATTTGATCTACATTCTTATTAACGTAAGTTTACTGTCTCTCTAGTGGCAACCTGATTAAGACCCTGACATAACTAGACCTCTTTGATATTTGTTATGTCCCACTGTGGAATGACAAGCTGAACACTGTCAGTTGACAAATGCCAGTTCTCTTAGTTAAGAGAATTCACAACTTAATTACACAAATAAATTAATGGACTTAATGTCTGTCTTAACTACATTACTTGTTTACTATAGATTCATTGGCATAGGAAAATCAATTCTCAGCATATGTGCTGTATATCATTTATGACAGAAGAACTAATTCTTACAATTCGTATCAGTTTTGCATTAAATTTCTAATAGAAATGACTTGTTGCATCTGAACAAGGTAATTCAAAACATTCATTTAACTTCTCGAGTTGTATAACATCTAAGACAAATGCAAGCAAGCCCTCCGCGTTCGAACTTACAGAGACTTGATCTACAAATTTAAAATGAATAAATTGAAGAAAATAAACTTGCATCAATGAACTTATTGCGCTATTGTTGCAACAGAATTTTTTGTTTTTCCATCACTCACTCACTCACTCCATCACTCACTCCCTTTTTTATCAAGCCAAATCTCTCTAGTTCTGGGTCTCTCAAATTCTTCCAGACCCCTGTGTCTTCGATGATTTATTTAATGAGAGAAATAATATTTGTTAATTTCCCTGGAGTCCGTCAGAC
The DNA here is from genome assembly GCA_030141615.1 of Unio pictorum. Classification (NCBI taxonomy): domain Eukaryota; kingdom Metazoa; phylum Mollusca; class Bivalvia; order Unionida; family Unionidae; genus Unio; species Unio pictorum. The sequence goes on along the minus strand of JARLTB010000102.1, from coordinate 13,620,028 downwards.
ATCTTTTTCAGTAGCAAAACTTGGACTGCCAAATTTTGCAAGGGGAATTACTTAAAACCTTGAGTTTCAACTGGTAAACAGACATCCTGGTTTAGCTTAGCCAATCAGGTTTAACTTTATGTATCCATCAAAATTGTTACTCCCATCGAAGTCAGTACAAGTCTCTCATGTCCGCCTTAATAACTGTTCTGGAAAATATAATTTTATGAAACATATTTCATATGGCCCAAGATTCCCCAGAATTTGTCTCTTGCCCGTCTCTCTCATGTCCGCCTTAATAACTGTTCTGGAAAATATAATTTTATGAAACATATTTCATATGGCCCAAGATTCCCCAGAATTTGTCTCTTGCCCGTCTCTTCCACTTGATCCTACATTTTCATTGGACCATTTTGTCCATAGTAAAATCAAAACAAAAGAGGTTAACCATCAGAAGCTACCAGTTTATGGCAAGCCTAGCCCACTGGGTCAATCTTAAATGATTATGTGTTACACTGACCACAACAAATTGTGCTGCATCAAAATATCCTGAAACAATGTTTACCATTACAGTACACTTTGCTTCTTTCCAAAATGTCAATCAAGAATAATAGTTTTTTCTCAGTGAAAGATTGTTGCCAAAGTGAAATATATGTCTGCCATTAACTTTCAGTTACAAATCTGCTTCCATCGCTTCTAGATTAGCGGTGCTTTGGTCTATTTTCATGCTGACAGTTTGAAGATTTTAAGGAAGAAATGATGGGCATGACTGTAGTACTTACTTACTGTACATTGTTTTGTGTGTTCATTTTGAGAAATTAGCAAGATAGTGTATCTAGAATATACTCTAGATGGTTTGTTTTATCAATATAAATTATGCTATCAGTTCAAGTTATCAATATTCCATGCACATTTGAAATGATAGTTCTTGATCTTTATGATAACAATCACTCAGATATGTACATATACCGGTAACTGTAGCCTGAATTGGTCTTGGTCACTAAGCTGTTTTGACCACTGAAAGAGGCATCAATAGCATCTACGTGACTTAGATCAATAGTACAAAGTTTGTTTTGAGTTGGTCTCAAAATACCCCAGATAATTTCAAGGGATGCATAAACATATACAAAACTGGGAAGTAAAAGACCCAAATTCTTATCTAGGGGTCTCAAATGATAGTTTCATTTTCAAAAAGCTCCATTCTCGTATAGACATAATTTTATTTTTTTATAGAAAAGCAATGAAACATTGATGTTATCATTTATCTGTGAAAAAGATAAAAGGTCCATTTCGATTTGGTGCTTGAGGAACTTTATCAATTTATTGCTCAGGTAAAAGCGTAAAAATGATTTTACTTTTGTATGATTAGCAGCAAAGAGAAAATCTACAAGCCACATTACAAATGCAGAATTGTACATGTCCAAAGGTGAATCATTTCAAATATTTGTTTGCCTTATGGGGATAAATGTACAAAAAAAATATGCTTAGCCCAGTTTGAATGTAACAAAATCTGTACAGAGACTAATATTTGATTAGTAAATAATGAATTATTTATCTCAGCTGTAATGAACATTACCGGTAAGGGATCAAAAAGTACTGCTACTGATTGTTTTCTTCTTGATCTCTTACTAAGATCACCAATTTCAGCAATTTAGTTTCTTGCTTAAACACTTCTTTGTCTTTGTCCTGACTATACACTTAGGGTTCTCTGCACTTATTAACCTTGTTTGAAGTATTATAACATATGTATATGTTATTTACTTACAGTAAATGTTAAAGCAATCTTCAAGATTCTTGGCCTTATAGTTATACTTACCAATATGTCAATGATCATCATTTCAGGCTGTAGTAATCCAGGATGGAGCGCTTGGAGAAGTTCCAGATAATTTTCAACAATCCCACAGCAACTTATTGTGTAGGAGACACAGTCTATGGCTATGGTTGGGTGATCATCAAAGAACCGCTATTTGTGCAAAGTGAGTATTGATGGTCAAGTTGACACAAGCAAACATGAATAGGTTTTTGCCTTAATGTATGTTTTATAGTAAAATATTTGTTTGCATTTCAAAGATATTTCATTCAATAACCAAAATAAACACAGAAAAATCTTAAGTCAAATGTCATCTCACTTTACTTGAACATTAATCATTGAAACTGGACATTACTAGTACAGTTTGTCTATTTTAAGTCTACTAAGAAATTGAAAGTATATTAGAAACACAATGGCACAGATGAAGCCAAAATCTACAATGCTTTAATCTCCTACTGTCCTTCTACTTCAATATAACTCAGATTGGTCTGCATGTGTTTTTTTTATTTATTTAAACTCGGACCGGTCTCCAAATATTTAATTAAATGTGAATTCAATTTGGTCTCTGAATTTTATTAACTGAGCCAATTAACTTTTCCCTCATTTGTACATTAATTCCTATATATGCAACTGATACATGACTGAGTGAAGGTTTTAGTTGTTATCCGCCATGGAATTGTTTAATACTATTTAAAGATGAAGCCTTTTACTTTAATAATTTTTTGTTTTAATAAAGGCTGACATACCCTCCAAATATTTTGTGATTGAGGGTTTACCCTCCACAGGTAACATATGCTTGTTTTAAAAAATTGTATTTGTTGTATCAGCATCAGCAATTTAATAGTGATGCTAGGTTTTTCCAGTTTTCAACAACTATACTGTCCTTGTTTCTCATGTTAAGCAAGCACTTTCCAAACCTTTCTATACATGATCCAGCCAGATATACAGGTAAGAAGTGCAAATGCACTTTGCAATTCGTCATAATTGACACTTTGATTAATTAAGATTACTGGTTATGACATTTAGTTGTGATTTTGCCTTTCATGATTTGCTTTTAGTCCCTATACCTTTGTAGGGTAATTGAAAAGTACATAAACTGTGATGACGTCCTCCAACACCATGAAGTATTCATTGGTGTATCTAATGAGTATCAGTCTTTTTTGATTGCAATTAATTTAACACTATATAATTCCACACACGCAGCTAGTGAATTGCAATCAGAGGTTGACTAGGCAGTCCATATAGTAGTTGTTTTATTTGTAATGATTGTGGTAAATGGGAGAAGAAAAGGAACTTAAATGTGCAGTAAGGTAGTTCTTGTTGTAAGGTTTAATGCCATTTTTCAGCACAAGATAGGCTATATATGGCGGCCAGTATTAATGGTGGAGGAAGAACCCTGGAAAATCCCAGAAAGAACCACCAACCATGAGAAGCTATTGGCAAGCTTTGTCACATACCCATATTGGCCGAATATGAGACTCAAACCCACGCTGACAGAGGTGAGATAGCAATGATCCATAACGGAGAGTAGTTTAGACCACTCGGCCACTTGAGTCCCATGCAGACAGGTACCATACTCATAGAATGATATGTACTGACAGGTACCAATTCATGAAATAATACTATGTACTGACAAGGACCAATTCATAAAATGATAAGATGTACTGACAGGTACCAATTCATAGAATGATAAGATGTTCTGACAGGTACCAATTCATAGAATGATAAGATGGACTGACAACTCATAGAATGATATGTACTGACAGGTACCAATTCATAGAATGATAAGATGTTCTGACAGTTACCAATTCATCGAATGATTAGATGGACTGACAACTCATAGAATGATATGTACTGACAGGTACCAATTCAATGAATGATATGTACTGACAACTCATAGAATGATAGGATGTATTGACAGGTACCAATTCATAGAATGATAAGATGTACTGACAGGTACCAATTCATAGAATGGTAATGTATACTAACAGAGACCAATTCATAGAATGATAGGATGTATTGACAGGTACAAGTTTATAGAATGGTAATGTATACTAACAGAGACCACCAATTCATAGAATGATAAGCTGTACTGACATTTCAAGTTACTAGAATGGTAATTTGTACTGACAGTTACCAATTCATATTATGATGTTATGTACTGACGTACTGACAGGTACCAATTCATAGAATGATAAGATGTACTGACAAGTACCAGTTCATAGAATGAAAAGATGTACTGACAGAAACCAATTTATTACATGTTATGTACTGACAGGTACAAATTCATAGAATGGTAAGATGTGTCACAGTCACTACACTCTGCTGAAGAAGAGATTTATTTATGTTCTCTTTGACCGGTGTACGGATAGACTGACACTGTTCATTGTGTTGATAACATCATATCTGTTCAGTTTGGATGCAAAATATGTTCGAGTCCAGAAATAGAAACCAGTTGTAACAGAAGTTCTTATATCTCTAAGCATATTTCAGATAATATCAATGATATACCAGCAGCTGATATTGATTGACTTACCGGTACTGGTTACAAGTCTATAGACTGTTCAAAAAAGTTAGCCACCATGGTCGAAACCCCCAAAACACAATATGCTCTACAGATTTGAGTAACTTCATGACCTCTGCATGCTTGCATCATACTGTATCAGTAACTTCATGACCTCTGCATGCTTGCATCATACTATATCAATAACTCCATGACCTTTGCATACTTGTATCATACTGTATCAGTAACTTCATGACCTCTGCATACTTGCATCATACTGTATCCATAACTTCATGACCTCTGCATGCTGGTATCATACTGTATCAGTAACTTCATGACCTCTGCATACTTACATCATACTGTATCAATGTTACAAGTCTATACTCTTAAAATAAGTAAGAGAAAAGAGGGAAAGACAACAAGCGTTGTAAAATTTAACAAATAATTTATTTCCATAGAATACAAAGTGAAAATGAGAGAAAAGAACATATGGTATTGAGAATTAAATCCAAACAAAATCTAATTAAAGACACAAGTCCTAGTAATTTAAAGTCCTGAATAAAACAAATTAAAAGTCTGAATGAGATCCAAAACTGAAGGTGATGACATGTCTGTTAAAGCCTACAGAGTGTTAATGTGTCAACAGTATCTTGTTGAATCACAGAAATATTATTCCAGGTTTAAATTCAGTATAAATTCCAGTGAAAGTCTTTATCCAAAAATTTTATCAGGCCTTTTGTTTTATTTCCAGAGAAAATAATCACTTGAATTTTGTATTTTGAAGAAAATAAAATTCAGCCTAATCTTGTTACAACATAATACAATTTGAAAATGTGCTAGATGTTAAAGCACGACTGACCAAATCATCATGCTCACACGACTATATATTTCTCTACTTGACCTATGGTCACAATCAGCATTTTCTATAAAAAAAATATTTTCTAATGGAATAAAACCTTCTAGAATGATTTAATGAGCCTTGTTTACTTACAACACAATGACCTGTAAAATTCATGACTTCTACATACTTGTATCATACTATATCAGTAACTTCATGACTTCTGCATATTTGTATCAGTAACTTTATTATTTCTGCATACTGGTATCATACTGTAACAGTAACTTCATGACTTCTACATACTTGTATCATACTATATCAGTAACATCATGATTTCTGCATATTTGCATCAGTAATTTCATGATTTCTGCATACTTGTATCATACTATATCAGTAACTTCATGACTTCTGCATATTTGTATCAGTAACTTTATGATTTCTGCATACTGGTATCATACTGTAACAGTAACTTCATGACTTCTGCATATTTGTATCATATTATATCAGACCTCAAGTTGCACTGATTATGTTTGGGTCGATTCATCCAGTAAATTATGGCTCCAAATCCTCTCATTAGGGAAGTTTAAAACTAACAGTAATGTCCTAATTGGATGAGGTACACCATCTTCTACAGAGGTTCTTTTTAAAATAAGTGTTGTATACTGAAAGGTATTTTATGTTGGATTCTTGTTGTTGTTGTTGTTGGTAACAATTGTTGAGATCATAATTAACATGAAGTCTTTGATTCTGGAAGGCAGGATGTCTGCTTGTGTGTCATCATAAAAATCAGCATATCTCCCATGTATAAATCTTGTGTTCATCATAAAATGGTCATACAATTAAAGTGTTTAATGACAAATGGTTTGAATGAAAAATTAATTATTTTTAATATGTGCGTGTATATGATCCAAATATTGGATCAGTTAACATAAAGCACATGGACTTCAATAATGAAAATACGAAATAAGCGACCTTACACAGTACAAAGGCAATTGGTGAATGATTCACAGTGATTTCACACCGAAAAGAATGATCTGTTTGTTTTACTCAAACAGTAAGCAAATGTATTTTACTCATTTTGTAAAAGTGAAAAATGTATTCACTCAAAAAGTGAAATTATGTAAACAACAAGGAACAGATATACAAATTATCTTTACAGTCCTCATAACACACTGTGTTTTACGAACTCCCAAAATAACCCATGGCTAAAGAATTACATGTATGGAGTTTTACACCTCATCACCAATACACTCGGATACCAGTCACATTGGCCAATCATTAGCCATCAGTATTCCAGGTTGGTCATTGAAGCAATCAGTGCCAACCAATCTCGGTCTGCACGCCTGATCATGTGTTACTCAACCAGCAGCAATATTCTGCTCTATAGATACTATGGTTCTGCTTTAAAACTGATATGGTCAACTTCGTAGTTAGCTCTGCAGGTGATACCACATTGACTCGGTTTAACTATACACCTGAAATGTGCAAGTTCTTAAAGTAGACTGACAAGATGTTCCGTAATGTAATTAGTTTCTCCTACAGCGAGGCATTTATACATATATATCGTCTGTGCACTAGAAGCATTTGGTTCTTCCCATCAAAAGCACTTCAAACCAGCAGTATATGATGAACTCAACTCACTATTTTGAAATATGATACAATATATATAAAAAAAACACCCTCGGATATCATTGTACACAAAAACGAAACCCTGGCCTTGTACATGTATTAAAAAGATTTATACAATTCCGTAACAGTGCCTCCTTCAGAAAACTTTTGTCTTCATCATAAAAGCATGGATGTTAACTTTAAAAAATGTTTGTATCGTTAAAATGAGGATGTCTACTTTAGAAAACTTGAGTCATCAGAAGAATATATCAACTGTATACCATCACCATAGAATGAATTAAACAAGGAGACAAAAATATGAGAACACGGTGTTTATTTACCCTTACTTCATGCCTTTCTGGAACAGTATTTCTCACATGGCAAGGGAAATTGGCATTATGAATTATTTTGAATTAGTTCTAAATTTATTGGAAACTATTTTTCACTTGGTATGGCATTTATCCATTTACAATGAATCTAATGAATTTGCTAAAAAAATTGGCATTTATCCATTTCTAATGAATTAGCTAAAAAGAATGGCATTTATCCATTTCTAACAAATTAGCTAAAAAGAATGGCATGTATCCATTTGTAATGAATTAGCTAAAAAGAATGGGTAATGAATTAGCTAAAAAGAATAGCATCTTTCCATTTTGAAGGAATTAGCTCAAAAGAATGGTATTCATCCATTTCTAATGAATTAGCTAAAAAGAATGGCATGTATCCATTTCTAATGAATTAGCTAAAAAGAATGGCATTTATCCATTTCTAACGAATTAGCTAAAAAGAATGGCATTTATCCATTTGTAATGAATTAGCTAAAAAGAATGGCATGTATCCATTTCTAATGAATTAGCTAAAAAGAATGGCATTTATCCATTTCTAACGAATTAGCTAAAAAGAATGGCATGTATCCATTTGTAATGAATTAGCTAAAAAGAATGGGTAATGAATTAGCTAAAAAGAATGGCATGTATCCATTTCGAATAAATTAGCTGAAGAGAATAGCATCTATCCATTTCTAATGAATTAGCTAAAAAGAATGGCATTTATCCATTTCTAATGAATTAGCTAAAATGAATGGCATTTGTAATGAATTAGCTGAAAAGAATGGCATTTATCCATTTGTAATGAATTAGCTAAAAAGAATGGGTAATGAATTAGCTAAAAAGAATAGCATCTTTCCATTTTGAAGGAATTAGCTTAAAAGAATGGCATTGATCCATTTCTAATGAATTAGCTGAAGAGAATGTCATCTTTCCATTTCTAATGAATTAGCTAAAAAGAAATAGCATTATCAATTTCTAACGAATGAGCTAAAAAGAAAAGGTAAATTTATCCAGTTCTAATAAATTAGCTACAAATAATGGCATTTATCCATTTCTAATAAATTAGCTAAAAAGAATGGCATTTATCCATTTCTAATAAATTAGCTAAAAAGAATGGCATTTATCCATTTCTAATAAATTAGCTAAAAAGAATGGCATTTATCCATTTCTAATGAATTAGCTAAAAAGAATGGGGTCAGGTAACTATTGTAATAATTTACGCTCTGCCAGAGATATTTTAAAATTACAATTCAAGCATTTTATCAAAAGAAATAATTTATGACCTTTCCAATGAATTTTTTTTTATAGTGATATAATCATAAATTATTGCACTGAAAGCAGGCTACAGAAAGCATGTAGATGTAACTTTCGGTCACATCTGCCATCTTGTCTTTAATGATGCAGCCACTTCTAGCGCATAATGGCAATTTCTGCCTTGGCAAGCCAGTCATCTCGAATAGGAGTTATAATTGAAGAACACTTGAAGGACACTTGGCTTTATGGAATCATAATTGAAGGACACTGGAAGGACACTTGGTTTTAAGGAATCACAATTGAAGGACACTTGGCTTTAAGGAATCATAATTGAAGGACACTTGAAGAATACTTGGCTTAAAGGAGTCATGATTTGGAGGACACATGAGTAAAATCCAATCAAGAATAGACTTAATTGGATATACTACTGTCTTTCATTATAACACTGTACCATTATGTACTGCTGTCTTTCATTGTAACACTACCATTATGTACTTCATAACCTAAATTAGATTGGACTGTCAAATGTATGACAACATGCATTGAATCTTAGTTTCATATCTTTATTTCCATTTTAAAACAATATTATTGACAAAATTAAATGCATAGATATCATGAAAAGAAAAATAATTATATTTAATATACATGAACACTCAGGTGGCTAAATGGTTAGTGTCTGCCTTGGATGTGGTAGGTCACAGGTTTGAATCCTGGCTGAGTCATACCATATAATGATAGTATAACAGCTGCCTCGCTCGGAGCTCAGCATAAAGAGGTTAACACTAGGAATGGTCATCCTGGTGTCAGGATAATGTAACGGTGGGACATTATACTATATGTCAGCTGTAAGATGCCCCAGTGTTAAACATCACTGTAAACGGCCACACTACAGACATGTGATGTGACTGATAAATTGTTAAAACTTTGCTACAAATCCAACACAAACACACATATTTAATATACATAAATGATATTGTACATTGCATTTATTCATCAGATCTTCCATCATTCATTTTATACTGCAGTGTCATAAAACAGAGAAATTATGGATTTCAACTACCTTGTTACAAGAAAGGAGAGCTATACTGACCTCTGAATATTAAGGACTAAAATTGATACATTTGGTGTAAATGCTACCTATATAAAAGCTTTTTATTGGATAGTCTTTTGCACCATACTCGTGATATTCAGCTGATTAATTACATGTTACTGGCCAGCTGTGCACAATTTCCCACTTTCTGATAATCCAATATTGTTTTACATCAGCCATTATTAAGATGTACATCCATGTATGAAATGCTTTGATTTTACTGGTAAATCATATTTTGGTGTTAGTCAACTTCCATGATTTGTCAATTCAGCAAGTTAGCAACATGGGGTGTATTTGCTTGAACTATGTCATTTTGGGTGAAAAGTTTTTGTAAATGTAATTTCTTTGCTAAATTGGATGAAGGTTTTTAAGATAAATTTTTTTTATTGACATTACTGTGGTTTCTCTCTATAATAGTGTCTGGAACGTAACTTTTGTCTGTACCATATAGCCTGCATTGTGCTGATGTGATAAATACTGTACATATTGTGATGTACCCTTGCTCAACTTTCATGATGACAGTCTTAGATCTGTTTCCCTGTTAATTTCAATATATGGGGATATGCAACATTTTGGAAACATTATCAATTTAGGGAAGGAACATATCCCCTGGGTTCTTTCAGGGTACAACAACACATGCATACCTGCACACACACACACACACACACACACACACACACTGCATGCAATATGCACAATATTTGTAGAACTGTTTGACAAAAAAAATAAAGAAAAGTAAAATTTGGAAGCAATGGGCAGGAATATGTCTTGTTGATGTCAATGTAAGAGGAAATTAGACGTAATGGGTAGGGACATGTCTTGTTATTGTCAGTGTAAGAGGAAATTGGATGCAATGGGCAGGGACATGTCTTGTTAATGTGTGATAGGAAATTGGATTTTTTACAATAGTATCTGGTCTCTTGAGATATTTTGGAATGTGATTACAAATGTAACTTTTTCCTCAGTGATTAAGTTTGCTGTTTTCTTTTTATTACCTATTTTTGTGTATTGTCAACTATGAAATAGCTAAAGAAATACCACATGGCATTCACAATGTATGAGATGTGAAAATCCAGTTATAGCCAAATTTCTAAGCTATCAGGTACACAGAATGAAAATAGCAATGTTTTTTTTGCAGCTGTTATTTACTTAAACCTGCTGTAACTTAAGCTTATTCATCTAGCTTGAATACGTAATGTACTTGAATGACCTTGTGGAATTGACTTTTGTTTCATTGTTTATTATTCATCATCATCTTCATCATCATCATCATCACCATCATCTTTAGTTGTATCAGTAGTATCAGTACGGTACATGTATATGATTGCATTCCGGTCAATTATAAGTTACACGTTTTACAAGGTTAGACATTAGAGTTATTCTAAATTTATCCCAAATTGAGTTAGTTTAATTGATCATTTTGTTTTCATATTGATTAATAACGGCATGTTACCAATCTCTGCAATTCAATTACACTGAATAAGAAATATTTTGTTTTTTTTATTACAATTGTACTATTGATTACCTATATAAGAAATATTCTTTTTTATTACAATTGTACTATTGATTACAGTGTATAAGAAATATTTTGTTTTTTTATTACAATTGTACTATTGATTACACTGTATAAGAAATATTTTGTTTTTTTATTACAATTGTACTATTGATTACCTGACCAGGTTTTACTATAACTACTGAATGCAGTATTCCACTTTAAAGTGTAATTATTAACTTTACATTCTAGAGTTTCTAAACTTTTTAAATTTAATGTTAATATATCAAGTAGCTCTTATATGTCATATTATGAGACTCTTTTCTACAAAATCACTGAGCAGCCAAAATTTGTATTAAAGATTTTATACAAATAGCTTTTCACATTTTTTATTCAGTATGGCCAACACTAGTGGCCAATGATAATTGAAAGAGTCATTCTGATTTGATTCAGTATGTACAACACACTGGAGTGGTCAAGGATAAGAAAAAGTCATACTGTTTTGATTTAGTATGGCCATCACTCTGGAGTGGTCAAGGATAAGAAAAAGTCATACTGATTTGATTCAGTATGGCCAACACACCAGAGTGGCCAAGGATAATAGTAGGAGAGTTTGACTGTTTGGATTCAGTTCAGTATGGCCAACACACCTGAATGGTCATGGAATATATACATATATATATATATATATATATATATATATTTACACATGCACAATCACAGCTTAAATATGCCCATATCTACTGCCTGTCCATGCATATCTTACTTCTTTCAGTATTATTCCCCTTTTCATTTGGTTTCACAGACTTGCAGTTATCCTAACACTTATGCCTCTTTGAAATTCCTGGGTTTAGAATTCAAGGTCTTGAAGTCCTTGAATAATAACACTTTAGCTTTAACATTATTGAAAATTTTGGATCAACCTCAAATTGTGTTGGACCTTTTTTTTTATATGGCTGCTTTGTAATCAGCAAGAGCAGTTCAGAAATTAAAAGTGTGCTTAGATGTTTTTAAAATGAAGTGGATAACTTTTCAAAGTTCTTGTTTTGTTGTGTTATTGGTGTCAGATGTTTCACCTTTTTTGGTTTGTTTCGCTCATCATTCCATGGATGACTTTCAGTTTTTCTGTATATAATTGAGGTACTGGAAGTTTTAAGGAAGGTCCAGGAGAGTTCTGGTAAAATCCTCAAATTCAACACAAGTGGAATGATATGAATTTATATATATTTTCAGCACACATTATGATCAGCTTGTTCATTTTGCAATCAGAATTGGCTTCAGGGGTGTAGAATAGGACTGATATGGTCCGAGTCTGACTGGGAGCCCAAGGGTGTAGAATAAGCCCATGGGTGTAGAATAAGCCCAAGGGTGTAGAATAAGCCCATAGGTGTAGAATAAGCCCAAGGGTGTAGAATAAGACCAAGGGTGTAGAATAAGCCTAAGGGTGTAGAATAAGCCTAAGGGTGTAGAATAAGCCCAAGGGTGTAGAATAAGCCCAAGGTGGTCAGAGTTTTGCTGCAGGCACAGGGATTTACACTTGGTCTGTTGTGGCCCTGAGTCCCTCTGTAGACACAGGGATGAGGAAGAGGTTTTAATGTGTCTCAAATCCTGTCGTGGGCATAGGAGCTGTAGAAAGCCAAATTTTGGCCAGAGTAGAATAGGCCTGTCCTGCTGCGGGCTTGTGGAGGTATATAGTATTGCATGTTGTAGGAGGTGTCTAATGGAGGCATTTAACCCTGACTAACTAGTTGATTATAATACTGATACTAATATTAATACTAATATTCATGCTTTTAAGAGACTATACTAAATTTTATATTTATGGGAAAGACAAGAAAGTGTGGTAACAACATGAATTCTGTCATTGGTAATGGTATTTCATTTAAATAACTTTTTACATGTCATCTCATTCAATTTTATTTACTATATGGGCATTTCTGATCTTTAGAATATATAGGCAAAATTATTTCTGATGAATAAATATAAATCTGGTTTGTATATGCTCAGCATTTATTAACAGAGCAAAGATTAGTATTTGTCATTTATCTATAAAAGCATGATGTTTATGATGGGTCTGTGGCATTTTTCTTAATTTTTAAAGCCCAACCCCCACCAAGTATTGGGGGTGAGGTAGGGTATACTAGAGTCATAGAGCCAGTCTGTCATACTTTAGTTTGTTTAATATTTCCTGAACCTTCTGTAGTCTCAAACTGCATGTAAAATATGGTATGCTTTTCTATTATGTAGATATCATGTACTGAACAAGGTTGTCTAGTTGGTTCTAAATGAAAAGCTCTGGTTGAAGATTTTATTTCATTGTAATATTGTTCTTCATTTTTATCAGGTGTGTGTCTGGAGGCAGTAGGAGAGGCCAAAGTTGAATGGATGACATCTAGTGACATCCAGGCATCAGATGAGGAAGTATTCAACTACACCACTGTTCTGCCAATTAAAAGTAAGCAATTTGCACTAATCATTAGATCTGTCAATCAAAAGTAAGCAATTTGCACTAATAATCAATCATTAGATCTGTCAATCAAAAGTAAGCAATTTTCACTAATAATCAATCATTAGATCTGTCAATCAAAAGTAAGCAATTTGCACTAATCATTAGATCTGTCAATCAAAAGTAAGCAATTTGCACTAATCATTAGATCTGTCAATCAAAAGTAAGCAATTTGCACTTATAATCAATCATTAGATCTGTCAATCAAAAGTAAGCAATTTGCACTAATAATCAATCATTAGATCTGTCAATCAAAAGTAAGCAATTTGCACTAATCATTAGATCTGCCAATCAAAAGTAAGCAATTTGCACTAATAATCAATCATTAGATCTGTCAATCAAAAGTAAGTAATTTGCACTGTTACTCAATCATTAGATCTGCCAATCAGACATGAGCAATTTTCCCTGTTACTCAATCATTAGATCTGCCAATCAGACATGAGCAATTTGCACTGTTACTCAATCATTAGATCTGCCAATCAGACATGAGCAATTTGCCCTGTTACTCAATCATTAGATCTGCCAATCAGACATGAGCAATTTGCCCTGTTACTCAATCATTAGATCTGCCAATCAGACATGAGCAATTTGCCCTGTTAATCATTAGATCTGCCAATCAGACATGAGCAATTTGCACTGTTACTCAATCATTAGATCTGCCAATCAAATGTGAGCAGTTTATACTGATAATCATTAGAACTCTGAATCAAATGTGAGCAGTTTGTACTGTTAATCATTAGAACTCTGAATCAAAAGTGAGCAGTTTTTAGTGATAATCATTAGAACTGTAAATCAAAAGTGAGCAGTTTGTACTGATAATCATTAAAGCTGTAAATCAAAAGTAAGCAGTTTGTTGTGATACTCCGTTGTAAGAACTTCCAATCAGACATAAACAGTTTGCATATTCAATCATTAAAACTGCTGATCGAAGTAAGCCTTTTGCATTGATACTTAGTCATTTAAGCTGTTTTGGAAAATTTATGCCTAAAATGTGATTGATTTTCTCACTAACATATAGAGTGACCCCAAATCCTTAGATATGATTGAGATGTTTTGGAAAATTAAAGCCTAAAATGTGATTGATTTTCTCACTAACATATAGAGTGACCCCAAATCCTTAGATATGATTGAGATGTTTTGGAAAATTAAAGCCTAAAATGTGATTGATTTTCTCACTAACATATAAGGTGACCCCAAATCCTAGGATATGATTGAGATGTTTTGGAAAATTAAAGCCTAAAATGTGATTGATTTTCTCACTAACATATAGAGTGACCCCAAATCCTAGGATATGATTGAGATGTTTTGGAAAATTAAAGCCTAAAATGTGATTGATTTTCTCACTAACATATAGAGTGACCCCAAATCCTAGGATATGATTGAGATGTTTTGGAAAATTAAAGCCTAAACTGTGATTGATTTTCTCACTAACATATAGGGTGACCCCAAATCCTAGGATATGATTGAGATATTTTGGAAAATTAAAGCCTAAAATGTGATTGATTTTCTCACTAACATATAGAGTGACCCCAAATCCTAGGATATGATTGAGATGTTTTGGAAAATTAAAGCCTAAAATGTGATTGATTTTCTCACTAACATATAGAGTGACCCCAAATCCTAGGATATGTGTAACAGAATTGTTACCGAGAGGAGGGTGGACTAAATGAACAATACAAACACAATTTGTGAAAGAAAATATAAATTTATGTAATAAATTATAAATGAAAAGAATACAGATGTAACACAATAACTCATGCACTCAACCCACAATTGCACTCACAACCATTCACAATACATGAACAAATTAAATATTAATACAAAAGGAATCTCAGATGTAAAGGGATCTCTTGGATTATACACAGATCCAAGAATCCTTTACGAAAGTTAAATAAATGCAAGTATGATTTACGAAAAAAAATAACACAAACGACAAACTATCTATCGCACGATGGATTGCGATAACTAGCACGATCATATACTTGTATTGAATCAAGTTGCTAGCTTTTATTGATATCTATGTGATCACTTGAAATATTATTGCGATCTGACATAAGCATGCAAATACAACAATGTATTAAATTATATTACAATTTCAATACACCTATGTGTCTCCCCTGTATAACCGCACGATTCAGCAACAGTTGAATCGTCTCCCAGTTTCCCCGAGAACCGAGGGTTGACCAATACTATTATCGGACGTTACCCTTCACGGATCCACCACAGTTATACGTTCAGACAGCATACAACATCTACCCGAACCAACGGTTCCTCACTCCCCTAGATGTCAACCCGGACGTTTTACAACTCTAAGACAGCTCCGACACTCGGACTTCTAGCTTTCCGGATATTTACACGTTACACAGATATTGACGAACAGACAGTTCGACACACAGACAGATACTTCAATTCCGTTTGCACAAATTAACGGCACAAGCACATTCAGATATTTATACAGAGATGTTCCAGAACAAACAATAGATGTCCCACAACAAATCAAACGATATCAAAGACGTTTATCAAAAGATGGTATCAGATGTGTTTAACAGCTACGGTATCAACGATGTTATTAGCAGCTACGGTATCAACGATGTTATTAGCAGCTACGGTATCAACGATGTTATTAGCAGCTACGGTATCAGAAACATTGTAACAACTACGTTAGCAGCTACGGTATCAGAGACGGTATCAACGATGTTATTAGATGCGCTATCAGTGATGTACTTCTACGGTATCAACGACGGAATCAGCTGGAATCAGACTGAATCAGCTATAATAAACAAAACCAGACTAATAATAGTTGTCTCAAAAATAATCTAAGCCGTAGATTACGATATTGTATTTAAAGTCTAAAAGTGACTAGTAATTCCAAATATTCCACGTTCATTGCAATAAAGGCATCATTATACGAAATGATAATCTGAATAAAATTCACAATAAAACGAAATGTAATTTTAACACTCACCCCTTTGGCTGGAGATTTGCAAGACGAGGTTATCTATCCTTCGATTAGATATTTGGGTTCCCGTAAATAATAATGAGAAATCCATCGCCTTATATACTCTCAATAGGTGAACATAAATCACATCGAGCTTGGCGTGCACCACGTACAACGAGTATTTCGGATTTCATGTAAATTACAAATTGGAACATGCAAATCGTTACACGCCACTTAATCACCCCAGGTAATGCGTGTACGACGAAATCAAGAAAATGGTGAGTTTCGTTTGCAAATCAAGAACAACAAAAATCAGTTCAAATTTTCGCCTAATTCTGTGACAATACCTCCCCCCTAAGAATAAAAATGTACACATTTTTAAAACTAACACAGAATAGAAGAAAAATAACTACTGATGATATCTTACAACATTTACACTGGTTATACTACAAACTAGATTTTATTACTGGGCAAATTCATACAAATTTCCCATCATGCCCTACTCAAGTAGTCTGCGCCTATATTTTCAACTCCCCTTATTGCTTCTACACGGAAACGATAAGGTTGTAGTGTTAGCGCCCAACGCATCAACCGAGCGTTAGCGACCTTGGCCTTGTTTAAATACAGTAGGGGTTGGTGATCAGTCTCGAGAACGAAATCTCTCCCAAATAGATATGCGTGATACTTCCCAATTCCCCATACTACGGCCAAACATTCCTTTTCTATAACGGAATAATGTTTCTCCCTGGGTAGCAATTTTCTACTCGAGTAAGCTACGGGTAACTTACTGTCGTCCTGCTCTTGCAGTAAAACTGCCCCCAACCCAGTTTCAGAAGCGTCTGTTCTTAGAATAAAAGGTTTGCTGACATCTGGCAATTTCAATATAGGTGCACTAACCAGTTTCTCTTTCAGAGTACAAAATGCTTTATCTTGTGGCGGTCCCCATTCAACTTTGTTTGGTTGCCCCTTCTTGGTCAAATCAGACAGCGGGCTAGCAATGGCTGCAAAGTTCGGTATAAACTTTCTGTAAAAACCTACTAGACCTAGAAATGATCTTACCTGCGTTTTATTGGTTGGCTTTGGTGCGTCTCTAATTGCTTCAACTTGCTTGGGATGAGGTTTTAACTGACCCATACCGCTGACCCTATGACCCAAACAATCTAAATCTGTATACCCAATACTGCATTTAGTGGGTCTCACTGTGAGGTTCGCTCTGCGGAGTCTATTGAAGAGCTCGCTCAGTACGGACACGTGCTCACTCCAAGTATTCGTGTACACGAATATGTCGTCTACAAAGCTATCAACGTTTGTTAAACCTTTCAGCAACTTTCGCATCAAACGACAACAAGTGGCGCTGGCTCCCACTAACCCGAAAGGCATCACTTTGAATTGATACAATCCTTTCTGGGTCGCAAATGCCGTCAAAGTTCGGGACTCTGGGACAATGGGAACCTGCCAATATCCCTTGGACAGATCCAATTTGGAAATCCATCGGTTTCCCGACAACTTTGCAAATAGACCCTCCATATCTGGCATTGGTTCTGCATCGAACACAGTGATTTTATTCAACTGCCGAAAATCGATACAGAATCGGTTCGTCCCGTCCTTTTTCCTTACTAACACTACTGGAGACGAATATGGTGAGTTGGAGGGTTCAATCACCCCCAGATCCAACATTTTACTCACCTCTTCGTCCACAGCTTCACGTGCGTTGTATGGCACCGGATATCCCTTGATTCGAATAGGGTCAGACGTATTCAGTTTAATTTTGAGGTCCAACAAAGTTGTACAACCTGGTCTATCTGTGAATACATACGAGTGTTTAGCCAAGAGCGCATTAATCTGTTGACGCTGGTCTTTCGTCAACTCCGCACTCACATCGACTTTATCTATCCCCTCCCCCGCAACTCCCAAGGGACATTCAAGGGCACTCTCGATATTCGAATCAGCTTCATCATCGTCTACGACTGCCGTACAAACGACATTTAAGACCCCCTTTTCAACATTGTCGCTCTGTCTCTTGATATACAATTTGAGCATGTTTGCATGGAATGTCTTTACATTACCGTCCATGTCAATTTTATAGTCCATGTCACCTTTTACTTCTTTAACTTCATATGGACCTTTCCACTGGACTAATAACTTATTCGAACTCGTTGGAAGAAGCAATAGAACCTGATCTCCCACAAGAAATTTCCTATTACGCGCTCTGCGGTTGTAATACTTGGCATATCTGCGCCCCGATTTAATCAATTCGTCACGTGCCATCTGGCATGTACTCTCAAGTTTATTTCTTAGATCTAACATGTACTGGTAAGTCGTTTTTATTTCCTCGTTCGCGACATCACCAGTCCATAGTTCGCGTAGTATCCGCATCGGGCCTCGAACTGTCCTACCGTACAACAGTTCGAAGGGTGAAAACCCTAAACTTTCCTGCGGTACTTCACGGTACGCGAACAGAACAGCGTTTAAATAACGGTCCCAGTCTTGCGGACGTTCCGCGCACATCTTTCTCAGCATGCTTTTCAGGGTACCATTAAACTTCTCTACCAGTCCATTGCACATCGGATGGTATGGGGTAGTGTTCAGCTGTTTGATGGATAACAGCCTACTTATTTCATCCATGAGGTCAGAGGTGAATTGGGCACCACAATCAGTGAGGATTTCCTCTGGCACCCCTACCCTACTGAAGATATCAACTAATGCTTCAGCTACCCTTTCCGTTTCAATAGTTGGTAACGCTACGGCTTCAGGGTATCTGGTTGCGTAGTCAACCAGAGTAAGTATGTACCGATTCTTTCTTTCGGTAACCGGGTGTATTGGTCCTACAATATCTACTGCCACTCTTTTAAACGGTGTATCTATTAATGGCATCTGTCCCAAGGGCACCCTTGTGACCCTTCCCTTACAGACGGTTTTCTGACATACGTCGCACGACCTACAGAACCGTGTGACATCGCCATTAACACCTGGCCAGTAGAATTCAGCGACTACCCTGCTAGTGGTCTTAGCCCTACCTAGGTGTCCTGCCATGCTTGACTCATGCGCCACCCTAAGTACTTGAGATCTATATCTCTGGGGTACGACCACTTGCCAATACTTCTTACCCTCCCGAGCGCTAAACTCCCTATGAATTAATCCGTTCTTGCGTACGAATCTAGAGCTACCCCCACGCTTGCAATGTTTAATCGCGCCGGACGTGATTTTCTCAACAATTGTTCTGATGGATTCATCATGTTCTTGCTCTTGTTTGAAATCATCACGCGAAATTCCGGAGATCGATTCAGGGACTATTAATTTATGAAACGCGGTTTTCTCTCGCCGTGTTTGCGCTCGCGTTTCGACTGCCTGGGCCAAAGGTATTTTAAAATCGGCCATGGTTGGAAGACGGGAACCTTCAACATTACCGATCGTCAGATCGTAAATAGGATTGTCCATACAAAGGGCATCAACAGTTCCCGTTAAGAAAGGTGTTTTTACTGTGATCCTTGCTACGGGAATGCGACCCATCGTCTGATCAAGTAACATACATGGGGATTCCCACCCGAGCATTTGGTTATCCTGCACGAGACTACGTTTGATCACTACGCCCGTACAACCAGTGTCACGCAATACCACGACTTCTCGACCGTTGACAAACCCTCTCGCGGTTGGTACACGCGCTTCAGGAAATAAACACGTGCCAAGCGAATGAATACAAGGTTCTACCTGTACGATGTTATCAGTTATACCTTTACTTTGTATAGCCACTGCTACCTTATGTATAAGTGCCTTTCTTTTAGGACAGTCTTTTTGAACATGACCCAATGCATTACACAAGAAACACCGCACACGCTGAAAAACTGGATTCCCAACTGACCTTTTTACCTCAGCTGATTTTACAGGCTCCCTAGGCATAGGTCTTACAGACTGGTTTCCAGACTTAAAATCTTTCAAAACCACGTTCTGGGTTCCCCCATGAGCTTCGGCAAATAAATCGGCTTGCTTAGCCATATCTTTTACGTTTGTGAAGACTTTCTCCTTCAGAAATTGATCTAATTCTCGCCCAACTGTATTAAATAATTGATCTCTGAGCAAGAAATCAGTCAACCCTTCAAACGTTTTCACCGCTTTGCCGCATTCAATCCACCGCTCAAAATAGTTCGCAATTCTGACGGTGAACTGACCAAAGGTTTCTCCCTTATCGGGCTTGCTATACCTGAACTTTTTACGAAAACCCTGTTCAGTGAGCTCGTACCTTTTGAGAAGTGCTTCCTTTAGGACGTCGTACTTAAACACATCGTCCCTAGGAAGTCGAGAGTATACATCCAGCGCTTTACCTTTTAAAAGCGCACTAAGATGCAATGCCCAGTCATTTTGACTCCACTTCTGGTTTTCGGCATACCGCTCAAACCGATGAAGATAACTATCCATGTTATCTTTTTCATCGTCAAAGGGAGGTAATTTTGGGCCCCTTAATTTGCTAAAGGCAGAATCGTGTTCTCTTCCAGATGTCGCTAATTCTACCTTACGCTCATGATCCCGTTGCTTTGCTGATTCTTCTAACTCGAACATTTCTAGTTTTGCTCGTTTTTCTAACTCTAACATTTCTACTTTAGCTAGTTTATCTAACTCTATTCGCCTTCCCTCCGCTTCCCTTTCCCATTCTATCCTGTCTTTTTCGGCCTGCTTCTCTAATTCTATCTTTTCCCTTTCGGCCTGCTTCTCTAATTCTATCTTTTCCCTTTCGAATTCTATCTTTTCCCTTTCAAAGGCCCATTTCCTATCATCAGATTCCCTTTCTAATTCCCTTGACCTAACCCTTTCTTCCCTTTCCCGGGCTTGTTCTTCTTGAATGAATTTCCTTAGACTTTCACCTTCATACCCAAATTCTTTGCCTAAGGCAACCAAGTCCTTAAGGGATGACATGACAAATGTAATATGAATATGGATATATAACCAAACCAATACTTTAAACACGTTTATACTGGACTCACGGACCTAGGTAAACTAGACAAAAATAAACTCCAACTAGAGTATTATCTTAACAGAAGGTCACGCTCAAATATAAACATTAAATGTATACCTTCACAAAAATGATTGACAGTTCACTCAATCCAACGATCCCACTTCTGACACCATTGTAACAGAATTGTTACCGAGAGGAGGGTGGACTAAATGAACAATACAAACACAATTTGTGAAAGAAAATATAAATTTATGTAATAAATTATAAATGAAAAGAATACAGATGTAACACAATAACTCATGCACTCAACCCACAATTGCACTCACAACCATTCACAATACATGAACAAATTAAATATTAATACAAAAGGAATCTCAGATGTAAAGGGATCTCTTGGATTATACACAGATCCAAGAATCCTTTACGAAAGTTAAATAAATGCAAGTATGATTTACGAAAAAAAATAACACAAACGACAAACTATCTATCGCACGATGGATTGCGATAACTAGCACGATCATATACTTGTATTGAATCAAGTTGCTAGCTTTTATTGATATCTATGTGATCACTTGAAATATTATTGCGATCTGACATAAGCATGCAAATACAACAATGTATTAAATTATATTACAATTTCAATACACCTATGTGTCTCCCCTGTATAACCGCACGATTCAGCAACAGTTGAATCGTCTCCCAGTTTCCCCGAGAACCGAGGGTTGACCAATACTATTATCGGACGTTACCCTTCACGGATCCACCACAGTTATACGTTCAGACAGCATACAACATCTACCCGAACCAACGGTTCCTCACTCCCCTAGATGTCAACCCGGACGTTTTACAACTCTAAGACAGCTCCGACACTCGGACTTCTAGCTTTCCGGATATTTACACGTTACACAGATATTGACGAACAGACAGTTCGACACACAGACAGATACTTCAATTCCGTTTGCACAAATTAACGGCACAAGCACATTCAGATATTTATACAGAGATGTTCTAGAACAAACAATAGATGTCCCACAACAAATCAAACGATATCAAAGACGTTTATCAAAAGATGGTATCAGATGTGTTTAACAGCTACGGTATCAACGATGTTATTAGCAGCTACGGTATCAACGATGTTATTAGCAGCTACGGTATCAACGATGTTATTAGCAGCTACGGTATCAGAAACATTGTAACAACTACGTTAGCAGCTACGGTATCAGAGACGGTATCAACGATGTTATTAGATGCGCTATCAGTGATGTACTTCTACGGTATCAACGACGGAATCAGCTGGAATCAGACTGAATCAGCTATAATAAACAAAACCAGACTAATAATAGTTGTCTCAAAAATAATCTAAGCCGTAGATTACGATATTGTATTTAAAGTCTAAAAGTGACTAGTAATTCCAAATATTCCACGTTCATTGCAATAAAGGCATCATTATACGAAATGATAATCTGAATAAAATTCACAATAAAACGAAATGTAATTTTAACACTCACCCCTTTGGCTGGAGATTTGCAAGACGAGGTTATCTATCCTTCGATTAGATATTTGGGTTCCCGTAAATAATAATGAGAAATCCATCGCCTTATATACTCTCAATAGGTGAACATAAATCACATCGAGCTTGGCGTGCACCACGTACAACGAGTATTTCGGATTTCATGTAAATTACAAATTGGAACATGCAAATCGTTACACGCCACTTAATCACCCCAGGTAATGCGTGTACGACGAAATCAAGAAAATGGTGAGTTTCGTTTGCAAATCAAGAACAACAAAAATCAGTTCAAATTTTCGCCTAATTCTGTGACAATATGATTGAGATGTTTTGGAAAATTAAAGCCTAAAATGTGATTGATTTTCTCTCTTACATATAGAGTGACCCCAAATCCTAGGATATGATTGAGATGTTTTGGGGCCTACCTATTTTGCTGAGTATTATTGGAACTTTTATGTTGTATTGTGATACAGGATATTTGACTGTGATACATTTGTCAGTTGTATTGTGATACAGGATATTTGACTGCGATACATTTGGCAGTTTATTAGGAAAGAAAATCTCACAGTGGTAGATGTGAACTCATGTATGAAAAAGTGCTGAATAATAAGGTAAATTCAATTCTCTGGCAGCATTTGAAGCAAAGAGTCAAGACAGAAATTTATTGAACAATTTTGCCATGAATACAGAGAAGTTTATTGGTGGGACAATTAACTTGATTGCCTTTATCCTGTCAATTAGGCTACCTTTGCAGTCTGATTTGAGAAGATTAATAGAATACTGTCACATGTATTTTGAATTCACCTAAATATAATGTCCTATCACATGTATCTTGAACTCAGATGTAAAGTCCTGTCAGATGTATCATTGACTTGCATGCATTCCAACATTTGTTATGTAAAATACCTTTTAGAGAAATTAAAGCTACATGAAATTTTGAATTCTTCACTTTTGAATTTTATTGGCACTTTGTATGATTGTTGATTAAATTACCTTCATTAGAATTTGTGGTACAAATGCTGCCAGATTAGTGATTTAGTCTTTCACCATTTTGAGCTGTGCAACATGCAGGATATATATAGCATGCAGTTCCACCATTTTCTTAGTAGACACATCTTTCAGAAATCTCTTTAGATTTGAGAAGCATAGATATTGAACTAGACAGTTAACTCAAATGAAACAAATAATGGCTGAAGTAGAAATGTTATTTTTATAACTCTGCTATTTATAACAATAGACATGCAAAAACCGTTTCATTGGCAGTGTGCCTCAGTACACATTGTGAATGGATTAGTACTGCTGTACAACAATATAATTGTAAAACCTGCGCACCTCTGTTCATTCTTTCAAATACTGAAGTAAAAATTGTATCTTTTTCGTTTAGATCCCATGTCCATAGTATTAAGGATGAGTTGAATAAAGTGGATCTGTCTCATGAGGCCACACCTTCTACAATTAAAAGGTGTCTTTATAAATAATAGGCTGTCTTCCATAAGTGTTACAAAACAATAAAGTATATGTTTGATGATGCAAACAATGTGGCTCCTGAACTGGGATTACCTTCATTCCTGGCCACCAAAAGAAGGGGCAAGCAATCAACATAGCACTCGCCATGACAGTCTTGAATCTTGATTTGTAAAAAAGCACAATATTGGACAGTTAACTTTATTCCCATGTTGCAAATGTTGGGGTTTGGGAGTATTAAAATATTCATTCATTCTTCTGTCTGATTAAACTGTACATTTAAGTTTGTTTTGCTGGCTTTTGGTGTAGCATCCACGTTTGTGAACATTTCTCTACTTTCCATCTGTTGCATGCTTTTGAAGGTGATAAAAGGCAGTGATGAAGATCTGCTAAATCCAGGATATCATTATTTCCCTTTTGCAGGTGATAAAGGCAGTGATGAAGATCTGTTAAATCCAGGCTCTCATTATTTCCCTTTTGAGTTTACTCTGCCATCAAAACTTCCATCTTCCTTCAAAGGAAAACATGGGCGATTACGTTACTTTGTGAGGATGACCATATGTACACCTGGCGGGCCACACCATGAACGCACCAGCAAATTTGCAGTCATCTCCTCATTAGATCTCAATGCTGAACCTGATGCTGCTGTAGGTATTTGTGAGTCTAAAAGACCAAATTGTATACTAATTCCATGTCAGTTGTACACAAGTGACCTGAGTTTTAATGACTGTAAAATCGGAAATATTCATGGAGATTCAGTCAGTATTCAGTCTTGTAGGTAACACTGATTTCCTTGACACCCACTCTGAACAGAGACATGATCATAATAAATTTAATTTCATTGGCATTTCTTGCCGATAACAAAAGCTTCGAGTTTATTTCTGATTTTACAGTATTTCATTTCATTTTTACAACAGACATGAACAGCTTGTGCTAGCGACTCTTGACTATTTCTGATTTTACAGTATTTCATTTCATTTTTACAACAGACATGAACAACTTGTGCTAACGACTCTTGACTATTTCTGATCGTGACATGAGGCTTTCTTTGAGTTGGAGGAGATCCAAGAACTTAGCGAGAACAACTCATTTTAAAGGGGCAAGAACTCTATTAAAGGGCAACAACTCTTATTGAAATGGTAATAACCACTCAATTATATCGAATGTGCTGGAACTGTAACAGTAACAGTCTGAACCTTTCACAGGATAAGCTGAAGCAATAGTGATATTGATGTATAAGCCCCCATTTTATGGATTGTATATACTACTAAGATATAGAAAATGGAAATGCATTATTATTTAAAGAAATAGAAATGTTTTTATTGGCAGAACAAGAATGTTGACTGGTGTATTTGCAAACTTAAAAATGTTACATTACATAGTTAGCTTAGAAGTCAGGGTCTCTGCTATTTGTTCAGTCATAGGTACAGTGATATTATTTACATTATTATCTACCATCTCATAGTGTATTAGCAGGTCATTATAGTGTATTGGCAGGTCAGGGTCTCAGCTGTTTGCTTACATTCATTATAGTGTATTGGCAGGTCAGGGTCTCTGCTGTTTGCTTACATTCATTATAGTGTATTAGCAGGTCAGGGTCTCTGCTGTTTGCTTACATTCATTATAGTGTATTGGCAGGTCAGGGTCTCTGCTGTTTGCTTACATTCATTATAGTGTATTAGCAGGTCAGGGTCTCTGCTGTTTGCTTACATTCATTATAGTGTATTAGCAGGTCAGGGTCTCTGCTGTTTGCTTACAGTCATTATAGTGTATTAGCAGGTCAGGGTCTCTGCTGTTTGCTTACAGTCATTATATTGTATTGGCAGGTCAGGGTCTCTGCTGTTTGCTTAGTCATTCATAGTGTATTGGCAGGTCAGGGTCTCTGCTGTTTGCTTAGTCATTATAGTGTATTGGCAGGTCAGGGTCTCTGCTGTTTGCTTACAGTCATTATAGTGTATTGGCAGGTCAGGGTCTCTGCTGTTTGCATACAGTCATTATAGTGTATTAGCAGGTCAGGGTCTTTTTTTTCCCACTATCTTAGATGGAATGATGGCATAGAACTTTTTCTACCACCACATATTGTGCTAACAGGTCAGAATATCTGCTGTTTGCTGATTGTCATGCATTGAATGAAAGCATATATTCTGGTTTGCCATTACACAATGTTCTAGCAGGGCATAAGCTCCTCCACACCTTTTTTTGCTCTCTGGTGCCAAACTAAAGGCAGTGTTGCAGGAATGCAAAAAAAGAAATTACTCCAAAGTTTGAAAAGATACATCTTCCAGATAAATGTAAATATGAAGAACAACATAGTAAACTATAAATTGTAAACTTGCTAAAACACTGTAAAATTAATATAAAATATAAAAGTGGCTTTAAAAGGTCTTGACAGGATAGCAGCAGGGGCATTGACTGGCTTTACTAGGTCTTGACTTGATAACAGCAGGGGCATTGACTTGCTTTAATAGGTCTTGACAGGATAACAGCAGGGGCATTGACTGGCTTTAATAGGTCTTGACAGGATAACAGCAGGGGCATTGACTGGCTTTAATAGGTCTTGACATGATAACAGCAGGGGCATTGACTGGCTTTAATAGGTCTTGACATGATAATAGCAGGGGCATTGACTGGCTTTAATAGGTCTTGACAGGATAACAGCAGGGGCATTGACTGGCTTTAATAGGTCTTGACATGATAACAGCAGGGGCATTGACTGGCTTTAATAGGTCTTGACATGATAACAGCAGGGGCATTGACTGGCTTTAATAGGTCTTGACATGATAACAGCAGGAGCATTGACTTGCTTTAATAGGTCTTGACATGATAATAGCAGGGGCATTGACTGGCTTTAATAGGTCTTGACATGATAACAGCAGGGGCATTGACTGGCTTTAATAGGTCTTGACATGATAACAGCAGGGGCATTGACTGGCTTTAATAGGTCTTGACATGATAACAGCAGGGGCATTGACTTGCTTTAATAGGTCTTGACATGATAACAGCAGGGGCATTGACTGGCTTTAATAGGTCTTGACATGATAACAGCATGTACATTGACTTTATAGAAAATTTCCTGACCGACCGCAATATTATAACTAGGGTAGGGGCAACTTACTCTTAAGGAACACACCCTTGAAAATGGAACTCCACAAGGGAGTGTACTCAGCCCCACCCTCTTTAATCTAATGATAAATGACCTTGACTCAAATTTGGCATCACCTAAAATTGGATTATCACAATTTGCTGATGATAGTGGTCTATGGAGAGCAGGCAACCCCTCCAACCACCAACATATGGCTGAACTTCAAACCAGCTTAAATAACATAGCAAAATGGGCTGATAAATGGGGCTTCAAACTATTGCACCAAAAAATGGTAGCTGTAATTTTCACCCCACATAAGAAATTCAAACAATATCCCAAATTAACAATACAAAATAAAGAAATAACATTCATAAAAATAGCTAAATTTCTGGGTATGTACTTTGATGAACACCTAAAATGGGCGCATCATATAGATAAACTAGTTAAAAGATGCAACCAGGACTTAAATCTATTAAGGAGCCTCAAAGGCACTCAGTGGGGTGCCAACCAAGAAACTATTTTAACACTGTATAGGGCATTAATAAGATCTAAACTTGACTATGGGTGCCAAGTATATGCCACAGCACCCAAACGTCACTTAAACAAACTAAAAAAAATACAGAGAAAAACCCTACTCATTGGTACCGATGCACTGCCATCAACCTCGACAGCCGAGCTACAGGTTTTAACAGGGGAACTGTCATTACATCTTAGAAGGCAGGAATTCATCGTAAAATATGCAGCCTGACTGTCGACCCTTAAAAAACGCACCCCACATTCCTGGCTATCAACAAATGCAATACCCCATATAGAAAAACTCTCAAAAACACCACCTCCATGGGAAAACTAGTTCATGAATTAAAAACTTAACTTCCAATAGACATATTCCAAGTAGAAAACAACATAACGTACAACAAAAAACCTTGGAGTAATGTACGAACGAAAGTAAATATCTCCCTATCAGATAAAGGAATCAAGGAAAACCAACAAAACTATTTAAAAACATTAGCATTGGAAATAATAAATAATCAGTATCAAAATTTTACAAAAATTTACACGGATGGCTCAAAAATAACAAATTCTTTCAAAACAGCTGCAGCAATGGTCATACCAGAACATAATATTCAAATGGGCAGACATCTACCCGACCACTGCTCCACTTTTACAGCTGAATTTTGGGCCATCCTAGAAGCATTAAAGTGGATTGAGGAAAATAAACCGAATAAGACTGTGATTATTAGCGACGCGCTAAGTATCCTAACCTTAATCCAAAATAACACCACAAAATCTAGAGAAAATTTCTTAAAACAAATTAACCTAATACTGAAAACCCTAAATTCAAATAAACTAGTAGTAGAATTTATGTGGATTCCATCCCACATTGACATCAAAGGTAATGAGTTAGCAGACAAACTTGCTAAAAACAAACTCGACGAACATAATTACATGCCACTTAAATATAGCCAAACTGAACTATATAGTTTAATTAACACAATGATTAATCAATAATGGCAAACCGATTGGGACATAAATAAACAAGGGAGAATATTATACAACATCATTTTTAAGGAAGTTAGTAGAGTGATAAAACCATCCAGGTGCACAGGTTATGAACAATATAAAATAAATAGAATAATAATAGGAAAAACCAAACTGGCAAACAGCTTTGGAAAATACATAGGACCCTTCCCACATAACATTAATTGCCACAATTGTAACACACAAGAAGATTTACACCATATCTTCAACAATTGTAAAAAAAACAAAATGGAAAGGGACAAATTTAGATCCAAACAACTAAACATAGCCGCACCAAGTACATACCCAGAAGTAATCCAATTAACTAACACCAATCCTCAAGGAACATTCAAAAATATAATTGAACTGCTTAAAACAACAGGGCTAATTGAAAAAATATAGAAACATCGCCTAAACACCTAAATAAATCGAAAATTCTAAAATGTATAACAACCTTAAGGAGCAATATGTAGCCTGACAACGAGCTCACATGGGTTCATTGACCAATCATTTGACAGGCTACTAAAACACTTAAATAACATACTAATTCTGAAATTTATAAGAACCTTAAGAAATAAATTGTAGTAAATTGTAAATTGTAGCCCCACAAAGAGGTCACATGGGTTCATTGACCAATCATTTTGATGGGCTACTAAAACACCTAAATAACATACTAATTCTGAAATTTATAACAACCTTAAGAAGTAAATTGTAGCCCCATAAGGAAAGGAGTTCACATGGGTTCATTGACCAATCATTGGGCGTGGCTACACACTTAAAACAACCAAATAGAATTAGATGAAGCATCAAGGATAACAAAAGATATAGAAATAAACATTGAAGCATTTAAAAAAATAACATCAGGTACAACAACAAAAGGGTGCATCCAAATACCAATTAGCAAGCATTCTCCTAAAAACTAAATCAGAAATATGACGTGGTATTGGTAACAACAGCACAGAGTATTTCCAAATTGATAGGGACAATTTTAGATCTAGATTCCCAGAAGAAAGGACACTGGTGCTGACAATCAAGATGAAGGGAGGAACAAGAGACAACAGGAGGACTCCGGAGCAAACAAACCAGAATGAGGGAAGACTAATTACCATCACGTAACCCTCCATCAAAAAGCCCTTCTAAGGGCTACTGCCATTTAGCCTTTACAGAGCTCTTATTTGGTACGAACGCTCTATTTGACAAGCTCTTTTGAGAAACCTAACTTGATCAATTTAGAACATCGCTAATCAAAATTCACAATCCATATAACCTAACAGTGATCAACCCACATATGTCGCACAGACATTCAATAATTAAAATTGTTAGGGACTTACAATACATACACTGGGTACTAGAAACATTGGTATGTTAGGAGTTAGAAAAAAATCTTCAACTACACAAAATTTGATTGAATTACACAGGTGGCTTGCACATTATTGGTGTATTTTCTGTCCATTAATGAAACTGGACCTGATATGAAATAAGTATAGCTAGGGCGTTTCAAGGCTGTCGACATACATGGGCTGGCTTATTGGACCTTTTTCTCCTTTCTCGCGACCAGAAACCCCCAACATGACGAGACATGAAAACCATTTTTCACAGTCATTATTTGGTGCCATTGCACCTCTAGTACACTCCTTCCGGTTGGTTGATAGGGTTGAGTGCGTGTTTGATCTATTCCCACTCATCCAGGTCCTACATTCATGTCGATAGTTCCTCAATAGGGGCATGACATGACGACCAAATTAAATAGTACACTATGTGTGCATAAACACCCATGGGGATTTGGCACCATTCCTTACCCCACGGGAAAAATTAAATAACTTTCTTTTGAAAGATAAAACAGTGAATAATGACCCTTTGTGGCCGGTTCACTTTAATTTAACATTCATTCATGTACATTTAAAGATCTAATAACGTGATAAAATCAGGTGTATAGGCATGCTTTAAAGGTCTTCGTGACAGGGAAAGAAACAGCAGGTGCATTGCCTGACTTAAGAAGTCTTACAGATAAATGGCTGGCTTATTTGTTTTTATGTTGGCTGAAAATGTATTGACAAATATAAGGAGATTCTTAATTGGTCTTAAAATGACTGCACAGCACGGTCTTAAAAAGCCTTAACATGCAGTCTTAAAGATCTGATTTTTACAGCATTTTACGACATGAAGCCATGGGATGATCATGTTAGAATTGTTACTATTTATGATTACAAAATGGCACTATGGAGAGTTTTGGTTTTGTTTGTTTTAACGTTGCGATTAAGATATTATTGGCTATGCCATGCCATGAAAAAGAAAGCTCAGTATTGTTCCCAAAGACACCATGAAAGTGGACTTTATTTGACCTGGCTGGCAGTATGACTGTATAAAAACAGAGCTGCCCCTTATAAAAATGCAATCCTAAATCAAGCTTGCGCAAGCTTGTGATAGCTCGTCGCACGCTTCTTACGATTTTAACTGTAGTTCGCAGACTACATGGGAGCTCGCACTGAGCTCGTAGGAGCTCGTAGAAGTAATTTGGCTCCAAGTAAAGTTGCTTGTACGATCTTGCTAGCAAACCTTGCAGATAAATTAATTATCTATAAAATGGATATGGTGAAAAATTAAATTACTAGAAAATGTAACATTTTGTGTATAGAATCATTAATTTGCCTATCAAAACCATAATCTTTACTTGTTTTGAAAAAGGTATTGAAATTCCACTTCTAATAGTTATTTGCTAGGTCGTCTAGTTTGCCACCCCTGGTAAAATAATAATAATGACTTTAATAAAATAAGCTCATTTGGTCAGGCCATCCCTCTACATTTACATTTGTACATGTATAGATATATATATATGATGCACAGATTTTTACAAGATGAGGTGTCTTTAGACAACAGATGCTATTAAAACTAGATAATTGATCAATTGCACCAATAAAATATGTACAAAGCTTTAATAATAAGTACATACAGGATTCATACAAAGAGTAGTAGTGAAAATGCTTACAGTATTATATATATATATATATATATATATATATATATATATATATATATATATATATATATATATATATATATATATATATATATATATATATATATATATGATTTATGTCTTCTATTTTGATGTACATGGCTGCATGGTCCAGACTTACTACATGAATGTATATTTATCAATCATATTCAACAGAATTGGGGGGCACACAAGCAAAAGCAGTGTCCTTGCCATCATTTAATTGGATATACACACACAAGTCTTTGACATTTGTAATTGGAACTATTTTGTACTGCACATACTTAGATTTCAAAGAGACTATATTAACAGGATTTTCATCAATCACGCTGTTTTCAATTGAAACTTCAGTATTATTTTTCAGTTCCCTTATGACTGCATAATTTTGTGCTTGACACAAACAATCAATGGTACAATTTATGTGACACTGTGTATAAGCTTCAATATATTTGTCAACATGGCCAAATTTTCTTGATTCATCATTTTCATAGAAAATAACAGTATATGAGTTTCGTTCTGAAATGCAGAATACTGTAAAGATTGAAACAGAATTCCATCTTCATACATCATGTAGAAACAAAGCACTTTATTAGATTCATTAATGCCAAGGATTGAAGTTAAAAGGTTGAGCTGTTCATCTGAAAGTCTGTGTATTACTCGCCTGGCTATAACACCAATACCGTTTTTTTTCTTCTCCATATTTTGAACCAGATTACGGGTGTACGATTTTTGTGCAAAAAACTTTTTTTTTTAATTTAAAAATAATTTTAAAAACTTCATTGCAATATTCAGTTTAGTATGGGCACTCTGTACCATTATGATAGAAATGTATTGCATGTATATAGGAATACAGTTCTTCAATATGATTGGTTCAATCGAAATCGAGGCTACCGTGTCTGTATTTACCTGCCATATTGGATTTTGCAAACAGTTACCGCTGTCACTGTATCTCAACTTCGTAATATGCAACTTCTAATCATGTTGAATAGGAAAGAAGAATAATTCAGAATTTTCTCCATGAAAGACAAGAAAACAGAGCTGGAATGACAATTGTGCCATCCTGTTTAGATTTGCGAAACAATCTGGTAAAGGAGAAAACTCTACGTTTTGCAAATTGTGTAATGTGATTTTGCTACTGGGCATGCAATACAAGAGCACGAAAAACCTAATAAACATCAGCTTGCTGCTTCATCTGTGTTTTTCAACAGATTACATCAAGGAGCACTGTGAAGAGAGTGAGGCATCAGAAACTTTGAAGGAGTTCAACAGTATAATCAACAGCAAGTGTGACGCAGTTAGACATTACCTAAATGAAATGTGCTGATTTTAAAGACATTTTACTTCAAAACAGCTCACGAGTTGGATTTATTATTTTTTTAAAAAGTCATGTGATCTTAAGTTTGTAATCCATTAGTTTATTTTAATTGTATTAGATTAAAAAAAACAAATTTTGTTGTTTTTAACACAATCATAAAGCATGGAAGTTTCATTTTCCATTTATGACAATTACTTTTAGAGAGGTTGGTTCATTGAGCGCTGTGGATAGAGATAGGCATCACCACCTATGAAGGAATATCATCAGCAGCAAGTGCAGATTGCCAGATGTTCCCAAAAAAAATTGACCATCCATTTAGTACTTATGCAAAAATCTGGCAAAGCTTGGCCCCTCCCCCCCCCCCTTACATGCTTACTTATTAAGACATGCCCCACCTGGATACATACTCTTGATGCCAAACCAAAGTTTGTCTAGTGTCCACTAAAATTCAAATGTAGACTGAAGCCAGTCTAACAGGTTACATATTAGTAAAATTATTATCAAGGTTTGACACCCATCCACCCTGTTTCTCTTATGCATACGTACATTATCAGTAGAAATGCACACTATACACAAGTGTATGCACTTTGGTTACCCCCCCCCCCCTCCATGTGTACTTACTAAATGGATGGCCCCTAATGTGAATTATTTAAATGACCTTTAAACTTTATGATTATTTTCAGTAAGTTGGATTTATTAAATTTTAAAAAATCATCTGATATTAATTTTTCTAGTCAGTTTGTTGGTTTTAATTATTGTATTAGATTCTAAAACTTATGTTTTTGTTTTTTATAATTATTGAAATAAATAGAAATCTTGCTTTCCATTTATTTTTTTTGTTATAATTACTTTTTTTTATTGGTTGTTGGTTCATCAAAAAAAGGCATTGCTTTTCAAAGTTTGCTGTATAAAGGTCTGATTGTAAGTGTGACTAGCTAACCACAAGCTTGTATTGAACTCGTTACAATTCATTGCGAGCTTGCTATTTTGCACATACGAGCTCGTGCCAAACTTGCAATGAGAATACAAGCTTGTTATGTGCTATCAACCAGCTGGTACAAGCTGGTTCACAGCCCATGACGAGCTTGTATGCTCACTGTGAGCTCGTGCGTGCTTAGGTGGTTGACAGTACCTCCGAAGCTTGCATGCTTATTGCTAGCTGCTGCAAGCAAAATTTCAGCAAGCTTGCTATATGCACGCCTGGAGCACGTTTAATGCTTGTACGAGCCTGCCACGACTTCGTAATCGTTCCAAATCTGACCTCTACATGCAATACAGTGAAGTCGTGGGCTTGCATGCGCGAAGTTGCAGCAAGCTCATATACTCTCTTGAAATAAGCTCGTGATTTTTATAAGGGGCTGCAGTTCCTGCACCATGGAGCACCTTTGTGTTTCTGTACATGTATGGTTAGCAAAGGAATTTTGTGTTTTGAGAACACCGTCTTTGGAAGATTTTAGTATAGTACATGTTGTTCCTATTATCTTGTATCCTTCCTGTTTGTTTCAGCTTCCAGTAGAAAGCGATACATTTGAAGTCATTGGATCCTTGTGTTGCATATCAGGAACAGTTACAGCTCATATAAAGCTTCCAAAGAAAGGATACACAGTCAAGGAAGCAATACCTGTGTGGGCAGAAATAAAAAATCTTAGTACACGAAGAATAAACTCAACGCGAGTATCATTAATCCAGGTAAGTTGGAATTTGACATTGTAGTTATATGTGTATGCATCACAGTTTTTCTGACTTTTGTTATAAAATATATACAGGTAGTATTTAATAAGTGATGGTTTCATCACTGTTTCTGTTTCTGAAAGTCAAATAATATACTGTTAATTCATTTATTTTTATATGTCTGGCTTTCCTTCTTTTTCAGAAAATGACATTTTATTGGTTCATAAAATCATGGGGTTGTGTTAGGTTGTGTTATCAGTATATAAAGATTGTTATATTGCGGTCTCGTTAAATTAAATTTTTTTAAGCAGTCATACATTTCAAAGAAATTTGTACATAATTATTGGGAAATTAATTAGTATCTTTCCAGAACAAATTTAAACATCCTCTCTTTCCCAGAAATCGGAATTTGAAAGTTTTACATTGGTTCCAATACACTGCTTTCTCATTAACTCGTGCACAGCAGGGTCTAAAATTAACAATCATACTGAGGGTTTCAAGTTACCAAAGGTCCCCCAAAATTCTAAAATGCAGATGCCTTCTCACTGAACATCAAGAAAACTTGGATGAGGTGTGATGGGACTGTTTAATAGTAAAATACTCCACCCACCCACCCAATATTATAATCACATTAGGAATAATTGTCAATAAATATTTTTTCAAAAGAAGTTAAGTTTTTGTATAAAGTACTTAATTTTCAACATACCCAATAAATATTGTTAACATTATTTGAAGAGGTTTTTGAAAACATGTATATCAATGGTTTTAGTTCTTTTTGACTGACAACAAAATAAGCTTTTCTTTAAAAAACTATGGACATTTTATACCTGATACGATTTTCAAACATCAAGACTAAATTTTTAAACAATTGTTCTATTAGCAAAAATATCAATATGGTGATATAATTTCAAGAGATAGTGAAAATTCTCATCCTTTAGAAAATTGTCTATGTGCCAATTAAAGAATTTAAGTTCAGTTTAAATTCTGGAACTCACTTCTCCATAATGAACAATATATGACCACCTATCTTTGGGATAATATTTGTAAGAAAATATGGGATCCACACCTATCCCATTGGTTTAAGCAGGTTGACAGTTTGTCCAGGTGAACTAAATTGAGGGCAAGGTTATATTGAACCTTAATCAGTATTGATTCTGGTATGAATAATTCTTATTTTCAGAAACCCTTGTATATTCCAGACATCCAATGGTAGCAATATTTTGATTGATTGATGCAAACACTAGTTTTAGTCCTTCATAGTTACGAGTGTGAATCATATTAACTGTAAAATCAAATGATTTTAAACATCATGGCTGACAAAACGAGCAGGGATGGCAAATCTAATATGTCAGGTGTCCCTTACTCAGGCTTCATACTTCCACCATCAAAGCAGATTAAGGTTTACATTTTCCTGTCAACCCGTATATAGTGCTATTCATAATATAGTATCAGACACCAATCTCCATTTGTTGGCATTGCTGTTGCAATAAATATCATTGATGTTTTGTTTCAAATAAAACTAATGACAGAGAATAGAACAGTAAAAGCAAATATCACTGAAGCTCACAAAGCACCCA
Source organism: Unio pictorum (assembly GCA_030141615.1). Classification (NCBI taxonomy): domain Eukaryota; kingdom Metazoa; phylum Mollusca; class Bivalvia; order Unionida; family Unionidae; genus Unio; species Unio pictorum. The sequence continues at coordinate 13,583,601 of JARLTB010000102.1, read as the reverse complement.
TCATAGCTTTGCTAATTAGTTATTCATTAGTAAAAGCAGCCAAATTAGTTTGTTAGTCAAATTAGTTTGTTAGTATAAATCACAACTGATTAAGCTTTAACAATTATTAATATGGTAGGAAATTACTAGCACTCTTTTCCTAGTTATGAATAGCAATAACAATCATGAATAGCAGTAACCATCATGAATAGCAGTAACCATCGATAATAGCATTAACCATCAATAATAGCATTACCATGAGTGGCATCAACCATAATGAATATCAGTAACCATAGTGAATAGCATTGACTATAATGAATAGCATTAACCATAATGAATATCAGTAACCATAATGAATGGCATTAACCATAATGAATATCAGTAACCATAGTGAATAGCATTAACCATAATGAATAGCATTGACCATAATGAATGTCAGTAACCATAGTGAATAACATTAACCATAATGAATAGCATTAACCATAATGAATGTCAGTAACCATAGTGAATAACATTAACCATAATGAATAGCATTAACCATAATGAATAGCATTGACCATAATGAATATCAGTAACCATAGTGAATAACATTAACTATAATGAATAGCATTAACCATAATGAATATCAGTAACCATAGTGAATGGCATTAACCATAATGAATATCAGTAACCATAATGAATAGCATTAACCATATAGAATATCAGTAACCATAATGAATATCAGTAAACATAGTGAATGGCATTAACTATAATGAATATCAGTAACCATAGAATATCAGTAACCATAATGAATATCAGTAACCATAGTGAATAGCATTAACCATAATGAATAGCATTCACCATAATGAATATCAGTAACCATAATGAATGGCATTAACCATCATGAATGGCATTAACCATCTTGAATGGCATTAACCATAATGAATATCAGTAACAATAGTGAATGGCATTAACCATAATGAATATCAGTAACCATAGTGAATAGCATTAACCATATAGAATATCAGTAACCATAGTGAATGGCATTAACTATCATGAATGGCATTAACCATCATGAATGGCATTAACCATAATGAAGAGTAGTAACCATAATGAATGGCATTAGCCATCTTGAATAAAAGAAAGGCAGTATGGATGAAAACTGGAATGTGAGGATGTCAAGAACAAATGTTAAGCCAGTTCTCATGCTTGATATGGGACAAAATAGTGGATGCTGTGTTGTGTTACATCCATAACACAAGTAAGAAAACTTTTTTTAGTCCAGCTCTTTCAATTTTTTTTATTAAGGCAGCCCTTATGGACCATGTGGGAGGTAATGAACATATATATTCCTTAAAAGCTTAAACTTTGTCAGAAACCACCACTATTATTGTGATGTTCCATAAATGCCACACAAGACAGATGAAGCTGGAGTTTAGTTCTAAACCACTTACCGCATCAACTGCCAGAACTAAAATATTCTAGAGAAAAATGCAGTATATTTTCCTACAGATCCAGCACTGATGTTTCATGCATCCAAAAAGTTCTGAAAAAATAACAAAATACTTGTATTATAGTATAGATATAGGTATTTCATTTTTTCTTTAACTTTTATTTTTATGTAAGAAATATTAAAGTACTGCTGTAGATGAAATTAGTTTCCAGGATTCAAACAAGACATGGCATTACATGATTGTTAATGAAATTATCTGGGAATCAAAAATGATGTGTAATGACAGCCATTTTTAATGTGTCAAGACAGCCAATTTTAATGTGTCAAGACAGCCATTTTTAATGTGTCAAGACAGCCATTTTTAATGTGTCTAGACAACCATTTTTAACCTGTCAAGACAGACATTTTTAATGTGTCAAGACGGCCATTTTTAATGTGACTATACAGCTATTTTTAATGTCTAGACAGCTATTTTTAATGTGTCTAGACAGCCATTTTTATTTTTAATGTGTCTAGACAGCCATTTTTAATGTCTGGATAGCCATTTTTAATGTCAAGATGGCCATTTTAATGTGTCTAGACAGCTATTTTAATGTGTCTAGACAGCCATTTTTAATGTGTCTAGACAGCTATTTTTAATGTCTGGACAGCCATTTTTTATGTGTCTAGACAGACATTTTTTATGTGTCTAGACAGCCATTTTTAATGTCAAGACGACCATTTTAATGTGTCTAGACAGCCATTTTTAATGTGTCTAAACAGCCATTTTTTATGTCTAGACAGCCATTTTTAATGTCAAGATGACCATTTTAATGTGTCTAGACAGCCATTTTTAATGTGTCTAGACAGCCATTTTTAATGTGTCTAGACAGCCATTTTTAATGCTCTAAGCTGTACTGCGATTAATATTTTGCTTTCAGTACATGTTTAATGAATCACACTGATAATTTATTTTTTCTTGTTCTGATTTTTTTCTAAAGATTTTAATTATAAATTGAAGATTTATTGCTAGATTACATTGCTGGCAAGAATAAGCTGTACTTATTTGTGGTGGTGAATATTTTTCAATTTGTCATGTCTCAGTTAGTTTTCTATGGATTATCCTGATCTGAATAATTATAGTCATTAAAAATTAAATACCAGATATGGTTCTATTATTAGCTTTTGCATCCGCCACAGATGATGCATATAGCCATGTTAACCTGGATTAATGTCAAAAGTCTGTCATCAATTATTTAACTTTACTTGAATGTTTAAGCATCTCTAAGTGATAAAATGCATGACAAGAATATTTGTGTAGGACATTGATATAATAATAATAATAATAATAATAATAATAATAATAATAATAATGATACAGCTAATAATAATGATGACTTTATTTCATCAACTGACCATTTACATGAGGTCTAGTGACATTTATATGGCTATACAGTGTGACTCCACTAAAGCACGCTCTATTATATACTCAAATTATTAGATAACACGGACAAGGCATGGGTCCTGAAGTTTGATATACATATATTTTTCTCACGCACAAAAAATTTCTTTCTTAAAAATATGAAAAAAATCTTTCAAAGTTTATTACCATTTTGATGAAGGCAATGCACATGAATAATACAATATGATCGTGACGTGGCTCCTAAAACTTTATATGTATTTTTCTCGTACATAAAAAAATAGTGTTTTCTTCTTAAAAGTACCATAAATAAAGTGGGAATTCACCAATATTGCACACTGCAATTGTATTTTCCTTATTTGCAGCAAAATATAGCATCTGATAATTATTTATTGCAAGAGATAGCTCTAAGCTCCCTGACTTGTGTAGCTTTTGTAATGTCCCCAAAATCATACATTTTGTTTTACCTTCATTAATTACCATCCTGGGGGTGCCAAGTGGTCTAAAGTGCTCTCCATTACGGACCACTGCCGTCTTACCTATGTCTGCATGGGTTCGAGTCTCAGATTCTGCGAATGTGGATATGTGAGAAAGCTTTCCCGTAGCTTCTCGTGGGTCAGTGTTTTTTTTTCAGGGGTTTTCCCAGGTTGTTCCTCCACCATTGATACTGGCCTCCATGTATAGCCAATCGGGAAATGAAAAATGGTGTTAAACCCAACAACAACAATTACCGTCCTATTTTGTTGTGCCCAGTTTTGGACTCGAAAAAGGCCTGAGTTTAATCTCAATTAGATAACTTAAGTATCAGAACTAGATTTATACAAGGTTGCATTGTCTGCAAACAAATCTGAATTTATAGATTCATTATTTAATGGAAGATCATTGATATAGATAAAGAACAGAAGAGGGCAGAAAACTGAGCCTTGAGGGACCCTGAATGAATAGTGTGAGTTTGAAGGCTAATATTGCCAATGCTTATTGTTGAGACCTTTGGTTTAGGTATAATCTAAACCAGTTTAAAGAAGGATTGTCGAACCTGTAACAGTTTGACTTTTGCAGCAGAATTTCATGATCAGCAAGATCAAAGGCTTTTTTGAAGTCAAGGAAAATGATCCCAGTCATATGTCCATTATCCATTTCCTTGAACCAAAGATCAATTAATTTGGTAAGTTCTGTTTGGCATAAGTGGTACTTTCCAAATCCTGATTGTGCTTTATGAAATAGAGGGTATGTTTCAAAATATGTATAGACCTGAAGGGCTACATTCTTTTCAAACAGTTGTGACAATGCAGGCAGAATTGTAATTGGTCTGTAACTCCCTGGATCCTCTTTTTCTCCTTTCTTAAAGATAGGTGTAACCTTTGCACATTTCAGTTTTTCTGGAGAATTACCACTCATTATACATGTACTTAAGTTTATGACATTCATTATTGGCTTGGTTATTACTGGTGCAGCAATTTTAAGAATTTGTGTACCAATACCATCCAATCAAGAGGATTTAATAATATTCACCTTCATTAGCATATCAAAAACATCAGCATCACTAACATTAGCTATTGAAAAATAATTATCTTCAGGAATTTTAGCTCTTATAAATAACTGTAGAGCATCAAGTTCAATTGGGATGTTAGTCTGGTTCTGAATACTGTTACTGGAGATGCTTATGAAGAAATTGTTGAACATTTTCACAATGTCTTGTACAGAGGTTGCTATATCTTCATTTTACTTAAGTCTAGGGGGAAAACAACTGTTTTTGTGTGGGTTCATCTCTTTTAGATTCTCTACAATGTCTTCATACGCTTACTTTCATCAATAGCCAGTTTATAGTAGTTTTCTTTTGCCTTATGTATCGGGTGCTTAGTTTTATTCCTCCACTTTCTTTACATTTTTGTCTTATTTTCTTGTGGAAAATATCCCTTTGGTGCCTAGCCTCATTGATCTCACGGGTAATCCACTTGGGTGTAATTTGGTGTTTAACCCCTTTTAGTTTTAATTGGGGCATGCTTGTCTAAGGCTGCATTGAACATACCATTTGTTCAAGGCAGTGTTGACATCAGCTTTTTACAGACTGATTGGAAGAGTTTACAAACTAAATCAATTAAAAACATTTGCTCATCAAACTGTTTAAAGTCCCTGTACAGTATTTCAATGTGTTGACCATTTTTAGATGATTTCGGAAGATGTCTAGTCATACAGACTGGATAGTGGTCACTCAGTGCATACACACTGGCACATTTATTTCACTTACATTTTCAGGTTTATTAGTATAGACATGATCAATGATAGTAGCACTTTTATCTGTTACTCTAGAGATCAGCTGGATGAGACATTATCTTTACCAATTTTTCGTCAGATTTTTGGTTGATCGCTAGTAATTAATATATTTGCATAGAATGACATTTGTGTGTGGATGGAAAGTAAAATTCCTCTTCTTTTCACTAAGAATTAAATCCTTCAGAATACTCGCATTTTCTGTACTAATCCTAATCAGACAAGAATACCTATGTCTCTATATTCTGTTGACTTTTTGTTAAATTTCTGACACATGAGTGGATGGCAGAATCACTCCCCAACAGATAGGTGAAGGACAAAAACCACCTTACTTGTTGGTCTGTACAGCAGACAGGGAGCAACTCTTAACAACAATCAAACAAATAAATGACAGCCAATCCCTTTTTTAAAAATGTACCCAGATATAATAGTTTGCTGAAATTTCTAAGTTAACATTACCTTGAAGCACCGACTGTTATGAAAACATACTAAGCAAATGGAAAAAATCAGTCTCAATCATGCAGTACAATTATTTGATGTTGCCAGCACACACAAAAATGTGCATTTCTTTGGTTCTCCAAAGCTGGTATTTAGTGCTGATTTCAATAAAGCATGCACCTTTTATCAAAGAAAGAAAACTACAATCTTCAAGAAAAACAAAGGACATTTCTTCAAAGAAGCTAGTACCAAACTTTAATAAAAGTAATGGAATCTGATAGATTTTTTTCAACATGACTGAAAAATATTCACTATACTGTGAAAGTTTTCTTTTTGCAGCGAAAATGTTTATGCTTATGAATGCTACCAACGGCGGCTAAAAACACAAACTTTTAACAATTTGGATCATGTACTAAAAAGTAAATATGCTTCATGATTTGTTATGTCAATATTTATGTACCCAATTGCTAATGAGTTGTAGAGGAAAAGATTTACAGTGATCTCCCTTTTTTAAGGCACATTGTTTAGTGCTGCAAATGATGTATTATGAAATGGGTGACCTCTGGTACATACAATAATAATATGCTATTTTGGTTTTGAGCAATGTGTAATTATAAAATGGTTGAGTTTTCTTGTGTGGGGCTTCACAAGAGTGAGGTCGATGCACATCCATTTTCTGGGACAAGTCCGAGTTGGTCAACTGGCTATAGCTTGCTTCTCAGCACAGTTTTGATGCCCACATGTTTTTGAAATATGGAACTCCTTTCAGTTTTCAGTAGACATTTTCAAAATGATGGATAGATTCAGTTTGGTTTGGTTTCATTTGGTTTACACAGCATGTAGATCATTTAACACTTAGGCAATTTGAGTAAATTGCTATGTGCAAAGACACACTATAGAAACCACCCTTCCCTGATCAGACTAGTATTTAAACCTGCACCCACTCAGCTTCAAGTAGAGCACACTTGTTATTGAGTCCTCCTGGCTCCTGGATTAGAACATATCAGGATAATTCTATATTTCTTGAGTCCATCATATAGATACATACAGTATGAAGTATATATTAGTCCAATCCAAACAACAAAAAACATGATCTGCCATATCATAGGTACATGCTGAGCAGTGTCTACATTGTTTGTTCTACTGATTACCCCTACTGCACAGACCCATATCTGCTGGTGTATTGTTCAACTGCAGATCTAGGTCTGTGCAGTTTGCAGTTGGGCTTGTTTCATAAGCAAGCATATATGGTACATTATGATCTAGCAGATTAGTCTTGGAGGATTGTTCTGCTTTGTAGTTTTTACAGAATGCATAGTCCCAGATCTGCCAGCACATTATTAATTGGCAAATCAAGGTCTGTAATATTGACAGATTGTCAATATTTGATTTGTACTCCAGTATGTATGGTACATACTCAGTATCCTCTATTTCCTATGTATAGTGTATAACAGGTCGTGTATTGGTGAAATTTTAACCAATGTACATACACTGGTTTAAGTATATCTGTCTCATTCTGATGTTATCGTTGTTCATACCATTGTGAATTTTTTGTAAATGACAATATTTGGATCCATTAAATGGTATGCTTTATTTCTTGTTGCAGTTTTATTGCTTGATGGATGTTTCTAGAATCATTTGGTATAAAAGATTAATGAGGCATGCATGGCTTTTTAATTTCTGTCAGAGACATTATGCAGATTATTTTAACCAGCTTGCTATTCGTAAGTGGTTTTGTCATTCTATGATGAATCTGTGTCCTCAGTACTGATACTAATGTCACCTATTCATCAAGTTGTGCAATTTTTGCATTGGCTCATTGAAAAGTTTCTGTTGCTTTGACCATGTGACTTGACATGAGCATCCCTGATTCTGATGGAGCAGCCGAATATAGCTGTGAACTTAGAAATGGCCACAGGAGGGTATAAGGGTGTCTTATTTTGATGTGATTTAGGAATTGTCAAACATATCATTTTATCCAGAAATATCCTGTATCCATTAACCATAAGTTAACTGTAACTCCAGAACCTTAGGAAATGCTGCCATGTGTTTAAAGTATACACCAATGAGTTGTGGCCAGTGCAGCAGTTGTGTGATAACAAAAGAGTGGCAGATAAGCTTTGATCTGTACTGGCAGTCGTTTGAGAAGATTTATATGGCTGGTTCTTAAATTCTGATTGGGTTTGAAAAGAGTTTTGTTTATCTCTCATTATTGGTATAAGAGACATGGCAATAACTTGCTTGCTACCAGCATGAGCATAGTCAAAGGTTAAGGTATTGGATAATGGTTTGAATAATGTGCTTTCATCAGACATTTAGGCCATGACCTTGTTAATACTACTGCTAAATAAATTACTTGGCATGGTGTCTGGATTATAAATTATTCTTTAGGGCTGAGAAAGCTTGAACAACCTAGTGAGATATTGACACATTCTGTATGGTTTAGTTCCACTAAAATTTCAAAAACTTCTGACACAATATAATTTTTGGTCAGATTTAATCTGGATTTTCTTGACAGTGTGAATTTTGTCCAATTTAGAGATTTATAAAGCTGGAAATAAACCTTTTAACTTTTTGTTTTCCATAATAAGGAGTATAATAATAAAAAGAGTTAATATTTTCTAGTTACATTTTAGACACATGATGAGATACAGAAAGCAGTTAAAAATTAAATGAATTCAAAACAGAAAGCCCTGACTTAAAATCATTTTGTCATGTATTATTATTACGAGATGAGAATGGAGTTCATGAATGGAGGCAGAGCAATGAAAAAGTCTAAATTTTCAGAATAAATTAATAGTTTTTGTGATAATAGAGCCACATGCATTATTTAACATTGTCCCTATTAAAAACCATGGCATTTAGGCCTTTTTTGGACATTGAACCTTGGCATTTAGGTCTTTGGACATTGAATCTTGGCATTTAGCCTAATTGGTTTGTTTGTTTGTTTTTTATGGTTTAACGCCATTTTTCAGTACGATATAGGCTATACATGGCGGCCATTATTATAGGTTGATAAATAACCCGGAAAACCCTGGTAAGAACCACTGACCCATGAGAAGCTACTGGCAAGCTTTCTCACATACCCACATTGGCCGAATCCGAGACTCGAACCCACGCAGACAGAGGTGAGATGGAAGTGATCCGTAACGGACAGCGCTTTAGACCACTCAGCCACTCATGGTCCCATAGCCTAATTGGAAACAGCATAGACTCTGATATATCATTGCTTATTGCACCAGCAGCTCAGAGTCTATGTTATTTTGTTCTGCTGATTACTTCTAACAAAATGCATAGACACAAAGGTGGCTTTGGGTCTCTGCAGTTTGATGTTGGACTTGTACATGTGTATATCTATATGGTAGGTATGTTACCATTTATCAGTTGATACTTGGACACCATGTGAAATTTATGTGGAATTATGAACATAACATGTCAGGTGTGTTTAATTAAATTGCTATGTGAGTGAAGATTACATTATAGATGATTGTAGGTAAGATATCTACATGGTACACATGAGTACATGTCACATATTTATATGATAAACATGTGTACAGGTCAGGTATTTACAATAAAAACAAGATTACAGATCTCATTTACATGGTGAAAACAAGTACAGGTCTCAGATTTACATGATAAAAATGGGTGTAGGTTACAGACTTAATATGGCATGTACATGTCACTGATTACGACACAGGTGTAGGTCACAGATTTTATATGGCATGTACAGGTCACAGATTTTATATGGCATGTACAGGTCACAGATTTTATATGGCATGTACAGGTCACAGATTTTATATGGCATGTATAGGTCATATATTTTATATGACATGTACAGGTCACATATTTTATATGGCATGTACATGTCACAGATTTTATATGGCATGTACAGGTCACATATTTTATATGACATGTACAGGTCACAGATTTTATATGGCATGTATAGGTCACAGATTTTATATGGCATGTACAGGTCACATATTTTATATGACATGTACAGGTCACATATTTTATATGGCATGTACAGGTCACAGATTTTATATGGCATGTACAGGTCACATATTTTATATGACATGTACAGGTCACATATTTTATATGGCATGTACATGTCACAGATTTTATATGACATGTACAGGTCACATATTTTATGTGACATGTACAGGTCACTGATTTAGACATGGATGCAAATCACAGATTAACATGATAGACACAGGTGCTCATCTGTTTGACAGCTTCTAAAATTCAGATACATTATGAATCTATGTCACTTGAAGTGTGCTGCAGAGATTGAAACTGTTACAATTCAGTGTTATTTTATTTGCTGATAAATATAGCTGGTCACTTGAACCGACAATATAACACAAATTTACTATCAGACCGTTCCAATCCTGGCCAGCCAAACTGGCTATATACCCTATTTTATGTTCAGCCATTTCCAGGCTGGTTATCTTTTTCCATATCGTTAGTACTGAAATTGGTTGCAGAATTAACTCTTAAGACTCACACACCAAGACAGAGTGAAGAAAGCGAAACTCCAGCATGGATTATATTGGTTATTGTCCAGTGTGAGTGTGGATTATATTGGTTATTGTCCAGAGCAAGTGTGAATTATATTGGTTATTGTCCAGAGCGAGTGTGATTTATATTGGTTATTGTCCAGAGCGAGTGTGAATTATATTGGTTATTGTCATTTTCTGATGTTATGGACAGCTTACCACAATCTGACCTTCAAGGTTTTTTTTGTGTTTACTACTGAAATAAAAGAATTGGCAGATAATAATACTGAAATAAAAGAATTGGCAGATAATAATACTGAAATAAAAGAATTGGCAGATAATAATACTGAAATAAAAGAATTGGCAGATAATAATACTGAAATAAAAGAATTGGCAGATAATAATACTGAAATAAAAGAATTGGCAGATAATAATATAATAGTAAGACCTAAAGTATATAACTTAGTCAACAGGAAAGTCACTTGCTACCAAAGTGGCGAACCCAGGGAATTTTAGCGCCAGCATTGGCATTTCTCTGGTGCACAATGGACAACCTGAAACACATCTATATCAGTGAAAAGAAACACCTATTCCAAATAATTCATGAATCAAGGTTTGTATAAGTAGGCTGCCTGATATAAATTGTACATTATATTTAAGAACTTGATTGCACGGTAGTAATTTAAGAAATGTAACCACTTTCAGGAATTTTATTTAAAATGACATTTATGATTGTTTTGTTTTAAATAAAGATAAAAATTATAGGAGGACGGTATAATAGTAGAACGCATTTTATTTGCAATCATTGAGGAAATAGCTATTGTCACAAATCATAAATGAACTTTTATCCAATTCTATTTGTTGATGATGTAATCTCATTTTTCATGGTGGTCTACTTTCTTTATCTGACGATAAATATTTCATTAATAGTTGTTTTAGATCCATGGGTGTCCTGACATCTGATTAAGCTTTTTGTTTATCCTTACAAAATAATGCTAATTTTATTTGACATTCCACACTAAACCCAGTGTCTTGTTGCCTCTCTGATAGCTTCATTAAACAGTAAAGGCTGATGATGGGATGCTAATGTTTACAAGTACATTACTACATGCAGCCTGTTGATTACAGATAGTAGAGATGTGTGGTATTAGTAGAATACAGGTTTACCACAGTGTTATTTTGTATTGGTATGGATCTTGTTACCTTATCACTGTACTGGTACTTCTTTAATTTATGTCAGTATAGAATTATATGGAAATTTCAGGGTACCAGTTTAATGATATACATGTATTTTGTATGTTTTCATATTTACAACAAATAATTTAAAAAAATATACATGTATTATTATTATTATTATTATTATTATTATTATTATTATTATTATTATTACAAAGTTGCATTTGTCATGAATTAGTTTGGGGCCCTGAGTGGTCGAGTGGTCTAAAGCACTCTCTGTTACGGATCACTGCCATCTCACCTCTGTCTGCATGGGTTCAAGTATCAGATTGAGCCAATGTGGGTATGTGAGAAAGCTTTCCAGTAGCATCTCCTGGGTCCGTCGTTCTTTCTGAGGGTTTTCCCTGGGTTCTTCCTCCACCATTAATACTGGCTGCCATGTATAGCCTATCGTGTGCTGAAAAATGGTGTAAAACCCTACAACAACAACAATGACAACATGAATTAGCTTTGAATATTACACATATAATTATTTTTAGATCCATGAATCACGTGTTTGACATGTGGTCAGTCCAAATCAAACTTGGAAATTGTCTGTTTAAAACAAAAAAAAATGTGTTATTTTGTTTAGTAATTTACACACATAGGTCAATGTGTTATTTTGTTTAGTAATTTACACACATAGGTCAATGTGTTAAGTACGTGTATTACTTTGTAACACTGCAAACGTTTCAGGAGAGCAATTGTTCTCTGTTTGAATTGTATGCAGTTTCTAAAATCCACTCAGTATTTTGTCATTTGTTAAGTCAGTGTTTTCATTTACTGTCCTCTCTTATTTAATATCTTGTTTCTAAAATCCACTCAGTATTTTGTCATTTGTTAAATGTTTCCATTTACTGTCCTCTCTTATTTAATATCTTGTTTCTAAAATCCACTCAGTATTTTGTCATTTGTTAAATGTTTCCATTTACTGTCCTCTCATTTAATATCTTGCATGTGTGTTGACACAACCCACTGCTTATGATATTAATAGAGTAGCTAATAAATTATCGGATTCAGTATCAGTGCTTGGTATTTTCATCAACCTACTCACTGATGTCAGCACATTGTCTTTCATAGGGTATCAGCTACAGTCTCTCATAGGTGTCAGCTAGTTTCTTTCATAGGGTGTCAGCTATAGTGTCTTTCATAGGGTGTCAGTTACAGTCTTTCATAGGGTGTCAGCTACAATGTTTTTCATAGGGTGTCAGCTACTGTGTCTTTCATAGGGTGTCAGCTACAATGTCATTCATAGGGTGTCAGCTACAGTGTCTTTCATAGGGTGTCAGTTACAGTGTCTTTCATAGGGTGTCAACTACAGTGCAAGCTTAATCAAACCACATTAGTTATATCTCCATATTTTACAAGAAGTACCACATACATTTTATTGGGGTGGGGGGAAGGTAGTTATCTTTTGAGCTTTTCATTTTCTTTAATCTCAGGATAATTTTGTTTTAAAAGTACTACGATGGATGTACAATATGGTATTATTTTTTTTTATAAATCAGAGCAGGATATAATTTCCGACTCTTGGCAGAAATTTTCAGCAAAAAATTGGCCAAGCCCATGCCCTAGAACATTCAATTGCTGGCCCCTAATATAGCTTGGTTACATGATGGTATATGTTCAGAAGTACCTTGGTATACCGCAGTACAAAATTTCTCTTTTCCCCATCTGAAATAGAAACAAATAAGAATCTATCTTGCTTCTGATTGCTTTTAAACTACAGCTGGACCAAAGCCATGAATTCCAGCAAAGTTCAAGCAAACTTGGCAAACCCTCTAATTGCTTGTACAAATAGTTTGTTCTTCTGGTTTTCTTATTCACCTTTTGAAATATATCTGTATCGTTTACATTCTGAACTCTAAAAACATCATTTGACAAACTTAATGAAAACTATAGGCAAGATAAATTTCCAGAAAAGAAGATATTTTATAATTAAATGTAGTTACAATTAAATTAGCAAAATAAAAGAAGTTGAAGTGCAAAGTTGGATTCTATACTTGACCATTTTGAGACAGAAAAATGTATTTATCTTTGCACAATGGATGTATTTTTTCTACATCACCACCATAATTTTCATAATGATGCAACATCACTTCATGACAGGGATATGCAGCCTTGGATTGATAGGGACACTTGCCTGATAAAGTACTTGGTAAAGAGAGTGCAGTCTATGTACTGAGGACAGAAGATTTCATTTATATATTTCAAATGATAAAATATGTGTTCAGTGTTCCAGGTATTTCCTTAAATCCCATGTGCTTGTGTTTTGGAAATGTTTAAAACTGCAACATTTGAAAAGCAGTTTATCATTATTGTTTTTATATCAGATTTTTTTTACAATAATTATTTATTAAGTAGATGTTAGTGAGATTGATAATTGGGGAATGAGATTGTAAATTGCTACTATTAATTCCTTTCATTATACCAAATTATTTGTTTATCTCTTGTCCCCCAACCCCTATCCTATATTTCCATTTGTTCTGTAAGTTAAGTATGTTGATGTAGTCAGCATGAATTTTGCTGACACTGTTGACAGACCTGATGAATTGTATTTGGTGGTTTTATGTCAAGAAGATGGTGGTCAAAATTTTGATTTCTGCCATTTTAAGAAAAATTTTGATGGAGTCATGGTCCTTCATTGACTGACAACCTTTCCTTTGCATAATGTTGAACCAAAGTTTCGTCAACGCCATATTGGCTCAAGAATCCATGTTGAAGATGCACAATTCTAGTTTTACACAAGAAGAAAAAAGACCGCTAATTCCTCTACAATTCTTTCTATATTTTATTTTGTGTCTCTAACAAACTCTTACAAAGCCATTAGTGCTGAACGGATTTGTCTTCTCTTAGATACATATTTTTTCTTGTCAAATTGCCTAAACATTCAGTCAGAACATTTTCAAAGTCATGTTTGGGGCCAACCCTTGGAATCATATTCAAATATTTCACTGTGTAACAGAAGAAAGAAAATTGGCACCATTTTCTCAAAATTTGTACAGCAGGATACCAAGCTCCAAAACCTTGTCAGTCTCTGATCTACAAGTACAAGGCTTACAAATGGCCATCAGTTGTTACGTATATTTGCATTGATTTGTTACTTATTTTTTTATGATTGTTTCAAAAATTGCATTACAGTATGTGCTGTTGGCAGTGTAACATTGTCTGTTGGACTTAACCTTGTCCAAAATCAAGTTCATTTTCTACTTCACCAGAATTTTTTTTTTAATTCTGTAAACAACTAATACATAGATAAAACAGTTTCTATGCATATAGGTTAATATTTAGGATTGTTATCTTTGCCCGAATCATGGGCACTGCATACTTATTATAATTATTCTAATTTGTAAATATGAGGAACCCTCTGAAAGGTTATTTTCCATTAGGTAACAATTTGTTTTAGAAAATGCTAATTGTGATCAGAGGTAGAGGACTGTATAGTCTTGTTTTTCTAGAAATTATTCATTCACACTTTAGGATAGAGGACTATATAGTCTTGTTTTTCTAGAAATTATTCATTCACACTTTAGGATAGAGGACTATATAGTCTTGTTTTTCTAGAAATTATTCATTCACGCTTTAGGAGAGAGGACTATATAGTCTTGTTTTTCTAGAAAATATTCATTCACGCTTTAAGATAGAGGACTATATAGTCTTGTTTTTCTAGAAATATATAGTCTTGTTTTTCTAGAAATTATTCATTCACGCTTTAGGATAGAGGACTATATAGTCTTGTTTTTCTAGAAATATATAGTCTTGTTTTTCTAGAAATTATTCATTCACTCTTTAGGATAGAGGACTATATAGTCTTGTTTTTCATGAAATTATTCATTCACACTTTAGGATAGAGGACTATATAGTCTTGTTTTTCTAGAAATTATTCATTCACACTTTAGGATAGAGGACTATATAGTCTTTTTTTTCTAGAAATTATTCATTCACGCTTTAGGATAGAGGATTATATAGTCTTGTTTTTCTTGAAATTATTCATTCACACTTTAGGATAGAGGACTATATAGTCTTATTTTTCTTGAAATTATTCATTCACGCTTTAGGATAGAGGACAATATAGTCTTGTTTTTCTTGAAATTATTCATTCACGCTTTAGGATAGAGGACTATATAGTCTTGTTTTTCTTGAAATTATTCATTCACGCTTTAGGATAGAGGACTATATAGTCTTGTTTTTCTTGAAATTATTCATTCATGCTTTAGGATCTGAGCAGAATCAGTTGTATTATTGTTGTGTCCAGCAGTTCAGTAGGACTGGAATTTTATTTATTCAAATTATTTATTCACTGGAAATACAAAGTGCTCATCAAAATTAGCATTCTTAGATTTATAGTGAAATTTCAAATATGGATATATTCCTGGGATGTATTAATGTGATCCAACAAGACTTTTGGCACACCACCACTACACTGATCACCAAAGGCACATAAACACTTCCAGCATTGAATTTAATTTGGATTTCCAAGAAAGTTTATTCAGAAATTTAATCTTTAGAATTATGTGTTTGATTCTAAGATTATTTGGGATTAATTCACAATATTGTAAGTTCCTTTTTATATTTGCACTTTATATTTCTTGAATTTTACCAGGATTGTTGCTTCTCACTCTTGCCTGCTACTTGTTTTAAAACAAAAGAGCTCTAACTATGAAATTCAAGTGCCAAGCCTCAAACCTTTGTTTCTGTATTTGAATTGCATACCCATGTAAATGATCTAAACTTGGGTTACTTGACTGCCAAATTTCCATGATAATTAAGTGATTAGTAATCATGTATTTTTAAAATTTTATATACAATAGCCAAGATACATTGTTAGGCATTACAGTCCTATTTTCATCTCAATAGTGACTGATATTTTATATTGATATAATAATGGCAACCGATCTTTTCGAACATGCTACTTATGATGTTTTAGATCATATTGGTCATAACAAAATTCAATACCCTTGAAAAAGTGTTCATAATGAAATTCAATACCCTTGAAATAGTGTTCATAATGAAATTCAATGCCCTTGAAATAGTGTTCATAACGAAATTCAATACCCTTGAAATAGTGTTAATAACAAAATTCAATACCCTTGAATTAGTGTTAATAACAAAATTCAATACCCTTGAAATAGTGTTCATAATGAAATTCAATACCCTTGAAATAGTGTTCATAATGAAATTCAATACCCTTGAAGTAGAGCTCATAATGAAATTCAATACCCTTGAAATAGAGCTCATAATGAAATTCAATACCCTTGAAATAGTGTTAATAATGAAATTCAATACCCTTGAAATATTGTTCATAACGAAATTCAATACCCTTGAAATAGTGTTCATAATGAAATTCAATACCCTTGAAATAGTGTTCATAATGAAATTCAATACCCTTGAATAGTTTTATTAATGAATTCAATACCCTTGAAATAGTGTTAATAATTAAATTCAATACCCTTAAAATAGTGTTAATAATGAAATTCAATACCCTTGAAATAGTGTACATAATGAAATTCAATACCCTTGAAATAGTGTACATAATGAAATTCAATACCCTTGAAATAGTGTTAATAATGAAATTCAATACCCTTGAAATAGTGTTCATAATGAAATTCAATATAGTGTTTATAACAAAATTCAATACCCTTGAAATAGTGTTCATAATGAAATTCAATACCCTTAAAATAGTGTTCATAATGAAATTCAATACCCTTAAAATAGTGTTCATAATGAAATTCAATACCCTTGAAATAGTGTTCATCATGAAATTCAATACCCTTGAAATAGTGAACTCCTATACTGGCCATTTTAGGTTTTATTTACATTTATTGGTATGCTAAATGTCGAACTGTCTTCCAAGATATTTCCAATTATGTATGAAAATTGGGTCTGTTCTAGTTACAAGCCACAAATTACTGGTTATGTGCAAATTGTCATGTATGTGCAAATTACTACTATGTAAGGCTTGTTAGTGGGCACATTATTTTTGGAATACATAATCCTTTTCAGGAAATGATGAATGCATCCATATATTGGCTTTGTTTCAACAGCGTAATAATGATTGATAAAGGATAAGTCAGAATTAAATTTCAGCAAATCAGGTCATAGCAGACTTACATTTCAGCCAATCAGGTCATAGCAGACTTAAATTTCAGCTGGTTTGGCTGCAATCTCAAAAAAGTACCAGTAGTTCAAAACATTTAAGTCTAACATTTCAAATTTTTTAATTGTCAAATTTAAGTGAGCATTCATTTTGAGCCTTGATTTGTTTGTTGATAAATTTACAAGCCATACTTAAACTGTCTGCTGTTGAAATTCTGGTTAGACAGGTAGATAGTGGATGTATTTTTAAATGTAGACTTGATCTTTTATTGGTGAAAACATGACCAGTATCACTGGGGAAAAACCTAATAAACATGACAATACAGTACCTATGTTATACCATGGACAGTGTTATATCATGGACAGTGTTATACCACGGACAGTGTTATACCATGGACAGAGTTATATCATGGACAGTGTTATACCATGGACAGTGTTATACCATGGACAGAGTTATATCATGGACAGTGTTATACCATGGACAGTGTTATACCATGGACAGTGTTATACCATGGACAGAGTTATATCATGGACAGTGTTATACCATGGACAGAGTTATATCATGGACAGTGTTATACCATGGACAGTGTTATACCATGGACAGTTATATAATGGACAGTGTTATACCATGGACAGTGTTATACCATGGACAGAGTTATATCATGGACAGTGTTATATCATGGACAGTGTTATACCATGGACAGAGTTATATCATGGACAGTGTTATACCATGGACAGTGTTATACCATGGACAGTGTTATACCATGGACAGTGTTATACCATGGACAGAGTTATATCATGGACAGTGTTATATCATGGACAGTGTTATACCATGGACAGTGTTATACCATGGACAGTTATATAATGGACAGTGTTATACCATGGACAGTGTTATACCATGGACAGAGTTATATCATGGACAGTGTTATATCATGGACAGTGTTATACCATGGACAGAGTTATATCATGGACAGAGTTATACCATGGACAGTGTTATACCATGGACAGTGTTATACCATGGACAGAGTTTTATCATGGACAGTGTTATACCATGGACAGTGTTATACCATGGTGTCTTATGGGAGAACTATGGCCATAAATAGTGCTACATGTTTGGGGCACCACTATAAACTGCCACACTGCAGATATTGTAGCGATATGACTGATTTTTAAAAAAAGTTACGTTAAAAATCTAAATCACACACACAGACACACACACAACTTTCAAATTAACTTTCTTGTAACAATAAGGTTCATACATTCACTGGTGTTTCATAACATTAGGATGGACATGGGAATGATTGACTGTATTATGGAAATGCAGTTTGGTTATGGGGAAATTTTGAGTTTCTCTTTACAGACAACTGGAAAAATACCTCCTCTCAGAAAACTTCAAAACATGAGCTAAAGAAGAAGAAATAGATTTTCATTTTTATCAAATTAGATTTAAGAAAGGGAGATCTTGCAACTTAATTACTTTTTTTAGATCCTATTGAGAGGCTCGTACAGTGAACCGATTGGTCAGCATTTTTCAGATGGACCCCACCCAGTTGATATTCCTGTGTATATTGTTTCATATATGGATGACTTGTACCAAAATTGTGTTGATTTATATTTTGTATATTGTAGTGACAGAAATATCACCAATTTACAACAAGACATGGTTGTTTCACACTTTAAGTGCAGACAAATGGGTTCTATAGTAATTGATTTATCCTATGGCATAGGAAATGTAATCTAAGCCATATTTTATCAGAATGTGAAGTTTTCAGCTTGGATTTTATGCAGTGGTTTCCAAACAACATCTGTGTTTGTATAACATAAAGAAACAATTCCAACATATACATGTCCTACAGTCAGAATTTATATGCATGATTGTAAGCTTATACTATCTATCTATCTATCTATCTATCTATCTATCTATCTATCTAATCTATCTATCTATCTATCTATCTATCTATCTATCTATCTATCTATCTATCTATCTATCTATCTATCTGTCTGTCTGTCTGTCTGTCTGTCTGTCTGTCTGTCTGTCTGTCTGTCTGTCTGTCTGTCTGTCTGTCTGTCTGTCTGCCTGCCTGCCTGCCTGCCTGCCTGCCTGCCTGCCTGCCTGCCTGTCTGTCTGTCTGTCTGTCTGTCTGTTTTTGTCTATCTGTCTATCTATCTCTCTGCCTGTCTGTCTGTCTGTCTGTTACATTTGTTTACTTCTATGCTGCATTTATTCTTGGCAGTTGCAAGAATTGAATGTTTATTTTAGGTCTAGTTATTCTTTCAAAGTGAGTATCAGGATTTACATTAGTTTGGAACTTAAACTGTTTGGCAAAAGGATATATACGAATTAACGTATGATATATACGAATTAACATAGTCTTGCAGATTGTATAATGTAAATTATATAAGCCACATGGCATCCATAAGCACACTTGATTTTGAAGTAAATTGAAATTATTTCAAAAGCCTTTTGGTGTTATGTTCATGATGGCAGAAAGAAGAAAAATGGTTTCTATCACATATGGACCAGTCTTTGATGCTGGCTTTCACATGAGTATGAAAGAGGCATATTGATTGTGCATGAAAAGGTCAAAGGTCACTGTCACTGTGACAAGAAATAAAATGGTTTCCATATATTTTCAATACTTCTACATCACAGTCCTCGATCAAACTTCATGGATGACTTGTACTTAGAGTGATGATGAGCCGATTTATTTTGGTATAAAATTCTGTTTTTTGGGAAAAACAATATTCAGCTATTGACCATGTACCAAGTATAAATTAGGTACAAATGAAGCCTATTTATTTGCGGTCAAAAGTCACAGTGATTGTGACCAGTGAGAAGAAAAATTGTTACTGGATTGTTTCTTAACGACACACCTTCACTAAAGGATATAGAAAACTCAAAGCATGGAAGAGACTTGTCAATGCTCAAATGGATATATCTCAAATGGATATATCTCAATTTCTCAAATGGATATATCTCAGGGTAATTTCAAGTAAATGAAAAAATGTTTTGGCAGAGAAACGAGTTCTAGAGTAAGTGTTTTAACCAAACTTTGTCAGTTGTTTGCACTTGAGTAAGAAAGAAACTGATACATTATATGGTCTATGGATATGTATAATGTGACTATATATATATATATATATATATATATATATATATATATATATATATATATATATATATATATAATGTGCCTATAGATACCTATGTGTATATAGATGACTATAAAATGCCTATATATATATATATATATTTATCATTTGCCTATAGATATTTATAATGTTCCATTAATTATATTCTTATTTTAATTTCTGTACAGTCTTATGAAAAAATTATTATCTTCCTTAAATCTGTATGAAAACTCTTTTATTATTAACAGTTGTTACCTTTAGAAGTGACATATTTTCATGTTCTTGTATAGAAATGCCTGGCTGTGTTTGTGACATATCATGTGGCGTGTATGTGGTCTTCCTGTATTTCATCTCCCTTCTGGTATGGGTAAGTGATCTGTCACTTCTTCAGACTTGGATGGTTTCCTTGTCTACAAAGATCATCATGAACCAAAATCTCAACCATCAAGGATATCTTGTACTAGTTGCCATCACCAATGGCCAACATCTAATAATCATCAACACTTTGCTTAAAGTTATCATCACAATTTACCAACAAATGGACTATCAAGGATATGATGTACAAGTTATCATCATCATGTACAAATATCAGACTGACTATCAAGGATATGATGTACAAGTTATCATCACCATTTAAAAATATCAGACTGACTATCAAGGATATGGTGAACAAGTTATCATCATCATGTACAAATATCAGACTGACTATCAAGGATGTGATGTATAAGCTATCATCCTCATGTACAAATATCAGACTGACTATCAAGGATGTGATGTATAAGCTATCATCCTCATGTACAAATATCAGAGACAACTATCAAGGATATGATGTACAAGTTATCATCACCAAGTACAAATATCAGACTGACTATCAAGGATATGATGTACAAGTTATTGTTACCATGTATAAATATCAGACTCTCAAGGATATGATGTACATGTTGCCATCATCATTTATCAACATCTCAACCATAACGGATATGTTGTACAAGTTGCTATCTTGATTTACCAGCATTTGGACAATGAGTGGTATGTAGTACAAGTTGTTAAAACTGCTATGTCATCAAAATGAGATAAAGTCAAGACTACAAAATTTGACTGATTTGCAGATGTATTTATTTCACTTCTTTTCTTCTTCAGAATGTAACCTTTTACTCTTTCCGGGGTCGCTTTTCGGAGTCCTCTGTGCTAGTTACAATACACAAGGGTGGAATAGCACCACGAGGCAAACAAACATGGCAGAAAGAACTTCTCAGTATTCCAACAGTGCCACCATCTCATCTTAAGGGCTGCAAGATCATAGATATTCAATATAATCTTGAGGTAACAAGAAATTACGTATATTTACACTTTACTATATGATTCATAGTGTTGCTATATCATTCATTACATTGCTGTATTATTCACACATTTGCTGTATCATTCACATGTTGCTGTATCATTCACACATTGCTGTATCATTCACACATTGCTGTATTATTCACACATTGCTGTATTATTCACACATTTGCTGTATTATTCACACATTACTGTATCATTCATTACATTGCTGTATTATTCACACATTTGCTGTATTGCTGTATCATTCACACATTTGCAGTATCATTCACACATTTGCTGTATCATTCACAAGCTGTATCATTCACACATCACTATTATTCACACTGCTGTATCATTCACACATTGCTGTATCATTCATACATTTGCTGTATCATTCACACATTGCTGTATCATTCACACTTGACTGTATCATTCACACATTTGCTGTATCATTCACAAGCTGTATCATTCACACATCACTGTATTATTCACACATTGCTGTATCATTCATACATTTGCTGTATCATTCATACATTGCTGTATCATTCATACATTGCTGTATCATTCATACATTTGCTGTATCATTCACACTTGACTGTATCATTCACACATTTGCTGTATCATTCACAAGCTGTTTCATTCACATATCACTGTATTATTCACACATTGCTGTATCATTCACACATTGCTGTATCATTCACACATTTGCTGTATCATTCACACATTGCTGTATCATTCACACTTGACTGTATCATTCACACTTGACTGTATCATTCACACATTTGCTGTATCATTCACAAGCTGTATCATTCACACATCACTGTATTATTCACACATTGCTGTATCATTCACACATCACTGTATCATTCACACATTTGATGTATTGCTGTATCATTCACACATTTGCTGTATCATTCTCAAGCTGTATCATTCACACATCACTGTATTATTCACACTGCTGTATCATTCACACATTGCTGTATCATTCACACATTGCTGTATCATTCACACATTTGCTGTATTATTCACACATTGCTGTATCATTCACACATTTGCTGTATCATTCACACATTTGCTGTATTATTCACACATTGCTGTATCATTCACACTTGACTGTATCATTCACACATTTGCTGTATCATTCACAAGCTGTATTATTCACACATTGCTGTATCATTCACACATTGCTGTATCATTCACACATTTGCTGTATTAATTGCTGTATTATTCACACGTTGCTGTATCATTCACACTTGACTGTATCATTCACACATTTGCTGTATCATTCACAAGCTGTATCATTCACACATCATTGTATTATTCACACATTGCTGTATCATTCACACATTGCTGTATCATTCACACATTGCTGTATCATTCACACATTTGCTGTATTATTCACACATTGCTGTATCATTCACACATTTGCTATATCATTCACAAGCTGTATCATTCACACATCACTATTATTCACACATTGCTGTATCATTCACACATCACTGTATCATTCATACATTTGCTGTATCATTCATACATTGCTGTATCATTCATACATTTACTGTATCATTCACACATTGCTGTATTATTCACACTTGACTGTATCATTCACACATTTGCTGTATCATTCACAAGCTGTATCATGCACACATTGCTGTATTATTCACACATTGCTGTATCATTCACACATTGCTGTATCATTCACATGTTGCTGTATCATTCACACATTGTATCAAAGATGGCAGTCCTGACAGTGATACACAATTTTCTATTGATTCCACCAGCTTCATTAATTTCTTACCAGTTTTGGTAATCTTCTGGCTGACTCTGCAAAATCATTTGGCTTCATTAAGTGTCATCAGTGTCATATAGTTGAAATAAGTTGTATCATCAGTGTCATATAGATGAAATAAATTCTATCATCAGTGTTATATAGTTGAAATAAATTGTATAATTAGTGTCATATAGTTGAAATAAATTGTATCATCAGTGTTATATAGTTGAAATAAGTTGTATCATCAGTGTCATATAGTTGAAATAAATTGTATTAGTGTCATATTGTTGAATTAAATTGTATAATCAGTGTCATATAGTTGAAATAAGTTGTATCATCAGTGTCATATAATTGAAATAAGTTGTATCATCAGTGTCATATATATGGTATAAATAAATTGTATAATTAGTGTCATATAGTTGAAATAAATTGTATAATTAGTGTGGGATTTGTATTTTTAACATAGCTTGAAACATTTTTTAGTCATATCATTATGATGTCGGCATTGTGGCAGTTTATAGTGATATCTAGCACTCAGGCATCATGCCGCAGACATGTAGCACCATGTCCCACCCAGTCATATTATCCTGACACCAGGTTGACCAGTCCTAACATAATTCTTTTAATGCTTAGCACCAAGTGAAGTAGATGATAGTACCATTTTTATAAGTCATAGGTTTGGCTCAGCTGGGGTTCGAACTTGAGACCTCCCAAATTCGAGATGGATGTGCTAGCTACATAGGCTACTGAGTGGTCAAAAAGCAAATTTGGCAAAACTTGGATAGCATTTTATTTATGCAAAATCTTCAGCGCATTTTGTTTGCATTTGCATAAAACGTTTCTTGTCAGCTTCAACACAACACCATATGACTTGAAAATTGTTAATGCTACATTAAACAATCTGAATCACACACACACACACACCACAAAACCTAATTGAATATAATAACATGGCTTTGTTTAACTCACATGGCCATAATGCTACATATCCTATAGTGTTGTACTGCATACATTGAGCATCATCTCTCATCTATCAACAATTGCTACTCAAATCCTTATAAATTCCTTTACAGAACTCAGTCAAATTAGACAGTAAGTGTCCTGTTATGACCTTTTAAATTAGGCACAATTGTCCTGTTATAACTGTATATTTCAAATTAGACAGGAAGTGTCCTGTCACAGAGGTCTCAAATTAGATGGGAATTGTCCTGTCATAGAGGTCTTTCAAATTAGATGGGAAGTGTCCTGGCATAGAGGTCTATCAAATTAGATGGGAATTGTCCTGTCATAGAGGTCTTTCAAATTAGATGGGAATTGTCCTGTCATAGAGGTCTTTCAAATTAGATGGGAAGTGTCCTGTCATAGAGGTCTATCAAATTTGTAGAGATGCTGCGGTTTTGCCATCAAACATACCATTTGTTATTGAAAATATAAAACCTTTCAGCACCATCTGAAAAACAGCCTTTGTTGAATTTTTTAAAAATTGGGTGTTTATTACATGGTCTACTGTTCTTATAATAGTCTACCGGTATTTGACTTTTGACATTTGGGAAAATACATTCCTTTGTTCTAGTAAGCTTTTATTTTTCTCAGTTCCCAGCATTACAGCTGATTTTAATCTGGTTGATCCATCATTCTTTATTTTTCAGTTGTGCATAAAACCCTCTGGACTCGGAAGAAAAGTAAAGATTCCATTAGACATAATAATAGGAACTGTTCCCCTACAGAGTACCAGTCAACAAAAAGCATCCTACCATCCACTCCCCTCAATAGTTAGTGAAAATAGTTGTCCATTTCCTTTCTTTGAGAATGTGTCAGACCAAGTAATGTTGACAGAGTACTCATTTCAACAGCAGCTTCTACCAACGGCACCACCCTGGGAGGAAGACGATGATATTCCCTGAATGTTCTATTTACAGTTTGGTATGTACATACAGTACTCCTCACGGTAACACACTTCATTATTACACCATTCCTGTTACACACTTTATTATTACACCATTCTTGTTACACACTTCATTATTACACCATTCTTGTTACTTTATTATTACACCATTCCTGTCACACTTCATTATTACACCATTCCTGTAACACACTTCATTATTATACCATTCCTGTTACACACTTCATTATTACACCATTCCTGTTACACACTTCATTATTACACCATTCCTGTTACACACTTCATTATTACACCATTCCTGTTACATACTTCATTATTACATCATTCCTGTTACTATATTATTACACCATTCCTGTTACACACTTAATTATTACACCATTCCTGTTACACACTTCATTATTACACCATTCCTGTTACACACTTCATTATTGATATTCCTGTTACACACTTCATTATTACACCATTCCTGTTACACACTTCATTATTACACCATTCCTGTAACACACTTTATTACACCATTCCTGTAACACACTTCATTATTACACCATTCCTGTAACACACTTCATTATTACACCATTCCTGTTACACACTTCATTATTATACCATTCCTGTAACACACTATTATTACACCATTCCTGTTACACACTTCATTATTACACCATTCCTGTAACACACTTCATTATTACACCATTCCTGTAACACACTTCATTATTACACCATTCCTGTTACACACTTCATTATTATACCATTCCTGTAACACACTTTATTATTACACCATTCCTGTTACACACTTCATTATTACACCATTCCTGTAACACTTTATTATTATGCCATTCCTGTTACACACTTCATTATTACACCATTCCTGTAATACACTTTATTATTACACCATTCCTGTTACACACTTCATTATTACACCATTCCTGTAACACACTTCATTATTATACCATTCCTGTTACACACTTCATTATTACACCATTCAGTAACACACTTCATTATTACACCATTCCTGTAACACACTTTATTATTGCACCATTCCTGTTACACACTTCATTACACCATTCCTGTTACAAGACAGGTATGACCATGAATACAGTTTAATTACCTGACAGTACAAATAATGTGTATATAGTGTAATGTACTTCGTTATAAGTTGGCATCCATTCAAACAGAAATTTTGCTCTTCTTAAAACATTGTTGCATCTAAGAGGAATGATTTAAAAATTTGAAAATATCCTATGTATATCAATTGTAGTCATTCAAAAAGTCAGATTGATGAAAATGGTGTAATCAGCATGAAAACAATGCAATACACTGTCAATGAGATGTGGAGAAAGACCAGACCATGGCTCAAAATAAGTGAGAGATAGATATTTTGTAATGAATCTTTGAAAAATATAAAGAAAAACTCTCGCATAGAAGGTTTTTTTCCCTTCAAATATCTACATTTTATGAACATGTGGAATTACCCTCCCACAAACTTATCATTAATGTGGAGCAATAACTGTGCAAAACATAATAATAATAATAATAATAATAATAATAGTGATAATATTAAAAATAGTAATAATAATAATAAATAATAATAATAATGATGATAATAATAATAATAAAAATGATAATAATAATAAAACTAATAATGATAATAAAAATAATAATGATAATACTAATAATAATGATAATAATAAAACTAATAACAATAATAATAAAAATAAAACTAATAATGATAATAATAATACTTTTCCTTGATGCAGTCATATCATATGCCTTTTATAATAAACACTGAGATTCTCTGACTTGGTTACCACACACACACAGACACACACACTTTTTCTAGTGATATTGTGGCACATGGACTAAATATTTAAAAACCTAGATGCAACTTTGTTCAAATTGATCTCACAATTATTCCAGTTCAGCAAGAAAGTGAAGCTTGGAATAAGAACTGCCAATCAGTTAATATTGACAATAAGGGAAATATGAGATTTGCTTTCTTTATCATTCACACAAAAAACTTGCACTTAACAAAGATGAGCAGATTGATTTCAAAAAGACAATTATAATACATGACTCTCGAGTCTGCTAAAGTCAGCATTATAGCAGTCCTTAATATATGTATATAGTAAAGAAACATAAGTAATATAATTTTCTTCATACATACAACAAATTATTTACTATAAGATTGCAAGTATATTTTGATGTAAATGCCATGTGTGTGTATGATTTGGATTGTTATCATAGCTTTAAAAAAATTTCTGTCATATTGCTGCAGTGTGGCAGTTGATAGTGATGTCTAGCTCTGGGGCATCATGCCGCAGATTTTGTAGCATGATGCTCCACCCTGACACCAGCTGACCAGTCCTAACACAAACTTCTTATAATGAACAAAGCAGCTGTTACTATTTTTTAAACCTTGGGTGTGATTCTGTCAGGGTTCAAACCTGTGATTTCCCACATCTGAGGTGGATGCTCTATCCACTTAGGCCACTGGAATGGTACAGATATCTCCCAAGAGACCATCTAGATGTATACATCATATGATAAGCTTACGCGTATCTCCAATGATGCCATCATGATGTACATGTACCAGTATACAACATGGTTAACAAGTATTACAAATATTTCCCACGAGTCCATCTAGAGGTGTGCACCATGATTAGCTTACAAGTATCTCCCATGAGGTCATCTAGATGTACATGTATGCACCATGATCAGCTGACAGGTATTTCCCATGAGGTCATCTTGATGTATACACTGTGATAAGCTGACAGGTATTTCCCATGAGGCCATCTTGACATATGCACCATGATAAGCTGACAGGCTTTTCCCACGAGGCCATCTTGATGCATTCACCATGATTAGCTTACAAGTATCTCCCATGAGGTCATCTAGATGTACATGTATGCACCATGATCAGCTGACAGGTATTTCCCATGAGGCCATCTTGATGCATTCACCATTTAAACAGGAATTAAACATGTATGACACAAATGTGTAATGTAGTTCATTCAATATTCCACTGATACATATTATTTAAATGAAGTTTTTGAAGGAAATAGACAAAACATTTGTTTTAATAAACAGTACAGTATTTACAGTGAGAATACGCATTTTAAAAATTGAAGCTAAAAATGATTTTGATGTGTTCATGTATGAAATATTTTTAAATTTTAAATATAATTCAACCATTTAAATTTCTTTACAGGTCATCACCAGGTTTTAGTCATCAAGTAATTTTCAACCGGATAGACTTCACAAAATGAATATTAAAACGAACCTTAAAATGATAAACAGAGGTTATATTGTGAATTAGGGTGTGATGATGCATCAGGTTGGGATTCAGAAAATGGCTGACACAAAACTAGCTGTAAATAAGGCAGAAACTTTTCCTATTGAAATATGAAAATAATTTTTGTTCAAGATTTCTGATGGATGCTTACCTATTCATTGGAAGTGTTTGCCAAATATTTTTTAGGAATATTTGTTGAATTATCATTTATTTATTTGGAATCCCTATTTCTCTAAGGATGTAAGATTGTTCCCTGACATAGACTGAGAAGGGATTTTTGGTCTTGTTCCATGACAAAGACAAAAGGATATTCAGCTTTAAGTGTACGATATTCCACAAAATTTCCGGGCAGAGAGGAAAAGTCCCAGCGATCACCACCTCCAAAGTGCTGCACAATTCCATAAACTTTACAGATCATGAAACCGATGACATGGATTATTTATTTGGAATTACTTGTCGACACTTGCTTATAGTTCACATCTAAATACAATGTCTACCATTGCATAATGCTCCACCACATTTTGATCAAAGCAGTTACAAGTAATCTATAGAATAAACAACACAGACCCTGATCAGCTAGTGCAGTGTGTGACAGCAAGTCAGTGTTAATCAGTAGACTCAACAACATAGACCCTGATCAGCCATCACAATATGAGACAACAGGTAAGGGTCTGTGTTGTTTGCAGTTGGACCCAACTAAGAAGCAAGTACTGACCGTTCATATACATTCAGTGGCTATTGAATTTTAATGTACTAATTGATGACTATGATTTAATAGTGTCTACTACATACATGAATTTTAATGTACTAATTGATGACAATGATTTAATAGTGTCTACTGCATACATGAATTTTAATGTACTAATTGATGACTATGATTTAATAGTGTCTACTACATACATGAGTAGATTAGTGAGACAAGTGAGGGCTAAATGTATAAGTTGATGCATATGACAAGTTTGTGCTATATGTACAAGTTTATAAGTATGATAAGTGACTGCTCTGAGTACAAGTAACTGCTACATATACGAGTTTATAAGTACAAGTAACTGCTACATATATGAGTTTATAAGTACAAGTAACTGCTACATATATGAGTTTATATAACTGCTACATATATGAGTTTATATGTATGATAATGACTGCTAAATGTAAGAGTTGATATGTACAAGTAACATCTACATATACGAGTTTATAAGTACAAGTAACTATGAGTTTATAAGTGCAAGTAACTGCTACATATATGAGTTTATAAGTACAAGTAACTGCTACATATATGAATTTATACGTATGATAATGACTGCTACATATACGAGTTTATAAGTACAAGTAACTGCTACATATACAAGTTGATAAGTATGATAATGATTGTTACATATACGAGTATAGGGAGTGGATAATATAGATATCCTGTATTTTATTCAAAAATTCTTCTTTTATTATGACAATGGAAGACTATCTGTTTCATTTTTCATTTATTTGCTTCAAAATTGTATTTCATTTATTGTACTGGTATTCTTTACACAAATGTAATAGCTTGAAACTCTGGTACTTATGTGACCTTGTATACCATGTACAAATATTCTAGCTTCAAACTCTGGTACTTGTGTGACCTTGTATGCCATGTTCGTATATACTAGCTTGAATCATTTTGGTAATGGGTGAAATACTTGAAAGTATTGAAATGATTAGATGATTTTAAATTCAAGAGACAGTCTCTTTAGGTTCACTGTTTTATGTACTTAATCCATTTAATATTTATGTATTTTCCTTTATTAGATGGATAGTTAAGAAGTCAATCAACTCTGTATTCAACTTTTATGTTGTTTCAAATGAATTTCAAGACAATGATTTTATTATATGACTGATGAACTTGCCTCAGCCATGTAAGTTCTTTTTCTTAGCTCTTTCTGTTGTCTTTGGAAATCATTTTGGATCCACATCATGTACATCCTCATCTTAAAAAGCCCTAATGCCACAATTTGTCATAAATTTAACCATTCTAACTAAATTTAAGAAGGAAGGAAATGATTTGTTACAAAAGCTGGCATACACCATTCTTTGAAATGTCAAGATGTTAGATTTAAATGATGTTCGGTTTAGAATCAAGAAGTTCCACCTGTTAATTTAATCAATGAAGTCACTAATAATTGCGATCGTTTTTTGGGAATGCACCAAAATTAGTAAAGTGATGCATTCAACAAAGTCCACTAGTGACTAATCTAATAAGAACACTATTTACATGTAGCATGCATATTGAATCAAGAGGGAATGGAGACAGGCAAGTAGATCTGAGAAGAAAAAGTGTACATTAGAAAAAGGGGTGAATATTGGTGATCAGATGGTGTACTAGAATACTTTGAAGGGTGAAGAGAAACCAACAAAGTTTGGTGATGGCTTCTTATGTTTACAACCAAATCTTGTGCTTCATCATTTGAGAGAAATCTGTTGAGAGATTAATTCATACACATTTGAAAACTGGCAGGGTGTCTCAGTTAGAGAAGAAATTACAGTGTTCATAATGTGATAGAACATTGATATTATTAGGTTTTAATGGAACCCAATGACATCTAGGACTATGATCTTTAAAGATTATTTATATTTGTTTGGCATATAGGACATTTTGCATGTATTGGCAGCTTTGGGGGTTTAAATTATTCATCCAGATCCTTTTGTCTTCAATCATTCATCCAGATCCTCTTGTCTTCAATCATTCATCCAGATCCTCTTGTCTTCAATCATTCATCCATATCCTCATGTTGAATCGCTTGTCCAAATCCTCATGTTGAATCACTTGTCCAAATCCTTATGTTGAATCGCTTGTCCAAATCCTCATGTTGAATCGTTTGTCCAAATCCTCATGTTGAATCGCTTGTCCAAATCCTCATCGTAAGTCATTCATTCTGATCCTCACAAGTAATTCATCTGAACATTGGTTGGAATGGACATTTGTCTGTGTTATCTACATCCCCATGCATGTCATTGTCACACCTGTACAAAGGATCAAATAAGATTGATTTACAGACATTTAGCTGCTACCTTGGAAACATGGAAAAAAGCTGCTATTCTTTACCATTTTAATTGATTTGAAATGTTATTGACACAAAATGAGATTTAATGGGTGAAATACTTGAAAGTCTGCATTTCGAAAGTGGCATCAGTAAGTAAAGAATAAATGCAAATAATCTTGTAATGAGCATAGTTTTTGATAAGCAGTTGAATACAAGACATGTCATCCATAGCTGCCAACTATCCCATTTTTTCCGTATTTGTCCCATATTTTGGATCTGAATACGGATGTACGTTTTTTTTCGGCCAAAAATACGTTTCTTATTTGTAAAAAAATAATAAAATTTCTTTGGAACTGTCAGTTTAGAACAGGCACCCTGTTCTGTTTTGATAGAAAGTATCACATGTACAGTGGGACCCCGCTATAACACGGTAGTTGGGAGCCATAGAATCCAACTGGGATATGAACCGAACCGTGTTATAAGCAACCATGTACAATACCAACACATTTTTGAATTTAATTGAGGAGGGGGAGGGGTACATAAAGACTGGTGCAAAAATGCATGGCACAATTACCATTTTTGATCAATATATATTAAATGAGAAAAACATTTGCTTTGGTAACAGAAATTGCAGATTTAATATATTAATTTATTCAGAGAACCATGCATTGGTACATACACGTGTCTAATTTATATATACATGTATAATCTATTGCATGAAAAGAGTATCAATACCGTGTACTCACCAGCGAATCTTGTAACATACACTGAATCCATAATACAAATATTTCCATCAAAAATATCCACACAAGGATGTAAAATATTCAATAATTTTGCCAAAGATCATTATGTGACTGAATTCAATGAAAAGAAAATTAAAAAAAATTACGTAACGGGTGTAAGTAATGAATGATGAAATAGTACATGTCCGTAGATTAAATAATGGAAGCTAAAGCGTATTCTTATAATAACTACATGTACATCTCAGGATCTTTCTGTCTCTGAATACAGTCATTGTAAATTTCAGCACATTTTCCCACCCAAGCTGCTAGTCAAAGTCCTTTGAACTTGCCGCCCAGCTATTGCGTCATGTTCTTTTGATGTACTCTAATACAGCAGGCAGAACTGGCTGTATTTTAACCACTGAATTATGTCACTGTTTAGCTCGGCAGTTCACTTTCATGAAAAACAATGTACTTAAATTGATTGATTTATACATTCTGGTGAGAATCTTTTATCAACCCCCGCATTGGCTATTGCTTAGTTGTATATGAAATTAAGAGAACATATATCGGAGATTATTAGAGCAACGATTGTATTCAGAATGCATTCAAGACAAACACAAAGTAGACACGATGGCTTCATTACTCAGGAATCAGTAATTATAATATTGACACTTATGAGCTGTAATTTTTCAACAATAAACAAAGATCAAAGTTCTCAGTAGACCCAGCAATTGGTTCGTATTTCCGACGTTTATTTTGGCACAAAACTAGAAGAAATTTTGATAATACATTTTCTACACGTTCTTTTTCGCACTGTTTAGACGAATATGAAAATGATAATTAAACTCTTGACTTTTTTTTTTTTCATACTTCAAAATTATTTTTTTTTTTTTTTTTTTTTTTTTTTTTAGGTCTTTGAGAAAATTACCTGTTAATAAATTACCCGAAATTTCGGGAGCTATGCCACGACCGGGTTATATCTGAATTCGGGTTATAGCGGGGTCCCACTGTATATACGAATACAGTTCTACAATACGATTGGTTCATTCGAAATCTTGGATTTCCGCCATCTTGGATTTCGCAATAGTTACCGCTGTTGCAGTATCTCGTCTTCGGAATATTCAGCTTCTAATTGTGTTAAATTGGAAAGCAGAATATTCAGAATTTTCTCCAGGAAAAATAGAAGGAAACAACTTGAAGGACATTTGTGTCATCTTGTATTGATTTGTGAAATCATATAGTAAAGGAGAAAACCTGACATTTTGCAAATTGTGTAATGTGATTTCACTATTGGGTATGGAGGTGCCCATGAAATACAAAAGCAAGAAAAAGCTAATAAACATCAGCTTCCTGCTTCATCACACACAGCAAAGCCAGAACTTACGAACGACGTAGATAAATGCCAGAGAGAACCTTAATGTACATCAATCGAATATTGATTTATTACATTGTTTTATTTTAGAAATAAACCTTCCTTTTTCAGTTTCTAGTGTTTCTGGCGATTTATTTTGCACACGTTTTCCAGACATTAAAATCGCAAAGGATAACTCTTATGCTTGAACGAAAACAGTTCAATAAGAAAATCTCAGAATTGAGATAATCAATGAAAATTAGTACATTGGAATCGATGATTGAAAAAGAAACAAGGTGTGGAAATGGCTCCTATAAACAGCTTGTGTTTGAGTGTGTTACACTCTTGCACCTTCTGAATGGGCACCCGAAAGAAACATGGTGCAATTCTAGAAGGTACAAGTGTAGAACACGTGCATCTTTGACATTAAATAATTATGTAAGGCACTGTCCTACATTACTGATGGTTGTATATGTTGTAAATAGTTAATATGCATTGAAATTTTAAAAATCTGTATTTGTCCCTGAAAAAAAATATTTTTTTGTAACCAGTAGTCAGTATTTTCGTACTCGGGGGTTGGCAGCTATGGTTGTCAGGACTGAGCATTTCATTTTCAAGCTGAAAAGCAAAGCCCAGAATCAATTTTACACCAAGGAAGAGAAAATATATTGACCATCTCAAAAGTGTGCACCTACTTCAAATATTTAAATGAGAAAGAAAATGAGCATATGTAGCAGTTTAGTTTATATTCAAGCCTGTCTTAAGCCTCTTGTAATTATTCACTTGAGCCTTGGAACACAGTTAACTGGTATTTTTTTAGGTACATATGCAGTTGTTTGGTGTTTGGGACCTATTAAACTGTACCATCTTAGACAGGTGATTTCTTAATACAGGTGAATTTAAGGAAAGGTTTAATAGTTGCCTAAAGCAGATTTTATTCTTTTTTAATTTTTGATTTTTTATGATGATTTATGTAGCTATTATTGTTTTATGGAATGATCATTAAGATGTTATGAACACAAAGATAATCCCATTTTGTTTTTTCGTCATTGGATTAGATAGGGTTGTATAGTTAATAGTCCATACCAGAGATAGTCTGCTATATTACACCTGTAGTGTATTGGATGTAAGCCATGATTAGGCATCTGTCAAAAGCAGGTTCTCTCAAATGGTTTACAATATATACTTGCTTATAAGTTGAGTCGACTTAAAAAACACAGACATTGATCTGCCATAACGTAATGAAGCAGCATACCTTGTTTGTTCTATTTATTAAAAACTGCATAGACCCTGAACATCATTTAATATCATATTATTTAATGGCATCGGATTCTGTGCGGTTGGACTCAATTTATACGAAAGGTCTATGCAATGGAATAAACACTACTGCAGAAGACAGACATGGAACTCAACCATTCAATCCATGCACCTATCAACCATTTTTTTTTATGTGAAACATTGCACACATACTAAAAGAGTATTGAAATAAGTTATTTTTGAAGTGTTGAGTGGAAAATGGAATGAGAATCAGTCCTAGAGATTATATTTCAAAAAATATCATGAATTTACACAATTTCTATGGGGAATCACTTAAGTGAATTTCAGAAAATAACACGAGTTTAAAGTTTTTCATGGGGTATCAATTTTGGTGGATTTCAGAATATACCATTAATTTAAAAAAATTATCAATTTTGGTAGATATAATAATTCCTGCAGATCACAATATAAAATTCAACAAACAACAACCCATTTCTATGTGAATCAATTTCCCCATCTATCGGCAAAGATTTCCCAGTCTATGGGCACCCTTTTTCTCAGTCTGTGTACAATCATTCCCCAATCTGTGCACTTCAGTACCAACTGAAATGTTTTTTATAAATCAAAGCAATTTCGAATTCTAAAAATCAATATTTCCTTCTTGCTGCATTAAAATTCTTATTTTAGAAAATTTAATACTCTTCAACTTTGCAACTAGTAATACCTTGACAGTTTCCATGACAACCATGTCAGAATGACTGAAAATCATCTATTCAATGGAACTCCAAGAAAATAGCTCTTCTCCTTTTCATTTTCACCCATAGAACGTTTTGATTGCGCGGAATTCGATATTTTCCCCAATTTGAAATGTCTAATATTAGTACAAATCAAACTTCACTCATTTATTTACCAAGTGGCAATTGGTTTTCTATGAAATAATTAATATTTTCAGTGTCATAGTCTGGTTGTGAAGTAATGCATATATATATATATATATATATATATATATATATATATATATATGTTTGTATGTATGGAAACAGATTATTAGCAAATATTAAACCCTGAACATAGTGAATTTATTAGGTATAGCCTAAAATTTCAAGATGCAAAACGAAATAGCAGTCATGGATGAAAAAACAGCAATTTGGGCAACATGTTGGACATTTTTTTTCATCAAAAAATTAGATGATTATCTTACAAATTTTTAGAACCTGTTCTCTGTATATACATTTTGTGCAACCACACACATCAGGGTCTATGCTGTTTGTTCTACTCATTTCTCCTAACAAGCTGCATAGACTCAGATCTGACAATGAATTATGGGATAACATAGCGGAGTCTTTGCCATTTTTTGGCAGTTGATCCTGACTTGCAAGCATGCACATTCAGTAAATTTATTTTACTATAACAGAGCAGGAACCATGTGGTAATCACCTTCCTTGTCTGCCTGTCTCTCTGTTGATAATTCATTCACACTAATTACAACAACCAAAGGACTGCAGCCCTTGCATTTAATTGGTAGCCAGCATAGTAGGTAAATTGCCTATTACACCTTGATGTGGCTTTTAAAGGTGTTTCCTTTCAGGTAAAAGTTTGACAAGAGTTATTGTCTTTTTTAAAGTAAATTTTAAGTTTTTGCCACATCTGATCCTTGTAAAGATAGTAACATGTACAGTCGACTCCACTTAACTGCACATCGGTTAA
The DNA here is from genome assembly GCA_030141615.1 of Unio pictorum. Taxonomy (NCBI): domain Eukaryota; kingdom Metazoa; phylum Mollusca; class Bivalvia; order Unionida; family Unionidae; genus Unio; species Unio pictorum. Next base: position 13,546,809 of record JARLTB010000102.1, on the reverse strand, counting down.
CTGCACACTCTGGATAACTGCACGTAATCACGCTGGTCCCGATTTTTCCCAATGCTTAAAAATGTACTGTACCGTACTCCGGTTAACTGCACACTCCGGTTAATTGGACGGTCTCATGACGGGCCCAAGGGTGTGCAGTTAACCGGAGTCGACTGTAACTGTTCAGCACATTCTGATCTATTTTAATATGACAATTTTCTCATAAACCCAGATGTGTCATTTTGGTGTGAAAATTTTCTCATAGACCCAGATGTTTCATTTTTGGTATGACATTTTCTCATAGACCCAAATTTGTCATTTTGGTATGAACATTTTCTTATAGTCCCAGCTATGTCATTTTGGTGTGACAATTTTTTCATTGATCCAGATGTGTCATATATGTGCTTATATGTTGCATGTGTTTGTGTGATTTGTATTTTTAGCATAGCTTTAACAATTTTTCAGTCTAATCGCTATGATGTCTGCAGTGTGGCAGTTTACGGTATAGTGTTGTCTAGCACTGGGCATCATGCCGCAGACATGTAGCATGATGTCCCACCCAGTCACAGTATCCTGACACCAGGCTGATCAGTCCTAACACTAACCTCTTAATACTGAGCATCTAGCGAGGCAGCTGTTAGTACCATTTTTGTAAGTCTTCGGTATGACTTTGACGGGGTTCAAACCCACTATTTTCTGCATCAGAGGCGGATGATCTAACAGCTAAGACACCTTGACACGCTGTGTCATTTTGGTGTGAACAGATGTGTCATTTTGGTGTAACAATTGTCACATAGACCCAGCTGTGTCATTTTTGTGTAAACATTGTCACATAGACCCAGATGTGTCATTTTGGTGTAAAAATTGTCACATAGACCCAGATGTGTCATTTTTGTGTAAAAATTGTCACATAGACCCAGATGTGTCATTTTGGTCTGAACATTGTCACATAGACCCAGATATGTCCTTTTCTTTGTACAAATTGTCGCATAGACCCAGATGTGTCATTTTGGTGTAAAAATTGTCACATAGACCCAGATGTGTCATTTTGGTGTAAACATTGTCACGTAGACCCAGATGTGTGATTTTGGTCTGAACATTGTCACATAGACACAGATGTGTCATTTGCATATTTTGTCTCCCCTGCTCCATTTGGGATATTGTTATGTCCATGACAGTCTATTAATATCTTAAGATGGGATGCTGGTTTTAACCATCATAGCTTAAGAACCATTTAACATATTGTAATGCAATTTGATCAAATATCGTCACCATTTTGACAGAATTATTGCTCTTGTCACCAATTTCATATTGTTATATGAGAAGTTGTATTTAATCAGTGTAGGTTATGAAGCATTCACTATAATGTGTACAGTGTGATGTGTACAGTGTTTCATTGACCTAGATGTATCTTTTCTTGGTGCTTCATTTTGGACAGAGACATGACCCTTGTCAGTCATCTTCAAAACTTTTACATTGATGTTTGCTTGTATTGATGAGTCCTTGAACCATTTCAATTTTATGCATTCCGTGTCATCATTTAAAGGAGTTGTGGCCCCTGAATATCATCTTGTCTAGACTTTGGTTTCTGCACACAGGTTTATCAGTTTAAGGCCTTATGGAATAACTTATAGTTATTGGGGACCTTTTAAAGCATTAATGCGCAGATTGTAAGAGAGAAGCCCTTGCAAGGCCCTACAGAGTAAATTGTAGGAGTGGAGCCTTTGTACGGCTCTATGGAGCAAATTGTAGTGAAAGGAAACCTTCTGTGGTATTACGGTACATATTGTAGTAAGTAGGACCCTTTTAAAGCCCTATGGAACTAATTGTCGTGAGTGGGGTCTTTTAATTGTACGCATTATAGATCTACAGTTAATAAGTTTTGGATTTGACCCAGCTTTACACATTGAGTACATCATGGACCCAGAAGTACACACTGAGTACATTATGGACCCAGCTGTACACATTGAGTACATTATGGACCCAGCTGTACACAATGAGTACATTATGGACCCAGCTTTACACATTGAGTACATTATGGACCCAGAAGTACACACTGAGTACATTATGGACCCAGCTTTACACATTAAAAATAATAATAATGAAGACTTTGTATTGCGCCAAATCTTTAGAAGCTGTAAATGCTTTACAACATCTATAATGATATGACTACACTACAGAAAAACAAACAAACATTGGGTACATTATGGATCCAGAAATACACATTGAGTACATTATTGACCCAGAAATACAAATTGAGTACAGTATGGACCCAGAATACACATTGAGTACATTATGGACCCAGAAATACATATTGAGTACATTATGGACCCAGAAATACATATTGAGTACATTATGGACCCAGAAATACATATTGAGTACATTATGGACCCAGCTGTACACATTGAGTAAATTATGGACCCAGAAGTACACATTTGAGTACATTATGGACCCAGAAGTACACATTGAGTACATTATCGACCCAGCTGTACACATTGAGTACATTATTGACCCAGCTTTACACATTGAGTACATTATTGACCCAGCTGTACACATTGAGTACATTATTGACCCAGCTTTACACATTGAGTACATTTTGGACCCAGAAGTACACATTGAGTACATTATGGACCCAGCTGCAAATGTCAATTACATTATGGAAGAAATATAAGAATTCAGGCAGCTCTCAAGCTGATTGCTGGGCATAAGCTATGCATCCAATATTATTTGCTTTATATTCTATCTTCATTCATTAGTTAATGCCTGCCACAAAGAAGCATACTTGTATAGGACAACATGTCTCAAGTTTCTTAGGTCTTTGTTTCAATTGTTTGTTTAAACTTTGTTTCAGTTGCTTAATTCTCATGGTATGAAACACAAAGTATTTGATGACATTGCCATCAACAATATTTCTCCTAAAGTCTTCATTTCAGATTGGAGTGTAGATTTTAGTTGTTAAATGTTTAATTGTTGCATATTTTTCTAGAAAAATTTAACTCATGCTGATCTTGAAACTAATTGCTTTAGCCTTCAGTTTTATACAAAAGTAATGAAAGAGTTTCTTGTGGTTCATTTTTGTTTGTATTAACAGAAACATTAGTCTTTCAAACAAACAGTTTAAAGATAAATGGATAAAATAATTATCAAGAAATTAAAGGACATGCATCACAGGTATCACATAAAATATTCAATCTGATGCAATGGATATTCCACAATTTATTTTATTGGCATCTGCAAGATATCCCAGTATGTCTAACATGTATGCTGGAAGCCAGAACTCCAGTGAGTTGCGTTTTGAGATACTTTTCCTGTCTCTTTAGTCCCATCCCATGTAAATACTCTTTATAATTATTTTTTAAAACATTACTCCATCTCTCTCCATCTCCATCTCACCCACCATCCCTGACAAGTTACTTACGGGATAGCCATATAGAGTATCACATGAATGTAAAAATTAAAAATAAGCAGAGAAGCCATCAATCTCACTAAAAGCTTGCTAAAAGGAGTTTCTAATGAAATTATTTTTATTCCTTGTTGAATACTGATAAAGGTATCATTTATGTTGAGAAATGCTTGACAGCCATATTTTAATTTTATCTTTTGTTGTAAGATATATATAATGTATTCTGTTTGATAGAAAACCTTATATGGTTATGTATTTTAGATTTTCATTTGATAGAAATACTTGAGAAAAACAGGCAGGAAAACTTGAGTCTCCATTGCAAAAATATTTCATTAAAACAGTTACATTGATTATTGTAAAGTAAATGTATCTTGTGGTATATTAAACCTGTACAGTTAGTGACATTTATGTTATTTGTATTTTGGGGGATTTTCTCAAGGCAAGATAGGTTATACATGGTGGCCAGTACAATTCATGAAGAAAGAACCCAGGAAAACCCAACCACCAAACCACATGAGGCTATGGCCAGCTTTCTTGCATACCCACATTGGTTATTAGAAAGTAAATGAAGCATGCAATATCATAAAGCTAAACAGTTACATTGATTATTACACAGTAAATGAAGCATGCAGTATCGTAAACCTAAACAGTTACATTGGTTATTACACAGTAAATGAAGCATGCAATATCATAAACCTAAACAGTTACATTGGTTATTACACAGTAAATGAAGCATGCAATATCATAAACCTAAACAGTTACATTGATTATTACACAGTAAATGCAACTTGCAAATTTAGTAAACCTGGGTAATTGCATTATTTACAAAGAAAAAGTAACCTTCAGTATAGTAAGCCCAGTGTAGTTACATTATTACATGTAACAGAAAATCAACCCTAAGTACAAACGTTTCTTTATAGCCACAACATCCTGTTAAAATGTTGTTGGTATTTTTTCTTTGCAAAAGGTAGATTATAATTATATTAAATTTTAGAGCAGGAATCAGTCATTTTATTTTTTATTGTTGTTTTTAATAGTTTTTGTCTTGTTTTCTTCACATTTTCCATAAACTGGTTTTTAAAGGTAATGCACTTAAACTATTTCTTAGATGTGTGTTCCTACTCACCCAGAACTGATGTAATTGCAATCTTGATTTAAATTTGTGACAACTCAAGTCTGTGATTAAAAGTAATGTGATCCATGACCTCTTTCACACACAGTGATGTTTCCATTTGATGATTTCATAATTATTTCCCAGATGAAATCACTTGACTATGCTTGCCCTTAATGCAGTCCTGAAATTATCTTTTAATAAAAATGACTAATAAGATGGATACTTGTACCGTCAGATTATTTCATAATGTCTTTTGCAACAGGTGTTAATAGCTCTACTGGTCATAGACCCAATTTTAGATTGTTGGATGATCTCTTGTTCTAGATCCCATTAGCACAAGTTTGTTATCACTACGCCTCCTATCACCATTAAACTTTACATACACATTTATCCCACAGTCTTGTTGGTTCTGAATGAACATGTTGCCACTCAGACCTCCAATATGGCTGTCACAGTGGTCATCAGGAAAATCTTGTCATTGTTACTTCTCTTAAGCAATGGATGATTTTGTCAATAAAGGTTTTACACTAAAAGAGTTCTTGTCATATCTGGTTGGTCCTATATATAATAGGTGCTGATATTTTGCCCAGTCTGCCCTCCACAATGGCCATCTTGAAATTCTTCTTATTGTTCTACTCCTGATTGGCATTCAAACCACCTTAGCTATGTAAGAAACCAAGATTAACTGAGACATCAGGAATACAATGACTTATTTTTACATTTCTTGATCAGTCTTAAAGTTATTTCTGATTGTAGTAATAGCTGAGTTAGTTTGAATAGATTATGGTTTCTTGTTTTGTGGAGTAATTACTAAGAAAATCTATAATTTTTGTGTAATTTTTTGCATCAGAGGCACAATCTTGTCTCACAGAAATAACTCATGATGTTGTAATTGTTTAAATAGGCAGTCATATAATCATGAGGTTTTTACAAAAAGACTTTTTCTTTTGTCTAGTTGGTTCTAATAAAATGGTTCTGATCTGATGTCCAATATGGATTCCAAGGCAGCCTTTTCTAAACTCTTAACTTCTTCTACTCATTCATAATGAAAAATCATATTGATGTAGAATTTTCACCAGCAGACTCTTTATATCTAATATGGCTGCCACAGTGGGCATCTTGAAAGCCATGCAGTAACAATTGCATTGAAATGGATGTCAGATGAATACAGGGGTTTCACTTAGTCCTTTTGAGGTGTCAGGTTGATCCGAAAGGAAAATGAGGTCTACTATGGCCACCACAGTAGTCACCTTGAAATTTTGTTATCGCTATTCCTGATGAATAAAAAGATAAATTGACATTGGATTTACACAGAAGACATGTTATCATATCTAAATGGTCTGAAATGAAAATGGTGTTGATCTGACCTCCAATATGGCCACAATATTGACCATCTTGAAATCTTATTACTGCTTCTCTTATTGACTGGTAATATTGACATTGTGCTTTCACTCTCTATGACCTTTTGTAGAGTTGGTACTCAATGGAAATGTGTAAATCTGATATCCAATATAGACACAATAGCAGCCATGTTAATAGTTATAAAAGAAAGAAATGGTCTTGTCTTGAATTCCTACTTAATCGTTTGAGCCATTAGAGCACCAGTCCCATTGTTGTTTTTAAATGGCCTGAAATAAAATTATTGTTAAAAAGCATTTAAAATATATGAAATTATGTTGTTAGTATCCAAGTCGACGACAATATTTGATGCAAATTTAGTATTGCCGGTATATGATACATGTTTGTGATTCCAAGGTTGTCACATATTTTCTTCCACATTTTCATGTAAATATTATTCATTCTGTCTAAGAATTGATGTATCATCTAATCATATGAGCAATCTCTCTCAAATATGTCCTTGAATGTGTGTGGATATATATATATATATATATATATATATATATATATATATATATATATATATATATATATATATATATATACATACATACATACATACATACATACATACATACATACATACATACATACATACATACATACATGCAGAGAGAGAGAGAGAGAGACTGTTCATTATTGGTCACTTATGAGAAAGGCAAACCCTGATGTAATTGCTTTACACAGATTCTCCTTTTAAATTGATGTTTAAACATTTACTGATTTATGATCATTTATTATTTGTGATTATTATTATTATTGTGATTAATTATTATTATTTTATTATTATTGTGATTATTATTATTATTATTATTATTATTATTGTGATTATTATTATTATTATTATTATTATTATTATTATTATTTGATATACAGTATACAAGATCATAATTACGGGTACATGTTCTTCTCTTTCGGATTTATGTTCCTTACAAAATTACTGAAGTCGGCTCACTTTTATTAGTCCTATAAATGAAATCGTCACAAACTTAAACAAATATTCGCCAATTTAAGTTTTTTTATGACATGAAAACATTATCTCAACGTTGCAAGATTACAAGATTGTCACCTTAATTGAAAGGCATGTGATGAAGAGAAAATCAAAGAAGCCATATGAAGCTATTTTTGACATGACAGTTGAGGAAAAGCGAGATAGAAATGTTTTGCAAATCGAATCGCATGACGTACTTTTATATAAACAATGCCTTTCTCGATGAAGCACACAATCAGTTGGTATCGACTGAACGGTTATTGTAGATACGCTCTAGTAACTGCATAAGGCAGGGAAACCGATATTTGGTTTGGAAACGTATGACCGCAGAAGCAGGCGACCGTTTTTATACAGGATATTTATATTAGAAATTTGCTGTGGGTAATTCAAATGCCTACATGTAAACAGGTGACCACTGAGTAAAGGTGAGAATTGTGACAGGTTCGATTATGGTATACGGATGTGAGACCTGGACAACATACGAGAAACACAAAAAGCAACTTGAGCGCTTCCAAACGAGGGCTCGGTGCTGGATAATGGGGCGTCAGATGGCAAGACAGAATGACGAACGTAGAAGTGCTGGATAGAGCAGTCTAAACCAGTATGGAAGCCATGGTCACGAGAGCCCAACTCCGGTGGACGGGTCCTGTCATCCGTATAGAAGAGTCTCGAATGCCACGTCAGATTTTGTATGGAGCTCTAGCTGACACAGAAAAATTGGTCGCCCGAAGAAAAGATTCAAAGACGCCATCAGGGACAGCGTGAGATGCTGCTCGACATCTGTGACAAACCTCGAGTCCTGCGCCAAGAATATGCCTGGCTGGCGTGCAGCTGGTAGTAAAGGGTGCAAAACCTTAGAGGATGCTCGCAGGACGAAAATCGCCGACGCCAGGGATCGCAGGAAGGTACCAACGTCAAGAAGCAACTAATGCTTCCAACGTGCACATAGCTCCAGGACATAAACATCTCGTATCGACTCGTAAGCCACACGAGGACCCATCGACGAAGAGCAGCACAGGATTGACTGCATCTAACCCCGATGGTCAACCAACACACACACACTATATATATATATATATATATATATATATATATATATATATATATATATATATATATATATAGAGAGAGAGAGAGAGAGAGAGAGAGAGAGAGAGAGAAAGAGAGAATCACGTGCAAATAATAAAGTGGATCGTGTTTGTCGTATATTGATATGAATGTATTAATTTTGAGTACGTGTTACAGGAGTTTATAAATGTGATAGCACATCTGTGCACAGATTTTCTTTGAGGTGTTTGTATGACCTTCATACACTGTGAAATTAAAATAACCAAGGTCATACTTGTCTTTCGTATTCTTTGTGACCCATTTTCAGTTGCCTCACCACTTCATAGTTTCAAAAATTTGAATAATTTTGATACATATCTGTCAAAGAGGATTCGTCTTTTTAAAATCAAGCTATTCATTCAGGTGTTCACTTAGCTATGAAATCTCAAGGAAGCAGAAATCGCTAGGTCATATTAAGTTTTGTATTCTAGCAGCATGTTAACTGTTTTGTTCTCAAGATCGATATAAATTACACGTGGTGTATATCCTCAAAGCCATTTTTGTTACAGCCGTGTTAAATTGGCTTCACAGTGCCCGCATGTATTGTATTAATACAATTCAACTGTCTCTATTTGTATTTCAAATTTAAATTATCAAAAACATAGGTACATATACGAGTAAGTGAAATTTATCGAATGGAGACAGTATAGTTTACTAGTAATTCTTGTAACCCTTGGTGCTCAAAATATTAAAATCATTCAAACGTTTAATACATTTGAAATAATCATAAATGTAGTAGTTTGTTTATCACAATGTAAAACATTTAATCAATGAAACCGTAAAATATGTGTTAAAAAATTAACAGGTTTTTCAAATGACCATACTACGTTGCCAGCAATGATTCATTACCCAGCTGCTGCGTGACTATCAGAACATTTACTGCAGTGAAATAGAAGCTAGCAACACATTGACATTTGCAGCGGTGCAATGAAAACCGTTCCATATGTCATCTGTGCAGAATTTGAATGCTTGAATGTTCCCCTGTATCACGCCGCATTTCTTCCCTCCCGTATGATTATAACCTGTGATGACAGGTGAAAGTTTCTACGGCAACGAATTGCTGGATAGGTGACAGTGGCGTCACTAGGTTTGGTGTCACCCATTGCGGTAATTTTTAATATCACCACCATGGACCTCCTTCCTGTACAAAAATTATATTGACAGTTATTTTGGTGTCACCCCCACTGACGGTGTCACCCAGTGCGCTCCACCCCACCCCACCCCCGTCAGTGACGTTACTGAAATGTGATGGTCCAGTTTAGGACTCGTGCCAATGTGTATGGCCACTGTCACATCACTTATTTGAACCGGAGAGCAACTCTTTGTAATCAATATATGAGGAATAGTCCATTCAAAACAAGAATTCCCGTTGTGTGCATAATAACGTCATTTGATCGTAGCTTCATAAATGCATTTTGTAACCAGTGCATTAGTTCTAAATTGTCTGCAGTGGTGTAGCAAGAAAGTACTCTCAACCAAACTACAAAACCTAATTATGCGGGCCCCATCCCTGTTTAAAAAGTTGTCTGATGGAAATGGTGGGCCCCTACTGGGACTGGAATGCCCCATCATTTGCGTGGGTTGCTTAGGCGGTTGCAGAGAAGCATGTGTTCTCCCCCCGGGGGCAAGTTGCCGTTGATAAAGTTGAATGTGTTTGAATGAACCATGTATAGGTCTAAACCGTTTAATACTTACCCAAATAGTACTTTAATAATTGAACATATATAATGAACGGGTCAAACAATGCCTTAACTTTCAGGAGGATTAATGTTCACAAACTTTTCAACATGGCTGCAGTGATGGTCATTTTTTAATATCAGATCGGCACAATTTTCATTTAGAGCTGAAATACCTGATGGTAAATATGCACAACGTTTATTTAGGGCCAACTAGAAGTTTTTCATTGAAAACTCCATTTGATCATTCATTCTGATGGAGTAACGAAAATAGATGGTTGTCTGAGCATCACCATTTTCAAGTATCAAATAAGTAAATAAAATAATAGATTAACATTAAATCACTAGCATATATTGAACAATTTTATCCGAAAATGTAAATGATAATAATTACGTATTTTGTAAAGTGGTTTAAAAAAACCGATGAAAGTTTACATGCAAATTCAAGATTTATATTTTACATCTACTTCACCCACAAATTGTGCTTCAGTGTTATAATATTTTCGCTAATGTACCCTCTCATCTTTTGTCTTTTGAAGAATACACTTTTGTATATGGTAAGTATGTGGTGGAAGGGTGAACAAATAGTCATGATCTTGAACCCTCTTGAAGAAATATAGACATTCATCACTAAATGAACCACTTTTCACAGAACTTATCAGGAGTTAATTTGATTTCAATATTCTGTCAGATGTGCCTAAATAACGCTCCATAATAATATGAGAAATTAAAAAAGAAAAAAAAATCGTGATATAGATATAAACACTAGTCAAAGATTAATTAACGTTTAAGTCATAAAACCTTGCATACTAAATTTACTAAAACGTTTGAATTTTTATTTTTAAAAAAGACTACATTTATGCCTCTGTCTGCGTGGGTTCGAGTCTCGGATTCGGCCAATGTGGGTATGTGAGGAAGCTTGCCAGTAGCTTTTCGTAGGTTGGTGGTTCTTTCCTGGGGTTTTTCCCGGGTTCTTCCTCTACCATTAATACTGGCTGCCGTGTATAGCCTATTTTGTGCTGAAAAATGGCGTCAAAACCCTACAACAACAACAACAACAACTTCATTTATGTTTTTTCCTTTGATCATAAACCAGAAGAGCTAAAAGGACCATCTGGATTTCTTTGAAGTCTTTTCAATGTTTTTTTTAAAAAATGCAACTGATCATAAACTGAAATTAATATAGCGTTACTTTTATTTTGTTTTGCTCCTAATAAATAGTTATGCACCTATGTAACACACTGAATAGAGACCCAAGTTAAGTCTTGTACGTGAAACGTTATATGAATTTCAGGTCTGCGTTTAGCTGTTCGATTGATAGAGCGATAACTAAATGATATATTTAAACTAAAAATGCAGTTTGTATTATCACTTTAAAATATCTCGTTCAACTTCTGCATCGGCGATAAATCATTCAGGATTCCAACACTGCAATCTAATAAAACGACTGTTGTCAAGGGAAACATGGTAGTTTAAGTTTTAAAAAACCGATACCTTAACCAGCTTAAATAAACCAGTATCCGTCTTAACTGTTACAGAGATGTGATGGACGAAACGATTGTAGTAAAATGACATGGCCAGTCAAAGATACGGGTCTTGATGCATTCAATATCCATCAGCGACTGTTTTATCGTAGCTAATTGCAGGGTGTCGTCAAATGTTTGTCATGTTTAATTCCGTGCCCTTTGTCTATCCAGCTAATTTAGTATGCAGCAATCTCTTTGATCATAGTCTAATATTGGAGAATAGGTTTATTGGAAAAATGCTAAAGTAGTTTCAGTCCGAACTGTTTCAGACTTTCCGTTATAATCTAGGGCTCTGCTGAAAATATATAAGGATACAGCGGTTCCATGTTTATATCTATGTTGTTGTTGTAGAGTTTAACGCCATTTTGCAGCACAAGATAGGCTATACACGGTGGTCAGTATTAATGGTGGAGGAAGAACCCGAGAAAAACCCAATAATAACCACCGACCCACGAGAGGCTGCTGGCATATTTCCTCACATGCCCACATTGACCGAATCTGAGACCCGAAACCACGCAGACAGGGGTAAGATAGCAGTGATCCTTAACGGATAGCGCTTTCCACCACTAGGCCACATGGGGCCCCATATATGTATGTATGTATGTATGTATGTATGTATGTATGTATGTATGTATGTATGTATGTATGTATGTATGTATGTATGTATGTATGTGTGTGTGTGTGTGTGTGTGTGTGTGTGTGTGTGTGTGTGTGTGTGTTGTTACGGCTATTGGATTTAAATTATTTATTTTTTAATTGTTCAATCCAAATTTGTCATTTAGGGTTTAATATTTATTAATTGGGAGATTTTTCTGGAAAATTCAGGCTGACCTAGACTCTAGCTGTAAACAGGTTGACCTTGGCTTGTTTACCTCATTATCTGACCTTGCTTCAGATTGATAAACAGGCCTTTAAAACAATTGGTTAATTTCAAGGACATCTTTATATTTTTAGTTATTGGGGAAGTTTTTCTTCTAGATCATTCTTTTAGTACGTGACTTGCTGAAGGTAGCTTCTTTCTGTGACCTTCCAGAATCACATGATTCCATTTTGTTTACGAGGGAATTACATATATATAGCTGTGTTTTGGAAGCTAACATTAGTAGAATCTGGGCTTTTTAAAGTTAAGTTGTGTTTTCTATTTGAGTTATAATTTTAATTACCTTGTACTGGACATTGTGTCAATTCATTGAAGCAAGTGGATTTATTTATTTATTTGGAGGAGAAAACATGTGCTCATAATTTCATTTGGATGATAATAAAACAAGAACTGCATCACGTGACATTGTCAGCCATTTTGGATTACATCGTCAAGATTCGAACCTGGAACTATTAGAACATTTATTTATCAGGACTCTTGCAATTCCATTAGTGGATTATTATTCTGAATTCTATATTGGATTAATGTTGGATTTGATTCTCTAAAACCGTAAGTTTATTTATTTTATGAAAATAATTGTACTTAATAAATTCATTGTTCAAGTTATACAACCTTGTTAGTTTTCACTCTTTCTGTATTGCTGCTTATTCGAGCCTAAGCACGTAACAGTATATATGTATGTATGTATGTATGTATGTATGTATGTATGTATGTATGTATGTATGTATGTATGTATGTATGTATGTGTGTGTGTGTGATGTAATGTATGTATGTATGTATGTATGTATGTATGTATGTATGTATGTATGTATGTATGTATGTATGTATGTATGTAAGGCTGTGGAGGTGAAGAGCGCCGTGAGGCTGGTCTCGGTTTTGCAGTGAAGACAACACTGATTGGCAAAGTGGCTGGACCGCCCATGGAAGTAAACGACAGACTTGTGACCATGAAACCCTCCTCTTGTTTGGAAGCAAGCACCTTACCATCATCAGTTGTTTTGTTCCAACTATGACGAACCCAGATGAAGTGAAGGTTCTATAAGGAGCTTCACTCTGTCATTATTAACGTTCCAATTGCAGAGACGCTCGCCATTCGTGGCGATATCAATCCAAGAGTTAGTAGGCTGTGATCACGTTGCCTGGGAGTCACTGTAACAGCAACGGTATCCTTTTGCCCCCGACGTGTGCCGAACATTAACTACTGATCACCAATATAGTCGTCCGCCTCCCTACCTGTAACCGGACGTCATGAATGAATTATACCTCTAAGCACTCGCACATCATCGAACACGTCATTGTCAGGAAGAGGTACATGCAGGGTGTGCGTGTGACCAAATCCTTGTGCGGCGCTGACTATTGGACAGACAACTGCCTCATCATCACCAAGCTCAATATCCGCATTCAGCCCAAAGGACGCGCACAGGGAAAGAAGGCTCATAATCGATTGCACACCACCAAGCTGACATGCACCAGTACCAAACCGTCTCTCGTGGATTCCCTGGAATAACGTCTGAAATGCACCCCTCTCGACAATCAGAATGTGGAGACAGACTGAGCAGCATTCAGAGAGAGAGAGTCTACAATACAGCTTCGGAAATGCTAGGACCGTCAACCAGAAAGCATCAAAACTGGTTGGATGAGAACTGCGACGAGATCAAGCAGTTACTGATTGACAAACACCGCCTGCTTGAAACCTACCTGAACATTTCCAAGTCGACCTCTAGGAACGATGCGTACAACAATATACGCAGCACTGTACAGCAGAAACTGCGTCAGATGAAAGAGACATGGCTCAGTAACAAAGCTGATGAGATCCAGTGTTACGCAGACCAACATGACATGGAAAACTTCAACAATGCCCGGAACGAAGTGTATGGACCCACATCCTCTGGATCATCCTCCTTTCTTAGCGCAGACGGAAACACAAATTACTGACAAAGAGAAGATTCTTCATCGATGGGATGAACACTTTGACAGCATCCCGAATCGCCCTTCATTCATCAGCGATGAAGCCATCAGTCGTCTCCCACAATCATCGATCAACGTAGCACTGGATGACACTCCGACCTTCCTCGAGACACATAAAGCGATACGTCTGCTCTCCAGTGGCATATCAAATTTTTCAGACTCCATCCCCGCTGAAGTCTGCAAGGAAGGGAGAACAGCCCTGACAGAGAGGCTCCACCAACTATTTTTATTGGCGTGGAAGCAAGAGACGACCCCACATGAATTCACCAAACGCTTCCATAATCCACATGTACAAGTGCAAAGGGAACCGACAGGTCTGCGACAACCTATAATGCTTTAGGATTAGTATTATCATTCTACAATGCTTTAGAATTAGTATTATTATTCTACAATGCTTTAGAATTAGTATTATTATTCTACAATGCTTTAGAATTAGTATTATCATTCTACAATGATTCAGTACTAGTATTATTATTCTACAATGATTTAGTACTACGACCCCACATGAATTCACCAAACGCTTCCATAATCCACACGTACAAGTGCAAAGGGAACCGATAGGTCTGCGACAACCACCGGGGTATATCCTTACTCTCAAGTGCAGGAATAATACTCGCCAGAATCCTACCGAATGGCCTCACCACGCACCTTGACCAGGGACTACAGCCGGAAAGCTAGTATGGATTCCGAAAGAACTTGGAACCATCGACATGTTGTTTGTTGCGAGGCAGCTACGACAGAAATGTCAAGAGCAAAACACCGACATTTCCCCCCATCTACGTCGACGTGACATAGGTCTTTGATGCTGTCAGCAGAGAAGGCTTGTGGAATGTAATGGCCAAGTACGGATTTCAAATTATATATGGCATGCAGGTACGAGTCCAGGAGAATGGACAGACATCTGACTCATTCCCAGTAACCAATGGCGTCAAGCAGGGTCGTGTTCAGTCTAGTGTTCTTCGCCATGCTGACTAATGCTTTCAGAAACAGAGAGGTTGGAAGAAATTGAGCACTTATTTTATGACTGTTTAGTTACTGAAAACTTTTGGAAACTGTTGGTAGAATGGATCCAAACTTATGACCCAAATTTTCGAATTACACGAAAAGATGTCTTTATAGGAAATAACAACTTTGACGATCTTATTAACTTCCTAATTTTTGCTTGCAAAATATGTTATATACAGATCACGTTGTGCATCAAAAAGCCCAAATCTTGTCTATTATAAAAATTGTGTTTTATCATATAAAACGCTGGAAAAATATGTCGCCAAAGTGAATAACAGCAGTGACGAGTTTAAAAGAAAGTGGACCCTATTATCAACTTTTGGTACATGAATTATTATTATTATTATTATTATTATTATTATTATTATTATTATTATTATTACTACTATTTTTACTTTTAAAATTTATATATTTATTATTATTTTTTTAATGCAATTTCAAGCATCTTGGGGTTTGTATGCGAGTATGACTTTGTGTACAATAATTGTGATTGTAAGTAAGTGTCTGTGTGTGCATGTGTGTGCGTGTTGTGTAGTGAACACATGTAGAGATCAGGACACAAACGAATTTAAGATCATGCCCCATACGCGAGGTCAGGTGGTGATGTAGGGGAATATGTAAAATCCTGATACCTTGTGTTCAATAATAAATAATAATAATAAAAAAATTATTGTAATTTATGATTATATACTAAAATAGTTTTAAGACGTTAGTTCAGATAGATTATACAATATGTTTGCTAGCATACGAGTTTCCTACGCATTAATATAATCTTGTATATACATACACGTGTCATACATCGCTCTTATCTTACTTTTAAAGTCCAGTTTGGAATTTATGTTTTATTCAATTAGTATTTAACTAACTAGTTACCAATTGTCGCAGTATTAAAGATCTTAGAAGCATTCCTAATGAAATGATACGTTTCAATGAACGACCTTGGCGAATGACTTGGCTGTAATGAAAAGGAATTATCTACTGATCTTCGTCATTATAAGTGATATTCATAGTAAGAGAAGGTCCTTAGGTTGCTTCACGCATGTCGATGCTTTCAGGGAAAATTAATTTATCAGTAATTTCCGATTTTCTTCATTGTTGTGTATTTCTCGCCCTCATTAATAGTATTAGTGTACGTTAATTTGATTCCTTTGGTCTAACTGGACAATGAATGCTTTTCACATAGAAAATAAGAGCTGGGAGTTCTTCTTACAAATTGGAACTAAAAGCAAATACATACATATGTCAGTCTGTACTAAACGTTAGAGAGGACACATAAAGAGCTTTGAATATAATTTCAGGATGAAAGGCTTTTTAATTGTATTTTGTAAAATACCGCTTTCAAGTTTATCGTTATTACACTGAAACAGTGGTAACATCTGGTTACTCGTGAAAGATTGATGATTGTCTGTTAGCAATTATATTAGCCATGCAATACAATGAAAAATGTAAACATAAATTCTTGCCTTCGAGAATTTATCTGTCTGCCTGCTTGTTGAATATAATTTTAGAAATAATAATTGAATTTCAAAGCTTACTATGATACGTTTTATTATCCAAATTATGTTTTTCAGGTGGCTGGATCTACTACCATGAAATTACAAAATGCATTCAAGCAAACGTGTTTGCGAAGTCGAGTTTAAAACCGATGTTAACAAACTCAATGTCTCTAGACATTAGAGTATCTCAAACAAGATAATTTTCATTCATTGGAGTTGTAACACTTGTGGACCTCAGAGCTCAGCTAAAATTGTCATCAAAAGAAGAAATACAATCTCTCTCTCTCTCTCTCTCTCTCTCTCTCTCTCTCTCTCTCTCTCTCTCGTATAAAATTGTTAATCTGGTAATGAACCCGAAGCCTGTTGTTAATTAATGATGTGCCTCGATTTGTATAAAATGTGTGCTAATTAGACATGATAGATGGGATCTTAATTTCAATTGAGGCCATGGACCCCACTCCCTCTCTCTCTCTCTCTCTCTCTCTCTCTCTCTCTCTCTCTCTGTTTGTCTCTGTCTTTCTCTCTCTCTCTCTCTCTCTCTCTCTCTCTCTCTCTCTCTCTCTCTGTCTATCTCTCTCACACACGCACACACATGAAGCTTGTAGTTAATTAATGATGTGCCTCTATTTGTGTGAAATGTGTGCTAAGTTGACATGACAGATGGGATCTTAATAGCAATGGAGGCCATGCCCCCCCCCCTCTCTCTCTCTCTCTCTCTCTCTCTCTCTCTCTCTCTCTCTCTCTCTCTCTCTCTCTCTCTCGTAGAAAATTGCTAATCTGGTAATTAACATGTAGCCTGTAGTTAATTAATGATGTGCCTCTATTTGTGTTAAATGTGTGCTAAGTTGACATGACAGATGGGATCTTAATCGCCATGGAGACCATGGACATGTAGTACACAACAACGGGCTAATTCCTTCAAGTCTAACTCTTTACCAGACGAATTGTCATCCATGTGGTACACTGGAACGGCTAATGCTTCAAATCTAAATCTTTACCAGGCGAATGTGTTTCATGTGGTACACTGCAATGGCTAATACCATCAAGTCTAACTCTTTGCCAGATGAATTGTCGTTCATGTAGTACACTGTTATGACTAATTCCTGTATGCCGAAGTCGAATATGTCTGATGAGGAAGACCCCAACTACAAACAAATATTCGCGTTGAGTCAGCCATTCAAAAATACTCAGTCTAGCTGTCTCACATAAACATATAATATTTCATACAAATGTCTGAATTAAAGTTATTAACTTTATATAATTGAAATTTTCATCCAAATTACACGAATCTAACTTTTATCAGTCGGAATAAATTTCTGATGTGGTTTAATTGGAATTTCGTTTGGCATTGCACATTATATTCTGTTGTATATTTTCGGTACCACAATGACACAGTATTTATCCTGACACTTTCTCATAGACTTTAATATATATAGTTTTATCATGTGCTATTTTATGATTCGTTTCAAATGTGACTGACATCTAATTACCATCCTTAGCCGATAAATTGCCAGCAGATGAGGACTGCAGACACAGTTTTCAGTAACTATAGATACAAACTGTCAGTATTTGTAGCTAACGTCAACTAGACGGTTCTGACAAGATAAAATCATACTGACAGACATGGGCGCCCACACAGAGGATCATTGGTGGTGGGGGCACTTTATCCCGTTCTCGTATTTCACCTTTAAACATGTTTGCCCCCATCTCAATAATTCTGCGGGCGCTCCTGACGAAAGAGAGGACATCGACGCATTTTAATAGGAAAGAAATATTAAGGTTGACCCTATTAAAACAATTTTAAATACGTACACTTACACTTAGTTTGAATGCAAATGAAAGTTTAACTAATATGAGTAACCAGTTTTGTATGCAGTCCAGCTTATCTGATGCAATTACCCATGTGCATTCCTTGCTTAGGTAATTGAGATAAGCTGGCTCGTTAACAAATATCATATTTAAAGTTAATGTCCCTCGAAAGAGAGACATGCCATTTGAGATATGGCATATAAGAGAGACATGCCATTTGAGATATGGCATGTAAGAGAGACATGCCATTAGAGATATGGCATCTATCTCCAATATGTCATGTTCTCAAAACCTACTGACATTTTGTTTGACTACCAATGTAAGTACTTTAAAGCAAACACGAATCCAACTTTTTTGTAGCGGAAAACTGAATCAGAAACTCAAGGCCTAGAATTTGATTATTAAATCAGTTTTAAAAACACTGATCAGATGGAAAACGAGCTTGTTTGATTAGGGTATAACTTTTAGGTGCAAAATCAATTAATCTGTTACATTTTCTAACATTACATACACATTGTTACTTAGTAACATTTTTTTTACAAGATTAGATACATAGGGCTCTCAGTTTATCCATTTGTTAATGCGATCAAAGCTAAAGCCGTTAACTTATTGGCATTTGTCACACTACACCTATACTTATCTCATATATACAATTTCAGAAAATGTCATGTATGAGTCATTATGAACATAGAAACATATATTCTAAGGTTACAATATGATTAGTAGATATTCAAGCTGTGTGTGACTGAGGAAAGGTATGTGAGCAAAGTGGATTTTTTTAAACATACATTCTGCAGTATATAAAAATATCCCTTTGATTCTCTCTCTCTCTCTCTCTCTCTCTCTCTCTCTCTCTCTCTCTCATTTTATGACGCATATTTCAAATGACCCAAGTCTTCCTAAATAATCTCTGATTTGTCTTAGCTCTTGTTATGTATCACTTCATGACTTACACTGAAGTATTAGACGGATAAGTAATCGAACGGACTCCAATTAAATGAAACATATGATTGGTAGCAGCTGTATCGATCTTTAGAGAATTAGAAAACGTATTTAGGACATCAATTTGCACAGTTTCCTGATTTGTGTTATTGGTGCTGCAGTCACGAACTATAAATCTTGTCTGGAGTTCATACAGATTGCTTCATAAAAAAATGTCAAACGCGCGCACACATAAATAAATTTATACATTAGACGCTCCAATCTTCCAGTCATTTGTTAAGTTCAAGACTTTATCTGATTCGTAAATTATCCAAACTTGGTTCAACTTTATTGCATGAAAGTCCATGGTATATTTTCTCGTACTAATTGATAGGTTCTTAGTGACAATGATCTACCACTTTTATTTTAGAAAGGCTAATTTATTCATCGCTGTAATTATATCGCCACTAACTTTAATATGTACATATAGTTCTTATCGATCTGCCACTAAGGTTCGAATTTTCATCCACGTTCCTTCATTCTTGTTACCTTTTACCTTTGCCAAATGAGTACTGCGATTCCAGAGCTTTGATTGATTCTCTCTTGTACGAATATACTATACGATGGATTAATGTGCTTCTGACCTAGAACCAGTTTAGAATGTCTGTTAAAGGTATGTTTAGAAGTGACTGTTAATGGTATCGTAATGTTAAAGGAATGTTTAGAAGTGACTGTTAAAGGTATGTTTAGAAGTTATTGTTAAAGGTATGTTTAGAAGTGACTGTTTATGTTATCGTAATGTTAAAGGTATGTTTAGAAGTGACTGTTAAAGGTATGTTTAGAAGTTATTGTTAAAGGTATGTTTAGAAGTGACTGTTAATGTTATCGTAATGTAAATCTGCGATACTCGTTATTAGCATATTATATTTGTGTAACACCCTTACAGCATTTCATTGTGCCTACAATAATTGGGTATCGGGTCCAAAAATTATACATATACATATTATAACAAGATCGCTGCGATACGAGACCACGTTAGGACATTTTCTGGTACTGATCAAAATATAAATATTTATCTTTTTTTTCTGAAAATGATAACTATTGCGTCCGACAAGCTGATATGTGGGCATAATCTGTGTTGTACGGTTTATTTTCATCTCACACAAATTGAATCAAATAATGTTTTAGCACACGGAACCAGTGAGTCGTTATGGTTTAAATACATTTAACATGCACGTTTGTTATGAAAACGTTGTATACTTTGTGTATGGTTCAAGCGTTTTCCAAGATATAAAGTGTAAAAAGTTTTACAACACGCTTTTCAGTAACATTTCTTGCAAGGTATTGATTCCAAGTATTCCCAAGCTTCAAATATACTGACGCAAAAATTTAATGATAGAGTTGATTTTATTTCATTTTCATTATCTCTTGGTGTAACATGGCTATTTCATATTTGGGCGGCTGCGATGTAATCATGGTTAACGATCTGGTTAAAGTTTATCGCTATGGTCATAAATTACACACTTACATAGAGTTACTATATTTAATACATGGCCTGTACAATCAGAGAATTTTGTTCTTTATATCCATTCATGTTCAACCTCCCTATGACCCTAATTCATGGGCAAGATAATTGGAAATATGGATTTCGGTTAATTTGTTTGCATGGTTGTAAGTCCCAAACCCTGGGAGTGAGAGCCCTGAACGATAGCTGTCCTATGTGGAATATATAATCAGAACTCAGAACGTCTTGCACCTTTCATGACCGCCTTAATTCACGATCAATATCATTTCAAAATCCTGGTCAATTTTTCAGTTAAAGATTCTTTATTGTATGATCTTAATTCCATCAAACTGTCATGCTTGGACTGCAAGCTCGGGATTACCCAAACACGTAGTGTATCCCAAAAATAATATGAAGGTCATCACCACAAGCAGCGAGAAATCAGTTACATGAAGACAAAAGCATACCTTTTATTTATTACACATTGAATTAAAGCAGTCTGGAATGGATTGATCTCACTTTCAGCTGGGTATTTGTTTGTGGTGCCAGATATATTTAAGTCGATTTTGGTACTAGTAATACAGCGGTAATACTTCTGGTTTTTCGTGACCATCTTCAAGTTTTTATGGGCACGTTTCAGAATTGATTTTTCACTCTGCTCCTCTGAACTTCAAGTGGACCACATTAAGTTGCATTTTATTTTGACAATCAGCAACTTGAAGAGCAATTTACGTATTATAAGGAGAGGCGTTTCATCTCGCCATTCTCTTTTTTAATGACGCAGTTGTTCTATTGATTGATGTTAAAATAATTACATGAAAGGTCTCAGTAACCATAAAGTACTTGAAAAACTCCGCCATCCCGAATTTTAATGGCAATGGAAGTTTCTCTAACCGAAAATCCACGATTTGTATAAAATGATTCACAAGAGTCGATGTTGACCCGGATGGATTTAGTGAAACGGATGTTCCTGTAATAGATTAGAAAATAACCAAACAGAGCCCGCACAAATTATTATCCGGTCTGACGAGAAGTCTGAGATCAGAATGCTTATACCGTGTATCTGGCTGGAAACCTTTAAAATTACAAAGACAGACTCATAACTGAGGACAATTTTACAAAAATGGTTCACCAAATAACACCCTGTTTTTGTAAATTATATACTCCAGATTAGTGAAACTGGGGAAGCAGAGTTGGCAGAGAGATTAGCGTGCCGATCTCGCGACCGATAAGACTCGGGTTCGAATCCTATCCTCGAGCCAACCTTGATCAACTACCATGATGTGTCCTTGATCAACGCACTTTACAACAATTGCCTCTGCACTGAATAACCTGTTTGTGTTGCTGTGC
Organism: Unio pictorum; assembly: GCA_030141615.1. Classification (NCBI taxonomy): domain Eukaryota; kingdom Metazoa; phylum Mollusca; class Bivalvia; order Unionida; family Unionidae; genus Unio; species Unio pictorum. The sequence goes on along the minus strand of JARLTB010000102.1, from coordinate 13,524,682 downwards.
CGTAAAGCACCAAAAACGAGTAACAACAGAACATATGAGAGATTCCGATGAGAGCTGGGCGAAAGTGTAGCGTTTGCAAGGGTTGGGGGTGGGGTACTTCCAATATATTAATTAAAATATTATGGAAGTTCCACCCTGGCTCGTGAAGTTATAAAGTTAAATTAACGACGAAATAGATGTACAGCTCTGAGCCCCCAGTCAGCACTGCCGACGGTTAAATTATATAGAACACGAAGATGAAATTCAAAATAAAACAATTTAATAAAGTCGATAATTTTAAACTCAATCACTCGTCCTCCAAGTGACAGCCTACTTCATCTCGTGATTTACAGTGTGAGTTCGATTTTCCAATGGCCTTTGGTCCTACTCATCTCTTTTTTTCGTTCCTCCCACTCCTCCTGGACTTCACCTCTCCCGACTTCTCTCCTTCCTTCTCTTTTATTCCGTCTCTCTATCGGAGACACTGGGACCACTGTCACTGGTCTGTCCCTCGAAACGTCATTTAGAAGCTACACTTAGAATCCTGTCCTAAGATTTTTCTCCGCCAATAACGCATGGCTGAGCGGAGTTGCTATCTTCTGGCAATCTTTCTATCGAACTATAGCGAACTAAATCTTGCTGGCAGGTTTAAGGATATCATACTTAGCCAAATTAGGGTCTCGTCCCTATCTGGATTCTGATTGGGTAGTGCTGTGGCCTTGTCAAATCGATTAAGCGACCAATTCAACCTGGCTGTCAGTCTGCGGAACAAGAAGATAAGGCACGTCCACTCCTTCGGGCAACTTCTTTGATCTGCACAAGCGCTTCCACACCAAGGTGATAATTGCGCTTCTGACGGCCTTGGTCGGCCTTCCCACCCTAGCCACGGCAATCTTACGTAAGGGATAGTGCTAGCCTGCGGTCATGTTTGACATTAAACAATGGCTTGTCCGAATTACTTTGATTATACATGTTTCTATACTATTTTGGGTCGGCAAAATGCCACATAAAGGTAGTAACGTCTTTTCATTCTACGTCATTAAGTTCTTTGTTTTTTTATTATTCACTTATATCATCAATCTGCCAGCTTATTTAAAATTGCTTTTCGTTTTCTTTTTTTTTGTTTTTTGTTTTGAACAAATTATATTTCTTTGCGTCCAATACAAATTGAAATCGAAATTAATGTCTTGAGATTGTATCCAACGCCTTACTATGGGTAAATGTTAAACTTGTATTTGAGTTCCACTGTTTATTACTAGTCTATTGTTTTAGATACTTTGTAGTTGCCCTCGAGATTTGTTCAGACATCATAAATATCAGGATGTATAGAACGAAGAGCATTTTGCGTAGTCAACCTTTCAACCGACGCAATAAACGAACACTTTTCTGCACTAGAATGCACCCGGGCTACTTCATAATAAAAGGAATATGATAGGACGCAAAAATAAAGAATGGTTAGAAAATAGGAGATAGCTGATTAAGAAAAGATGGAGGAAATTATACTGAATACAAATAAAGACTTAGCCATGTATGATGATGTGAAACATGTTAACATGAAAGCTATAATGATATTTCAAGAGAGTACTCTGTTATGTACTTCATTGTCTCAAATATCGCAAAGTATGTAGGAAAAAATGTGAATATAGTATTCGCAGCCGTTTTAAGTGGGCTGCTTCGATTGTATCTAACAACGGCAATTTAGCATTATATGAGGACATTGGTTTCAAATCTCTTATATCGATACATTCTTCTGATTTTTCCACTGTACTAATTGTACCACTCAAAAGAATGACTTCTTGATTTGAAGCCGACAAGAAGGATAACAATATGCAACTCATATTAAGTTTTGATTTAGACAACATATACATAGAATATAAATAACATAATTATATATTTCCTTTTTCAAGGCATTTCATGTATTAAAACTGACTTAAATTGTGGTCACGTAAATTTAAACACTTTTTCCGGCTATTTCACTTTGGAATATGGTATCGAGTAATGAAAGTTATGTCAAATTAATATATGCAATAGGGAAAAATCCATTACATTTTTCATTAATGTTAAAGAACATGGAAATTGTATACTATTATCGCATTTTAACTATAAAGTCCTTTACAGCTGCAAACATCAATCACCTCTGAAAGATTATATTTGAAGGCAGTCCTTTACAGATTATATTAACAGGCAGTCCATTACAGCTGAAAAATCTCTTCTGAGAAATTGTACTAGGAAACAAGCTTCGGGTTATTCTGAAGTCTATTAAATTTTATTGAAACAAATGTTACTGTTATGCATGTTTAATTTTCACTCTTTATTTGTTAGTTTGGGATTTGTAATCTTTTTATATGCTATTGTAATGTAAAATGAATTGTTGGACTTTTCCTTCTCCAAAATCACGTTTCTCTTCTACTTGATCTCAATCATTGATTTCTTGTGTCCATTAGTTCATTTGGGAGGGAGTGTATTTATTCAAGTTATTTAATTGAAGTGATTCGTCTCTGGAAACACAAAGTGCTTATAACAAATAACATTCCTAGAAATAGAGACATGAATCTATACTGACATTTCAAATAAGGATTTAATTTTTGGATTGTATAATTGTAATCTAACATAAGCATTATACGGGTCACCACAGGAACATGAACAATTTCGTCGTTCGATTTAATTTGGATTTTCACAAATGTGTCTTTTTTTCTTTTAAAAACTTTTATTATTAGAACTTGTGTCCGTTATTCTAGTAATATCTGGAATATAATTCGCAATAGCTTAAGATCCTCTCTCTATTATATATATATATATATATATATATATATATATATATATATATATATATATATATATATATATATATATATATATATATATATATATATATATATATATATATATGTATATATAATATCGAATGTAAACATGTCAGGATACAGCATACGTAGGCTTTAATAATATCAAATGTGAATATGTCTGGATACAGCGAAGTTAGCCTTAAATATCAGTGTTTCTAGACACAGCAAACGTACTCGTAGATAATTCCAACAAACTTTAATTTGTTTCAGACAACTGAGATTCAGTTCAAGTCGCAAATGGATGTAATGTAATCTTGAAAGCATTAAGGACGACAAATATCTCTTCACAACTTTCTAAAATTCAAACTTATGTTAGTTAAACCAATCTGTCTTAACTGAAACTGCAAACGATCACCGATTCGTTTTATTATGTGTGACGGGGATTATCGTCAGGATTATCGTCAGGAACGTTCAGCACCCCAGTGCCTTATAACATGTTTTGACGATATAAATTACCCAAGAGAGATCGTTAAGAAAGGGAAAGCAAACATGACAATGAAAAATGATATGGCAGCAATACTCTGTTAATTGCAATTTCTCCGAGGCATGCTGCACTGCTGCGTTTTTATTCCTATCCTCGTGCTATATTATATGTAAATATATCTCTGTTAACTTTACAGTGTCAGAATTGTGCAGTATTTTACGATATTGAACACCTTTATACTGTACGGCACACGCGTTAAATTATTGTTTTAGAATGCATTAGGAAATGCTTTGTAAACAAATCATGTACATGTAGATGCTTCAGGTATATGATTGTTAGATTTGTTTGTGGATGAACTAAAATTTTGTTTTATTCATTTAAAGGTAGAGATAATAAAGTTAACGATGATGACAAGTTAATTTTGTTACAAATGAAACTTCCAAACAAGCAAACGAATTTACATGAAATTCGCAATGTCAACAAACGTGAGAGACCCAGTAATGGAAACTACCATTCTGAACATTTAAACTGTTATATAGGAGAAATATTCGCAACGTTACGCAAATAGATTGGTTCTGACTATAAACAGCGCTCTGTATGGTCTACAAAAATGCACAAAAAGCAAATTAAGGTCAAAAGCTATCGCATTTTTATCAGAGCCATACCATTTTACAAGGCAGTACAACACAAATTATAGGGGGCAAATGCATCTTAAGGTTTTAATAGGAAACTAAGAAAACCTAAGAGTCAGTAAGCCAAGACGGCGAAGTATTATTTCCGTTGTCTATTTTGATACAATACTATGCTAGCAATAGAAGACATGCAATCTATAATGCATGACATGGCTGGGGTCTATCCAGCAGCGAGCATGCAAGTGACAGGGCATAAATATGTCTTCTTTAGCTGGTTATAAGAATGGTAATAAATATGCTTACATTCATGCATTTTTAATTTTATCAAAATGTACTTTCTTAATTAGTTCTGCAACTCTAAATGACATGACTCATGTCATGGAAAACCCGAAACACACCGAAAGTGTACTGTAATTTTGACCTCATTTGTAAATGAAATCACATTCACTTTTACTGCACTGAATTTGACCCAATACATTCAGTCCTTCATCAGCAGGAATGAGTTGGATCAACCGAAAAACAAAATCCATCCATTCCAGACCAACTGCAAAAGTTTTCTTCCAATGCGTATTCATTCAAATATTACTATAAATTTCAAGTTTAAGTAGACCAAAACGAGAAACTTTTTAAGCAAATGTCGCGCTACGAAGTTCAAAGGTCGCTTGGCGTGCTATGTGCGCATTAATATTGTTACTTTGTATTAACGACTCTACGGCTGTATTTAATTTTAAATGAAACCCGAATTCAATTACTTTTTTTCGTAACTTATTTCTTTATATAAAGTATTCAAATGGAAAACCAAATGAGTATATAATAACAAACGAATTACTGAATTACGTTCGTGCCAAAGGAATGACTGCATCACTAATATGATAAAGAAATGACTGAATTACGGTCGTAGCAAAGGAATGACTGCATTGCGGACATCATAAAGAAGTGACTGCAGTACTAAAATGGCAAGGGAGTGACTGCAGTACTAAAATGACAAGTGTCTGCCTTATGGACAGGATAAAATAGTGACTGCAGTATTGGCGTGGTAAAGGAATGACTGAAATACTGATATTTCAGAGGATATACTGCAGTACTGACATGGTAAAGGAATTATTGATGTACTGACATGGTAAAGGAATTATTGATGTACTGACATGGTAAAGGAATTATTGCAGAGAAATTTACTTTGAGATTAACATATCACTAACTGGATAGTAATTAGCTTAGAATACTCTCCTATAGTTTGTTGAGGTAGGTGACATTTTGAAGTCCATCAAAGATATAGTGTTAATGAGTAGAGTTAAAATAGGAAAGAAATAGATTCCTTATCGAACGACCATAAGATACGAGAGCTAAGGTGACAGTGTAAACAACAGATTATATATATATATATATATATATATATATATATATATATATATATATATATATATATATATATATATTCTCCATTTTAAAATATATAATATACAACCTAAATATTTGTCGTTGGGGGAGGGGATGGGATGGTATGGGATGTCGTTGGGGGAGGGGATGGACTTCCGGAGAGATGTCCGCCATCGCTTAACTGCTCGAGATAGGCTCTTCCGATTTTGTGCTATATTTATGACATTTGTGCTTGTTCTCTATCATCGTCTACATTATTGTGTTTCATCATGCATTGGCTGTTCCGTTCGTATGTGTTAATTCATCTCCTTGTTTTGCAAACGAGAACAATTACAATTTTTCTCAGCTGTTTTGTCCCAATGTTAAGACGTCATTTGTTTTTTAATAAACCGCCGTCACGTGACCGCTTACAATTCGACGGGCCATCATTAATTGGATTAAATGACCACACCTTGGTTCTAGATACTACATTGTGCTCGAGACTAAAAGAACTGTGAATACATTCATCATTTCTTAAATGTAAACGGAAGCGAAAAAAGAAACGTTCTTTCAAAGGTGGCCGGCGTAGAACAGGAAGAAGAATTCCAGTTATCTCCCTTTCGCCCGTAACGGATAAACAACTTAAAAATTCTGCCGTTAATTTTAATAACCTGGTTCAAATTCCTCTTAAATCGTCAACCGTTGTGTCAACTGTCCCAGGGATACCACTACGTATTGCATTATTCAACGCTCAATCAGTAGGATCACCGGAAAAGCGCACAGAAATTGTTAAGTTTATTAACGACCAGAATATTGACGTCTTCTTCCTGACAGAAACTTGGTTACATTCCGCAGGTGATGAATCTAAGTGTGCGGATTTAACACCCAGCGATTACTCCATCAAGTCGTTCCCCCGCAACTCTCATGGAGGTGGAATTGCTGTAATTACAAAGAATTCCATGATCAAATGCCTTAAGTACAACACAACCTTCAATTTCTGCCACACATCGTTTGAACTAGTTCAAACAACGCTCACACTGGAACAAAGGTCAGTCCATTTTTTCTGTCTCTGCCGTCCTCCTCCTAGTAGAAAAAACAAGCTGACTGAATCTCTCTTTTTGGAGCAGTTTCCAAATCTTCTAGAGTATGGAAATTCGATTGGTGACAACCTAATTATTCTTGGAGATTTCAACTTTCACTTTGGCTGTCCTGGTAAACCGTACATGTCAAAACTCCTAGATTCCATTCATGTTTTCAATCTTAAACAGTCAGTTAACCAACCTAACCATAAACTTGGTCACATTTTAGACTGGTTTCTTTATAGACCTGATGATAAATTCTGCAATCCACCATTATATCCCACGAACTTGCATCGGATCACCTCTGCATTGTATGCCATCTCGACGTATCAGTCCCTAACCCTCCAACTCTATTTGCTACTAAGAGAAACCTCCGTATGATAAATATAACCAAATTCATGCATGACATCCAAGAAAACCTAACAACTTTCTTACATCCAACAGCGGAACAACTTGATAACTGCCTGCGTTCATTGCATGAAAAACATGCCCCAGCCACCAAATGCAGAGTATCATAAAAAAAGTGTTCTCCATGGTATAGCAGTGTTAGGGACCAGCTTCGCACTGCTAAAAGACATTGCCGAAAAGCAGAGAGGCTTTGGCTTTCCACCAGACTCACTATTCATAAAGAAATCTACGAAGCCGCTAAGATGAACGTCACAAACATAGTCCATTTAGCTAAATCATCCCACTACAGTACTAAGATCACGGAGAGTTCCAGCTGCAAAGAGCTCTTCGAGATAACTAACAAACTAATGTCAAGGAACAAATGTACACCACTTCCAACAACCTTCTCTCCACTAGACCTACCAGACCAATTTGCAAATTTCTTCGAAGACAAAGTACAAATCATTAGAGATTCGCTTGACAGCACAATGTCAACTGATTCGTCACCATACAGTTATGATGCAGAATTTCAGTGACAACCGTTAGGAACATTTGAACCTGCTTCTATTGATTTAGTACGGACAATCGTGATGAAAAGTGCACCAAAGTCTTTTGAACTTGATCCAATTCCGACATCACTGCTGCTTGAGTGCTTAGACCCAATATTGCCTTCACTAACTGAAGTTATTAATATCTCTCTCATCAGGGGAATTCCCATCATTTTTCAAAACTGCCATCGTAAAGCCACTGCTGAAGAAACCAACCCTGGACTATAACGATTTAAAGAACTACCGGCCAGTTTCTAATCTCCCATTCATATAAAAAATCTTAGAAAAGGTTGCTCTAACTCAGCTTGTATCTCATTTGATTTCAAACAGTCTTTTTAGCAATGTACAGTCTGCATATCGCCCTTGCCACAGTACGGAAACTACTCTTCTGAAAGTATTTAGTGACATTCTCTCTGCTTTGGATAGTGGAAAGATTACAGTCCTCACTCTCCTGGATTTATCTGCAGCATTTGACACAATAGACCATGATATATTACTTCACCGTCTCCAGCATGTATTTGGCATTCAGAATATACCCTTACAATGGTTCAAGTCCTACTTAGTCAGCATGACACAAATTATATCTGCAAATGGAATACACTCCAGCCCAGTTGACGTATGTTGTGGTGTTCCACAGAGATCTGTTCTTGGACCTGTTCTTTTCATTCTGTATACTCAGCCGCTCTCAAGTGTCATAGATCATCACCCAGTATCGCACCAATTGTATGCTGATGACACCCAAATATACAAGTCTAGCCACCCAACTGAAGTTGATGCTACCATCCATGGAGTAGAGAAGTGCATTTCTGATGTGAAATCATGAATGACATGTAACAAGCTGCAGATGAATGATGATAAAACAGAGGCAAATCTGATCACAACACGAAGACTTTCTCATTCACATCCTTTACCTCAGACAATAAATATCAGCAACACCAACATTAAATTCTCACAGTGAGTACGAAACCTAGGCGTTACTCTAGACAGTACTCTCACATTGCACCAACATGTCATGAACATATGCAAGGCTGCATATCTTGAATTGAGACGCATCAGTTCCATTCGTAAATATCTTTCTGTTGATGCCACTAAAACACTTGTGTGTTCATTAGTACTTTCAAGACTTGACTATTGTAACTCATTTCTGTCTGGTTCGTCACAATATTTACTCCAGAAACTTCAAAAAGTTCACAACACAGCTGCACGGATCATCTTTAGAGTACCTCGATCAGAGCACACCTCACCCCTGCTCTTTACCCTACATTGGCTATCAATTCAATGCAGAATCAAACACAAAATTTGTTCTCTGTGCTATGTTTCAATGACATACTCCAGTCCAACATACCTATCCAGCCTCACCAATGTGTATACACCAGCTAGATCCTTACGCTCTTCTTCTGATAATCGTATACTCATTGTTCCCTAGGTGAAAACAAAGTCATACGGACAACGTTGGTTTGCACACCAGGGTCCGGACGACGTGGAACGAATTGCCCATTAAAATTAGACACAAAGACACAGTGGTCCCTTTTAAGAGTGCTCTTAAGACTCACGTGTTCGAATGCAGGGTCAAATTTAGCAACTTAATCATGTTTTGTATCTTATATGTTTGCAGCATGTTTTTATGTTTTCCGATTTCATTGTTTTTGTCATTTGTTGTTCTGTAGTGTAGTCATATCATTATTGATGGTGTAAAGCGCTTAGAGCTTCGAAAGATTAGGCGCTATACAAAGTCCTCATTATTATTATTATTATTATTATTATTATTATTATTATTATTATTATTATTATTATTATTATTATTCTGTCTCCCGTGGTCGACTATCACCCTTCTACCACAGCGTTATAGCCCGGATCGAGTAAATAATAAAATAAAATATGATATTAACAGGTGGAATAATCAGGACCTGAGCAGAGATAAAGAATAGAACAACATGATCCTAGCTATGTAGAATCTAACAATTCAGTCAATTGTATAAACAAACCGAAATTGAACATGACATTTAAATAATACATTTTCTGTTACAAATGAAATTATCAAATTTACAGAAAATGCGATTTGCCGTTCTGTTTATATCGATATGACAAATGTCATTGTTAAAATGAATGACGAACTAAATTGCCAAGCATGTTTGCATATCATTGTTTCTTACCTGCCATTCCTAATTCAACATCGGTGACATGTTAGAGCTGAAGTATCTCTCTCTCTCTCTCTCTCTCTCTCTCTCTCTCTCTCTCTCTCTCTCTCTCTCTCTCTCTCTCTCTCTCTCTCTCTCGTGCCTCTTTGGGTCACCAACAATCTTGGCTCAAGCCTGTCAAGCCTGTGATCTTTTTCCACTGTGCAACACGGGGTGGAACTATTTTTATCTTGTGTCTTTCAGAGCCTCATTCACTTATTAGAGAATTTACTATGTTTCTTCTCTGATTTCGGGTCTCACAAGTTTCCAGACCCGTTTGTCCCTTGAGTTATTTATTTTAACGAGAAGAGTACTTTCTCGGATGTAAATTCTTGCTTGCCGTAGACACTTTGACTAATTTCGTGAGAAGAATTTCTTGAAAGCCTGAATTCAGCCTGGGAACCCACACACCCATATTTAGGTTAGCAAACCAAGATTGCTTTCTCCTACCACCAAAAATGTATCACTCCCATCGAAGTCAGAATTATCATCTCTAGCCTGCCTTTATTAAAAACGTTTCTGGAAACTATAATTTTATGACACATGTTTCAAGCTGCTTAGTGTTTCGAAACGTTTGTCTGATTTGTCTTAACTCTTGTCATTTACTGCTTCATGACTTACACCGACGTAGACGGAGGTCTATTCGAATGGACTCTAAATAAAATTCAATTGATGCCCCAAACATAGCAGATTTCATCTCTCGTTGTCAACGATTTAGTTCGAGTCCAGCCCTGATGCCAAACTTAATGGCTACGTGTCACACTAACCAAGACATAATGTACTTTCAAATCATCTCTTCACATTTTTGCACTATTGCATTTATTTTGGACAAGTTTACTAGTTTCCATTCTTACATATATTTATACATAAATAGCTTGTCTGACTAAACGAGGTTCGTATGATGAATTTTAATTTTAATATTTGCTATGTTTATTTAAATTAATTGTTTGTATGTTAGCGTTAAAATGTTATTTTATTCCATTACATACTGTTGTAATGTAATGTAAGGGGCAAGTTTCTGGCGATCTATTAAGAACACATTAGTTGAGGCCAGAGAACCATTAGTTAGATTTATGGAGACAAGCCCGTGTCAAAGGGTGTTCTGTCTAGTATAGTGATGTATTCCTTTATAGTGGGGCTGTTGTTACTAATTAGAACCTTTGTTTATTCGGCAGCCAGACTGACTGCTAGGGACATTGTAAAGTTCCATTTTCAGGCGAAACGTGTCAAACTTGAGAAAACGCAGAAATTCTGTTACCTAAAATCGACCAGGTCAGGCTGACCAGACTTAAGCGACTCAGGTAGAAAAGCTTGGCAAAAGACATTCGATTCTGATTGGTCACGGTTAAATAAGGGGTTTCTTTTCACACGAAATTTCAGAAGATTTAATATTGCTTTATCGAAACTTGTAGTTAGTCTAAACTTTTCTCTGCAAGAGAAAATTACCCAGTGCAGACTCCAGAGGTCTTTGCAAGAAATTCCCTCGTAACTTAAGGAAGTGTGGTCCGGGCAAAGCCGCCAAAAACACTTTGAGTGACAAAAGAACTACAAAGGAATAGCGTCACAATTCCATGTAATTTGCTGATGCAATTTATATAATTGTTGCTTTAGTTTACAGGTCTTGCATGATTTCATTTGATACATTTGTATAATAAATGTGCTTTTGAATTATGAATCGGAAGTCTTACCTTAATTATTAGTAAGGGTGACGTAGTGTTAATTTGTGCTATGTTAGTGTAAAACACTATGTTGAGTGATGGACAGGAAATGTTACGTTAATTCTTGGATAGGTTTGACGTATTGTTTTAATTTATCATCTTGTCTGCATAATGATTAGGTTCTATACATTTAATGCCTATCATTAGTTAATATGATTTACGAGAATACATGTGAATTCACCAAATTTAGATTTCATAGATGATTCAGCGTTTGTGTATGTTAGTTATTTCTGTGTAAATTAAGGCGGGGCCAGAATTCAAATCTCGATGTATGGTACGTTAATGTATAAGGTCAAGGCGTAACGAATTATCAATTCGTTTATCTACGGTCATTTGAGGACACGTGTAGTTGATTTCTAGCCGTATAATCTGTTTACCACTGATATAAATATCTGATTTTCGAACCAGGAATAATGAGACTTCTCAACTGTATTAATTGTAGCGAGAGATTTAGGGTTGTTTAAATTCTTTTAAAAGGGAGAAAATAGCTTTTTGGGACGTATTGAGGTTACGTAAACTGAGACGTACACTTTGGAAAAGAAACTGGAAACGGGATTCCAGTGAAGCATATTCCAGTGGAAAATCCGGCGTCGTGCGGATATTCTACGTGTGCAGAGAGTATCTTGAGACGGATGGTAGGAAGTGTTCTATAGAACAAAAGTCTGAACGGAACAGAGAACGGAGACTGTGGACTGTCAGGTTATGAAGTCGAACAGGACGTTGACTTCGATTGTACCACTCGATCATATGATGACTTAAAGCTATCAGTAATATATCGGCTAATTTATTTAAATCTATTTCAAATTTTATTGTAATTCGGTGTAAGTTTTATTTATAAAGCAGAGTGTATTTTTAATGAAAGGAAGTTTCACAATTGTGTATGTTCTTGATTAACTTGATTGTTTATCTTTACGGGGGCTCGTATTTGTTTGTTCAATATACCTGCTCAGTTTACTCTATCTATCCTCATACTCGAACCGGGCAATTATATTGAGGGCGGTCATCTATTAGAAAACGAGTGCCAAAAGGGAGTGGGTTATAGTATATATTATTATCATATGTAATACAATACCCCTTGACAAGTGGGGACTTAACCCTTACACTTTGACAAAGTGGGGGCTCGTACAACTATCATCTACCCTTTTGACATCTAACATTGTTTACTGGACTTGAACTTTTCCAGAACTGTGTAAATGAAACATTGTAACTCGTTGCTGACCTTGTTCCAAAATCAGTAATATGTTTGGCAAACAGCATTTTTTAAAACAAATTTTAGTTCTCAAAGCACAAATCATTAAGTTAATTCAAGGTCATGCCTGTATTACATGACATGTGTAAGTATAATGTGCCAACGGGACACAGACTTCTCTTTCTTCCAGAAGAACGAACTTTGACCCCTCATCCGGGTATCTATTTTACGTCTAAAACTAAATTAGTCATATAAATTATGCTCTCATAAAAAGACTAGTCAGTCGCGCGTTAACACCTGGTACGTTACGTTGTGTTATGTTGTGACTCGTTTGGGCTGAATTTTAAATTCTTAAAGTTATTGAACTAAAATGATCATTTCCGTGGAAATACAAAATGTTTTCTGATATAATTCTTGGACAAATACATTCTCTGGACAAAGACAAAAACATTCATTGGAATTTATACTGAATTAAAAACTGGAATAATATTTATGTGATTCAACGAAAGACTGTTGACACATCTACACTTCGTAGGTTGTTAGAGACGTCCTCGTCTTCAATTTCGGATTTCATCGGGACTCGAACTCAGTTTCATTCAGGACTTTTTATTACTGGGAATTAATTCTCGGAGTTTGCCGAAATAATATATTAACGAATTAAAATTAATAATTTGTAATCAACTGTTTTGTTAGCTTCCATCAATTTGCTACTGGATAATTAGTCTGTGATGATCATGATCAATCGTTTTGTCAACTGAATAATGCTTTTTTTCAGTTAAAATACGAGAACTAAATTGGATTATAATATAACATCTCCATTTATCTTGTGCCTTGATTATGTACGATACATTTTTATTATATTTTCTCCTACACCAATAAGCATCCAATGTGCTTTGATTGACTTGAAATTTACAGACAGTATAAATGAATATTTTAAAACAGGAATGTGATTTCGTGATATGAAGACAGCATTAAGAACTTTCTTGATATCTTAATCTGAGCGTGAACTACTACAACATAAATATCATAAAATATTTCCATACTAACATTACAACATAAATATCATAAAATATTTCCATACTAACATTACAACATAAATATCATAAAATATTTCCATACTAACATTACAACATAAATATCATAAAATATTTCCATACTAACATTACAACATAAATATCATAAAATATTTCCATACTAACATTACAACATAAATATCATAAAATATTTCCATACTAACATTACAACATAAATATCATAAAATATTTCCATACTAACATTACAACATAAATATCATAAAATATTTCCATACTATCATTATGCTGCAAGAAAATGGGTAACCAAAGGCACAAGTTATCGAAGGGATAAAGAGCACTCGTCGTGGGAGTTTGTCAAATGGATCTTTTTTCAATTGGAAATAATGGGAGTCTGACAAATGGATACTTTTCGATTGGAAATAAGTCATTAACAAGCTGCCTACAAACAGTAATAAACACTTCAAGGAAATATTTCGTCGAGTTATTTGACTCTTCGTCAGTTAAAAGGAAGTCTTCCAAAGATTATGAAATATCGGCATTCTAACCTTGCTAGAGTAATGGATTCATTTACCTTACGAGTAATGTGTTCATGTAAAGTTTTGTTTGACATTGTAGAAACATTAACGACCGAAGCAAGTCCATGCGAGTATTGGTGAAGGTTAGTTATTACACAAAAGCGATAACACAGCTTTCTCCCATGGATACATAATATTTTACATTTCCGAACATTTTGTTTTGTGCGACTTCATAGCAAAAGCTCGGTTTGGATAATGTATATATATATATATATATATATATATATATATATATATATATATAGGCAACTTCCATAAAATATCATTTTAGCAGTTATTGGTTTGCCATTTCTAGGTAATTCAGCATTTTGGTTCCAAAGGACTAAATTTATTTCTAAAATAATTGTATTGATCATTGAAGTCAGATCAAATTATCACGACTAATAAAGCATCGAGAAAACCTTTGTTTCTTATTCATCTCCTCGTGCAACTTTCGATTTTGTTAAGTACACCGCCTTTTGTTGTTATCATTAGTTCAATAACCAATTCATAGTGTAATGCATGGAGAAATAAAATCCTTAAATTCTGAGTACGAAAATAACTTCATCATTGCTTTGGCAGGAAATGTTCTAATGACATGTTTGATATATGTGGCATTTGACGGTTAATATCACCTTGTCTCAAAAGTGATTGGACTCGGTAAATTAATGGAGGCAAATAAATTACTATGAACAATGCGGCACTTATTAAAGGGAAACCTTGTCGAGTAATCAATAGAAACAATCGTCATCAAAGGTATGATATTTACGATACCATGTAATTAAATTTTTGAGACAGGAAACATTCTTGGAATGATTAACGATAATTAAAGGTTTCAATAAGTTCACCTCTTTGGAAAGGATATTATTATTATTATTATTATTATTATTATTATTATTATTATTATTATTATTATTATTATTATTATTGCTGCTGTTTTCTTATGAACCTTATGGTTCAATTATATTGCATTATTAGCGGGTTTATATTAACACCAAAATATAGGTAATAACAGTGACAAACAAAACAATGTTTGTTGAAATTTTACTAAACTTGATGGTTTTCACTCGTTTATGTTATTTAGTTTAACACCATCGAGTTGTACTAATAGAAATCCAAATGTAGATCTTGTTTCAGGTATAGGAATCTAAATATGGGTCTTGTTGTATGTACATGACCCCAAATGTATGTCTTGTATTAGGTACATAATCCAAATGTAGGCCTGACTAAGAATACAAATGTGGGCAATGTATTAAGTATATAAATCTAAAATGTGGGTATTGGTTTATTTAAAGGAATCCAAATGTATGTTTTGTATTAGATACATTAATATAAAGTGGATCTCGTTTTAGGTATTTCAATCCAGATGTATGCCTTGTATTAGGTATATCAATCCAGATGTAGGCCTTGTATTAGGTATATCAATCCAGACGTAGGCCTTGTATTAGGTATATCAATCCAGATGTAGGCCTTGTACTAGGTATATCAATCCAGATGTAGGCCTTGTATTAGGTATATCAATCCAGATGTAGGCCTTGTATTAGGTACAAAAGTCCAAAAGAAGGTCTGTATGGGAATACAACTACTGTAGGACTTGTTTTAGGCATGGGGATACGAATGTTGGATTTGTATTTGAAATAGGAAATGTAACGGTAAGCCTTGTTTTAGGCACATGTATACAAAATGTGGTTTTGTATATGAAATGGGGAACAACTGTAGATCTTGTTTTAGTCATGTGAATACAAATGCATATTTCACTGATGTAATGAACTGTGATGTGTCATAATTCGATTAATTATAAAAAAAAATAGTTTTATTCTACAAAATATTATCAGTTCCTCTAAAGTGTTTTTTTTACGAAGTAAAATGAAAAATAAAAGTCAATACCGGTCAAGATATAATCCATAGAAAATAGTCCATCAACTATTTAATACATGTTTTATTCTAAATCATTTCTACTTATTGTCATTATTTCGTCACGTTAATAGTGAGTTTATTTATGTGGACGAAAGGATTAGTTGTGATCTAAAAAAATGTAAGAACTCATATCTAGTATTGACGCCGTGAAGTTTTGGCAGGTACATTGTTCATATTATTTCACCTTCACCTTAATCAAACGGGAGCAATTCTTCACGAAACTTAATTTATGAGGGATGAACGTGGAGAAGGCTTTATGTTGGCAACTGACATCAAATCTTTTCTTTGTAATAAAGGCGGGCGCCACTAAAAAAACATTACATTAGAGTTCCTCATTACGGGCGTCTCTAAAGAACATGACCCCTGGACGTCTCAAATGACCCCTGGACGTCTCAAATGACCCCTGGACGTCTCGAACCCTCACTATAATGCTCTTTATCACTGACAGAGAACAAATCATCAGGAAATTAATAAGACGGGGATCACGTCTGAGTACTCGGACTCTAGTTGATTTTGAACACAAACTAATACTAGATACCGAAAGACACTGAAGGAAAAACAATGTTCCTGCAACAGCCATGACATGAAGAATCTGTATAGATAAACGTATATTGCCAGCCTTTGAACTAAGAGTATTCTAAATGTTTAGCCAACTAATGTATGTGTTTGGCTTAATTGTGAGATAGCAGCGTTGCGCGTTATTACAATTCATGTCGTCACCAAGCTTTAAATGAAACCGGTGTTAGAGACACGTGTCTCTAATGTTAGAGACACGTGTCTCGGGGATGGCACTTGACCGTGAGGCATTAAGGCAGACACGTGTCTTGGGGATGGCACTTGACCGTGAGGCATTAAGGCAGACACGTGTCTCGGGGATGGCACTTGACCGTGAGGCATTAAGGCAGAAATCTCTAAATAAGAATATATGAGAAGGAGTACAACGGTCTGACATGTCCTAGTTTGGTAACCACTTGTAGAGAACTTTTTTGAATCTCATTTGGATGTACATCATTGACTAGGATATACGACCATATGAAAGGCTAAAGGGATGCCGAATGTTATGGATTATGAATCAAATTAAATAGTATGTTTTGATTCGCTTGATCTAGCAATCATTTTAGATTTAGAACCGGGGGTGGGATTTCCCTTCCCTAAGGATATCACGGTTACAGTAACAATGACCCCTGGACGTCTCGAATTGTTACAATTTATCTAAATACCGACCACCCTCAGAAAGCATAAAATAGGTCTAAATATGAATACGTTTCTGACGCACATAAATAAGGGCAAGCTTTAATTTTTGTACGGCATTTCTTAAAGATCAACGACAAAATCTTTACAATTTAATGTCAATATTATTTGTAAAGATTTCACAGGATAATACTAAACAAGATCATTGTGTTTTATGTATGCTTTGTATTATGCTTTTCAACCTATCTACATATGCTCATCTTATATTCTTCCTTCTTTTTTAATACTTTCTCTCTTTGTGTAGTTATTTGTTTTGTTTTATTCTTTAACCGAGCTCAAGATGCATACAGTTTAAAGCATTCATGTCATTAAGACAATTGATGGTGACATTATAATTGTTTGAAGATGCCAATTCATTTTGAAAGGCTGGGAACTTGATTACACAAAATGCGATCAGTTCTGTGCATCTGTTATTCATTATGATAGGTTGGAAGCTTGGCGACATCAAATGCGATCAGATCGGCTTAGATAAATACATAATACTCTACCGATGTTTGCTTGCAAGTAGTACATCGGTTGTGGGAGTGGGGTGGGGACGGATTTAAAAGTGATTTCAGGCACAAACGAACAACCAGTATAATAAATGTTTGTTCAGTACCACATATTTAATACTGAAAATTATATTTGATTGATAACAGCTTTGTTTGGGTTCCTCCGATATACGCTAGCCTCCAAGAAAGTATGATTTTCGAAATTAAATTCTTTAATGGCAGCGCAGAGTAAACCTCTAAGAGATTAAGAACAAAATTTAAACAGAATAGAAAATTACTAGAGAGTTAAGAAACAAATTTGAACAGATAGGAAAGTTAACAATTCTTTGTCTTTGATGTTTAAGTTCAGGAATGGCGTAAAATCTAATTAAAGTTCAATATTTACTTTTTCTGAATAGTTTTGTCTCTTTGTAAATATTTTTTTTTATTTTGCATTGTTAATTTGCAAATCAAATCAAGAAAGTACTTAGTTCAAACCTATTTCTGAGTATAAGGTCCAAAATTAATAACTGTTGAACTCGGAGCGTAGTGGAGGATATTGTTTTCAGCAAGTGTCCTAAATGCATACTCATATTATTTAATTATGATTTTAAGTCTTAGGAGAACATTTAGAGATTGGTTGAATGGTCAGCTGCAGAACTTTGTTTCTTTCCTTTCAGGTTTTAACATGCGCATATTAAAAATGACTACATTGATTTCGTTCTCCTGTCTCAGTACTTTTGCTATCCAAACGATCTTTCGATACCTAACTTAATATGAAAGCGCTATTTTGTATTATTTTATTTACAGCGCTGTCAACGTCATTAGCGATCAATTTGACAAAAACATTTTGCACGGAGTCGGCTAGATGGCCTGGATTTTGCCTACCCATGACGTTCTTAGTATTGATTTAGGTTCGGTGAGTCTGATTTGCACTAATTTCGACGTGCGGACTTCAAACATCAATGACAGCCTGTAATCAGCTCGGACGTAAATGAAGTCATTACTATCAAGATCATATTCTGATGCAATTACTGAAAAGTTGAATACTCAGATAGAAAAAGATCCCATTTCTCTGACGACAGTATCTAATACTTTTGTCATTATTAAGAAATAAACGTGTAAATTCGTTTTAAAAATAAACTGTTTGTTCTATCCAGCAAGCATTATGTAGCGTGACGTCCATGCCAGATAGATACTGGTTGATTTATGTTGTTTTAGTTATCGTTAAAATTACAAGTACCTTGCTTATTTGATTGGATGCATTTTAGAGGAATGACAGAACCAGTCATAAATCCTATTAATTTTAAAATTAATATCGACTTTACCTACTTCGCTTTGTGATATATTGTATTAAAATAAATTAAACCTTTGGTTGATTTTGTGTAAAAAGCTAATAATTAACAAGGAATGACCGTCAGTAAATAGGTGGAAAAGTTCGCGTATGCAGAAATTCTTAACATTTTTCAGAGTTTTGATACATAATCGACAATATCATAAGTAATTAGGAACGGACCTGAACAGATACTCATATTGTAACCACATATTGCATCTAATAAAACAAGATTATTGTTACTGAACATCCATAGCTCAGATCCAAAAATGGCACGAAATTTATAGCTATGAATAAGATCAAATACTGCAAAACCTTTGATAATAATAACACGCAATGTATAGCTCTGACTTTGTTCATATACTGCAAAACTACTGATAATAATGCTACTAAAATTCTAGCTCTGGAATATCTTTCAATTAAGCATTCAAGCAAATTAGGAAAGTTTTAACATGACTGAAAATACGATTTCTAACTATAGCGCCTGAGTAAAAGTTTGACATTTTTTTCTGAAACCATGTATATGAGCTCCAGTGTACATGTTATGGTTCGTGGTGGCAGTATCAATAACCAATATCAAGAAACATGTCAAATTG
This sequence comes from Unio pictorum, assembly GCA_030141615.1. Classification (NCBI taxonomy): domain Eukaryota; kingdom Metazoa; phylum Mollusca; class Bivalvia; order Unionida; family Unionidae; genus Unio; species Unio pictorum. The sequence continues at coordinate 13,505,192 of JARLTB010000102.1, read as the reverse complement.
ATGTTCTAAATACGTTTTCTCTAAAGATCGATACAGCTGATTTCAATCCTATTTCATTATCGCCACTATTATGTTGTAAAATAGTTGCAAAGAGGATCTGGAGCATGAATTGACTTTTAATTAGAGCCCGTTAGATTACATGTCCGTCTAATACGTCGGTGTAAGTCATGGAGCGGTAGATGACGACAGCTAAGATAAATCAGAGATTATATAGGATGGCTTGGGCCATTTAAAACATGTGTCATAAAATGAGAGAGAGAGAGAGAGAGAGAGAGAGAGAGAGAGAGAGAGAGAGAGAGAGAGGGAGAAGTTCGAGGTGATTCCTATATGCCGGCAATTTCAATTCGACCAGTCACTCGATTGAATGATGAAATTAGTTCTATCCGTAAAACAGAATGTCTAAGTGATATTCGTTTACAAATTTGCAACTCTATTTCTGAAAGCGAATCATTTACATGTCATTTTCAGTTTCATTTGCTTTATATAATTGACTAAATTGGTACATTTTGCATACGGGGGCTCAAAGTTTGTTTTTTCTATATCTCTGTTATGATATATGTTATTCCATCTATTAATATCATATTCAATTTTATATTTTACTCAATCCGAGCAATATATTTTTTTTGGATTATCTCCTATATAACGATAATCCAAAAGTCAGTGGGGAATGTCTCCCATCCCACCACCATCTGACATGAGACAGATCACGCATACATTTCTATTTCATTAATTTACCAAGAATATCGACAAATAGAAAAGTAAACCAGCCACAACCACCAAAAACGGTTGCAAACCCATTTGATGTTTGAAAATTCTTTTCAACCCAAAGCTCTCTACAACTTCATTGTATCGACCCCATGCAAGACTTTTTGTTTTACTTTTGGAGAATGTTACTGGACTATATATGGACAACAATAGTGTGTCGAAACAAATTCCACCAACAAATATCCGATCAACCAAAAAGCCTACAACAGTTCGGTATAACTCCATAGCAACAACACAGCTTTTGACATTCGAAGCAAATTCCGAATTGTTGCAAGCCAACCTTCCAGAATTCGAAGAATATTTGCTTGGAGGATGCTTTGGTTCATATTGTATAGACTACATCCAAGTCCTTTTTGGTGCTCTATATCGTCTACAGCTGAACAAATATTTGTGCAACGAATGTTTGTGAAAGCAAGGAGACTAATGCAATAATTGAAACAATACAAGACAACACTGACGGCGTTGGCGGCCAAGTACTTTATTATGTGCGAACTTTGCCACTCTGATTCTGATACACAAAACTCTGCAAGATCTATAACACGATTGTAACGAATTTTCAAGAGGAACAAGTATGCGAAAGGTTTGGTGGGCATCTAATAGACTATGTTGATAATCCCAACAAACATCTGCGCAAAAGTTGCACTCGAATCAAAGTATCGTTTTATTCATGTAGAAAAGATACGGAGTTGCACACATGTACAACCAGATATGTTCTTGGAGATGTCTTATGTCTTGCGTCAGCAAAAGACAAGTGTTTCGAGCCAATTACTCCACACGGTGGAGAAACCACCAATGGTTTGTTTCTAGTCCAGCCACCTAGCGGACAATAGATCAGTCTCGCAAAAGTAATCAACATGACCATTGTTCAAGTTGAACAAAACCAGAAAACGATATTGTTGGCATGGTATGTGCACAGCAAAACGGGTCGTACTGGAGGATTACGTGTATCGCTAATCCATACAAGATCAGAATTGAGATCGAGTAGTTTTTACAACTATTTTCGATATTAGATTTCGTGGTTGTCCGATATTTTTAGTGGATATGTAAACACAACACAATTGAATTGATCTATCTCCACTCCAATATTATTACAAAAGATTCAGAAGCAAACACAATTTCAGCCTCTTGCAATCGTCCAAAGCAAGTCCGCGATACGAGCATGCCACCATTGCAGTTGTAGCCGGATTCCATACACTGTGACTGGGTTTTGGCGAATAACAAAAGCGAGTGTGTATGGCAAGACCCAATAAGGCGGCCAATAGAGGAGATTCAAACCGATCGATGTATATCTATAATGTCTTCACGAGAACAAACCGACGTATGTTTTAAATGGAAGACGATCTAGCAGCCGATGTATGCGAGCAAACCCATCAGTATAAACAACATATGCAATTTCGACAAAATACGGAACTAGCCGAGCTGTAGATATTACTTTCTTCCGAAGAGCCTACAAAACAAAGAAATATAGTATACTAGCATAAGTTCTATCTATACTTGAGTGTCGTACCAATATATTGTCGGAGATATTTCCACAAGGTTCGACTGCAAGGATTGTTTGGAGTCTTGGGTACTGCCGTGAAGAAGATTATTGCAGGGTTTCTATTTTCAGTAATTTAAAGGCAACGGCATCATACAATTTTCCACAGTTTGGAGCACAAAAGGACTTTGGTAGCAATCGAACAATGCAATGATGTATTTATTGTGGAAACAGATTTCCACGCTATGACACATGGGTTGTTGGTCGATCCAAAGGAATTGGAAACACAACTGGAGCTTCTAATGCAACCATTACGATTTGGCTATACTTCATATGGCAAGCAAATCGTATACAATCCTGTTTCAGTACACTCTGATCCTTTCACAAACGGCAGATTCCAAACACAGACCGCCATTACCGACATAGAAAAGGGTTATGGTAGTCTGAACATCTTTCAGCAAAAGCGAAGCAGAGAACTTACCAACAAATTGCAGCTTCCAAGGTGTGCAAGGTGTACGTGCTGCGAAACAAAGATTGTACAAAAGCTCTAGATCTACATACAGCATGTCGAATACATACGCACGAGGGTTTGCGAAACATTGTATCGAGGAAGCAAACAAACCTGCCTGTCTTTGCAGCCATTTGATAGCAGTGGCATTCGTATTGGGGCGAGGAATATCCAACACATGATTGTTTTCTGGAGTAGGAAGTACAACCGCTAGGTGATCTACAGCAATATTCTGCACGGAATATTTGTAAGATAGCAGATATTCGCACAAGAGAATGGACCGACTAGTTGTATTGTTGGCTAAGCCGTTGTATGATACGCGGTATGCACCAGCGAGTTCACCATAGTCCAAACAAATTCCATAGAAAATATTGGGGAACCCTTTGTTGATCGCACGACATACAATGATCTTCCAATCGTTTTGTTTTCCAGACAAAAACAACACCAATGACATTGAATCTAGAAGTACCATGTGCATGTAACAGTTGTTGCATTTCTTCGACACCTGCTGCACACACGTTTTGTAGCAACCCATCCGCTTTAGCAATTTCTAGTGCAACTGTGTCTGCCTGTATGGGAGATAGCTGGTCAGACTCGAAAAGTATGCCTTGCTGGTGCTTCGCCACACCAATAATTTGTTAGTTTTATATATACATCCTGCACAAAAAAATATTTTGTTATATTGGCTTTCCACGGATGCACCATCTAAGCACGTTCGGACATTGCAAAACATAACTAGGATTGGACAATGCTAAATATTGTACATATCGGCCATGGATATGTAACCTTATATTCGGAAGCAAGAAATTGTGCCATATTGGCCTCGCTTTCGATATAGAATTGTCGACATATACGTCTGGCAGCCAAGAAACTAAGAAACTAATCTGCTTTTTTCATAAGATATTATATCCTTGGGCCAGCATTCCAGCAGCAAATTCAAAACGATTTTCCATTTTGTTTCTTCTGATTTTCTGGATGACTATAGAATCACAGCTTTTCGAATGCAATCTATATATGCAGCCATTTTATATTTAGTTAACATAGTGGCAAATGTTGCTATGAAAAAAAAATCAGAACACAAAAACAATGGGTCACTCTCATTAAGATTGATTAGATCTACCATATACGTGGCATGTTATTAAAATATTCAGTTGAATAGATCTACCGTCAATGCCCCCATTTAATGTAACATGCACCACAGTTTTGTTTATGCTTCACAGAAATGACGACGGTTGATAATTCAGCAATGAAAAGTATAAAATACATTTTACAAGGATCATAATGTCGTTGAGACATCGTTAGACAATTTTGACTAGGAACATCAAAATGTTTACGGCTTCTTTAAACTTGATGGTGGCCAATCCTGAACTTAAATTAAGATAACCATCTGCAATTATTGCTGTTGAAATGATGAATTCCCGATTGTTATTTCACGCTGTTCATTTAAAGTACTTTCCTCTGAGTAATAAATAAATTAGTTGCGTGGTGCCAGTTACTATATGAGTCTGTGTTTTAATAATACAAGCTTCTACAGCTAGTTGAAAATGATTTTTGTGCAAGGCTGGATGCGGTGGTAATTAATAGAGATCAACTGAAATCATCACCGTCTCTTCCTTTGCAATCAGCCAAAGATCATGGAGAAAGAAATTCTCTGATACGGCTCAAACAGGATTGTGTTTCATTTTATCTCTCTTACGTTAACAGTTGTAGATAGAACGTGTCACACCAAATGCGAGTAATACTTAAAATAACCCACTCCCTTTTGATACTCGTTATCTAAGAGATGACCGCCTTCGATATAATTTGCCCGGTTCGAGTATGAATAGATAGAGTAAACTGAGCAGGTTATATTGAACAAACAACTACGAGCCCCGGTAAAGATAAATAAACAATTTAATCAAATACATACACAATTATGAAACTTCCTTTCATTAGGAATACACGCTGTTTAGAAATAAAATTTTCACCGAATTGCAATAACATTTGAAATAGATTTAAACAAATTAGCCGATCTATTACTGATATCTTTAAATCATCATTGGATCGAGTGGTACAATCGAAGTCAATGCCTTGTTCGATTTTTATAACCTGCTAATCCTCGATCCCGTTCACTGTTCAGTTCATTGTTGGTTCTAGAAGACTCTGTCTCGTCCAGTCTCTAGATATTATGCACCCGTGAATGTTTCCTCTCGATTCCGGACTTGTCCACTGTATCATGCGCTCACTGCAATTTCTGTTTCCCAATTCCTTTTCCAAAGTGTACGTCGCAATTTACGTAACTTCAAGATCTTCCAAAAAGCTATTTTCTCCCTTTCAAAAGAAAATTTAAACAACCTAAGTCTCTCGTTACAATGGTTACAGTTGAGACTTTCCATTATTCCTGGTTCGAAAAATCAGATATTTCTATCAGTGATAACAACTTTACGGCTAGTAATTAACTACACATGTCCTCAAATGGATGTAGTAAAACAATTGCTAATTATACATCGAGGCTTTGAATTCGGGTCCCGCCTTAATTTACACAGCACATAAATTGAATACACTGTCGCTAAATCATCTATGAAATCGAAATTCGGTGAATTCACACGTATTCTCGTAACCCATTAACTAATATAATATATTCAATTCTTAGAACATAATCATTATGCAAACAAGATGATAAATTCAGGAATTAATATAACACTTTCTATTCATAACTCAGCATAGTGCTTTACGACATAAATTAACACTACGTCATCCTTAGCTAAGAATTAAGGTAAGAATTCCAATTCACAATTCAAAAGCACATTATTATACAAATGGATCAAATGAAATCATCATATAAATTGCAACAATATACATGGAATTGTGACACTATATCTTCTTCTTGGTGGTGTGTCCCTCCCTTAGTTTGGCGGTTTGTTCTGGACCACGATTCCTTAACGGACGTATTTCTCTAAAATAACATCCGGAGCCTTAATAAATAATTCTCTCTCTGGTTTTCTCTTGCAGAGAAATTTTCAGACTATAGTTTTGAAAAGGAGAAACTAAGTCCAACGAAACTTCGTGCGAAAACACACCCCTTATTTAACGGTGACCAATCAGAATCAAATGTATTTTACCCCGCTTTTCTCTAAGAGTCGCTTACGTCTGGTCAGTATGACATGCCTGTTTTTAAGTAACACAATCCCTGCGTTTTCTCAATTCCGACACTTTTCGTGAAAAACGAAACTTTAAAATGTTGCTAGCAGTCAGTCTGATTGATGAGTAAACAAGGTTTAATTAGTACAACGGTCACACTCTACTTTACAGACCCTCCTTTGACACGGCGCGTCTTCATAAATCTAATTAATGGTTAGCTGGCCTCACGTAATGTTTTATTTACAGACCGCCTGAAATTTGCCCCGATTACAATATATAAATATATATTTAAAACATACATACATACATACATACATACATACATACATACATACATACATACATACATACATACATACATACATACATACATACATACATACATACATACATACATACATACATACATACATACATACATACATACATGCATGCATATGAGAGAGGGAGAGGGAGGAAGAACTCAAACGAAATTTCTACATGTCTGTCTTGTCTAATCAGCTTAAGGTCTGGTTGGTGGTGTACACTTCAATACGTTCTACCACACTAGTTATTTGATATTTTTAGTGTGCGACACATTAATACCATGAAAATGTAACCTGCTGTAGCTTTCCATTAGAACATCACAAAGAGAGGCTATATCAAGACTGTAATATTCCACATAGTCTTGTAGGACTATGGCTAGATGGCAATATTCCACATAGTCCTTGTAGGGCTATGACTAGATGGTAATATTCCACATAGTCTTTGTAGGGCTATGGCTAGATGGTAATATTCCAAAAAAACCTTGTAGGGCCATGACTAGACGGTAAAAGTCCACATAGTCTTTGTAGGGCTAAAGCTAGATGGTAATATTCCACATAGTCCTTGTAGGGCTATAGCTAGATGGTAATATTCTACAAAGTCTTTGTAGGGCTATGACTAGATGGTAATATTCCACATAATTTTTGTAGGGCTATGACTAGATGTCAATATTCCACATAGTCTTTGTAGATCTATGACTAGATGGTAATATTCCAAAAATCCTTGTAGGGCTATGACTAGATGGCAATATTCCACATAGTCCTTTTAGGGCTGTTGGTTAGACGGTAATATTTCACATAGGTTCCATCCATAAATGAGGTCACGCGATTTTTGCCGATTTTGACCCCCTCCCACCTCCTCGTCACACATCGTCACAAAGAGTCAGACCCCCTTCAAATATGACGTCACAAAGCTCTGCTATCCCCCTCCCCTTTCCCAAAAGCCGTATTTTCTTTTTGAAAATTAACATGTTTCAAATCACTTTATAGTCATTGTAGTATGTACCTATTTAGTGTGGGGCTGCACTCTGATATTGTAGGAGAAAACATGTAAAGCTGAAATTGTCATCAAATTCTTTTGAAAATATTCGTCGTCTAGCTTAAACTGCAGATGTTCAGAATATTATATTCAATAGCTCCTATAATTGTCCAATAAAGTAATTATAAAAAAAATAAAAAAAATACTTTGAAACTTTGTAGTAGAACACAGAATTCACGGGGTTTGCCATAAGCACTTTTTGGAGGTTTTATTTTGTATCGGCATATGATGTTTGTTTAGCCCAAAACGTCAGAAGTGATCCTTTTTTTTGTGGCGGCTTGCAACCAATGATCAACTTGAACTTGCAAATCTGCATCATTTCTTTTATTATTCCATTCCACTTTTGAAACACTTCTTCTTGGCAATTCTTTCTGCTCTTTGTATTATATGCCAGCACGTGCGCCTCAAAAAGACACTAGAACATTTACTTATATCCATCGTAGCGGTCAATTCTTCACCGAAAAAATAATTTGAGATTATTATTGGTGTTAAATAACTTTAATTTATTATATTTCTAATAAAAACTTATATATATATATATATATATATATATATATATATATATATATATATATATATATATATATATATATATATATATATATATATGTATATATATATATATATATATATATATATATATATATATATATATATATATATATATATATATATATATATATATAAAAACTTTAATTATTCTATTTCTTAAATGTATGATCTTATTTAATAGAAATCTGAAAAATATTTATTTTTCTATCAAACGTAAAAATTATTTACTTTTCTCTCAAACTTTTTAAATTTAATTTTCTAGCACAAAAAAATTTAAAATTTAAAAGGCTTGGCGAGAAGAAGATCATTTCAACCTCGCGTTGTCGACACCAGCGGACTGGAACGTAAGATTGCTATTTGGAAAAAGCTACTAATGGGGCTAGTAGGTGTGTTGGTAGTTCGAAGACGAGTCCATCTTAATTTGAGCTCATGCACGACACGCTTGAAGCTACTTAAAACGTCATTAAATAAATTGTAAGCAATCAAAAAATTAAGTGGAACTTACAATAAAGTTGTGCATTTTGATGTGACGTAACATTTCTTAAACACCCCACTCCCCCTCGTCACACATCGTCACAAATGTGTGAAACCCCCTTCCCCCCATAGGTGCTTGAAGCCATTTATGGACGGCCCCATAGTCATTGTAGGACTATGGCTAGATGGTAATATTCCAAATATTCCTGTAGGACTATCACTAGATGGTAATATTCCACATTGTCCTTGTAGGGCTGTATATTCCAGAGTCCTTGTTAGACTCTGCCTAGATGGTAATTCTCCATACAGCACTTGTAGGGTTGTGGGCTAGACGGTAATATTCCATAGTCCTTGTAAGGATATATATATATATATATATATATATATATATATATATATATATATATATATATATATATATATATATATATATATATATATATATATATATATATATATATATATATATATATATATATATACCTTGTTGGACTATGCCTAGACTGACGGTACTATTCTATAGTCCTTGTAGAGTTATAGATAGATGGTTATAGATAGATGGTTATAGATAGATGGTACAGTCCACGTAGACCTTGTAGGTCTGTGGCTAGGCGGTAATATTCCAGAGTCGTGATAGTATGTATTTTACTAGACCATACTTATAATAGTATACAAAACTGCTACGATATAGGTTACTTGTTGATGTTGTTATCGCAAAGGTTAGTCGTTATTGTGGTTTTCATGGCATATGATGACTCAAAAGGTTTGTATGTTCTCATGGTACAAGACGAAATATCATGCATGGAAATTTTCACAAGGTCTGTACCTGCAGTCTGACGAATAACGTGAACACATGTTTGGATTTGTTTAGCTTTTTTCTGTTGAATGCTATGATTTTCATTTTAACTGGTGACTGAACTCAGCGATGACCAAATTTATATCTTTCAGCTAGTATACTAATCACGCACACTAAACTTCCAGCTTTTACTAATGTCTTGCTATGTCATTTTGTGTATACACTGTATACTGCTCTTGTGATTCTGATACCTGATAAGACATGCACCAAATAAATTTTCTGTCCGTATAAGAAACATTTTCAAATCTGAACAACATAACAGAAACCCCGAGACATCAGAGGCTTGTAATGAACATCGCTGTTTCTAATCAGTAATATTTTGTCCAGTAGACACAATGTTGAACACAGCGATTGCGACCCAATTTGCAATGGGAACATAAGCGCAGATTTTACCCCCCCCCCCCTCCCATGCCATCAATAATATGACCAGTTGAATCACGATTTGTCAGTTCAATGACATTCAGTGCTAAACATACTAGAACAAAGCACGATACACGCGCTTCATGCTGACCTAGCTATGATTGACATCTGCGTGCATCATATCGTATAAAAACAAAAGAAGAGCACACATCCTAAAATCGCCAAAATCCGTGTGAAATCGAACGAAGAGCATAAACCCCACACTTACTTAATCCGTGTGAAACCGAACAAAGAGCACAACCCCAGATTTCATCGGTATCACACCCAATGAAGTGCATCAACCCAAATGAAGATATTTACTAAGTAGATGCGTCAGTATCACCATATTTACATAAAAATCCGTGGATTTTGATTTGTTCGCAACCTTGACAGCCGAGGTTGAAAATTCGAATATAATTTCCAAAGGGGGAGGCACTTTCTACATTACTGATTCTGGATCTAACAAAATATGGAATATTGTTTTTCAAATATTTATTATACCTTAAAATACATCATTGTAGTATTTTGGCTGAACCGTTTTAAACAGTGGACAAACAAATTAATATTTGACATGTCCGTCATTCATTATACGTAACTAACGATACATACCAGCTTTTCCACATTCTGAGTAGAGAGGATGTCACTACCGCACCATGTATTTTTGACATAAGATTCTATCTTCTCCCACATCCAACACTATATGTCACCCCCTCAGTAACATACAAACACACACACTTGTCTTTCTGTGTGTAACGCTTGCCAAACAAGAGGTTGCGAGTTCGAAACATGGGACATCAAAATATTTTCACTGTTTTATTTCTATATTTAAATTTTCTAATAGACTCGCGCATCCCAACTGATTATTATTTTTTAATGTTTCTTTTATAAAACAAAATACTTTTCGTTTATAACTCGTCTGCAACAGAAAATGTATTTTTTGGCTATTTTAACTTATTTCTACTTTCTCTTATGATTACTGTTCTATGGCGGCCAATGCAGCTTTTGTGTCCAATTTTTAGGAACTGATGAGGTTTTGTTATTGATTGAATGAAATGGCTCGCATTTTATGATAATTTAATCAAGCTAAAGAAGTTTGTCTGTAATTGCTAAGATGAAAACTCACTTAGATGTAACATGGATATGGCAAAGAGCGAATCACAAATCGGACACTACGTGATTTCGAAAGACGGCAATTTGGAAAATTCTCCAACTCAAAATTGATTGGATCTTCTAAATAGCTTGTCTAATTTTCTGTTCTGTAGACTCGTATGCTTCCAACGTCTGTCAAGTGCATTAAAATGATTGATGACTATTAAATTGACACTTAATGAAATATTACTTATCGAGCTAAAACAGATGGAAATAAGCAAGCTGCTTAAATCAGACAACATCCATCATGACTGTTAACTTAAATAGTAGTACTGTGATAGAATGATTGTACTAAAACATCCTGACCAATGGAAGACACAAATGTTCCAATCAGTACAGCAACGAATCTCAGCGATTGTCAGAGAAAGGTATTTTTTACTTGCATTAAAATGCAATTTCTTCTAATGCAGCAGAGCCAAATAAAATTGTATTGAGTTTATTTAATCCTTATTGATATTTGCATCATGTCGTTGCCATAAATCCCCTGCCATCCGATCACTGGACAAAAATAGCTCCATCCTTACGTCTCATGTCAGGGGACAAAGAAATGGCATCCATTCTTACGTATGGTGTCCGTGCTTACGTTTCTCCTGGCACAAAGATATCCACATGTTTTAATTCTGACTTTTACTGTCAAGCTTCTTTCGATTAGCAGCTTGGATAAAATCAATTATGAGTACAGTTATACCTCTTGATCGATATACAATAGTCATCACTTTAACTAGATCTGCTGAAAAGATTAATATCTAGAAGAGCTCACACCATATCAATCACGACATACGATAATGACGGTACTTTACAGAGTTATAGTCCTTGTGTGTGTTAAATTAGTTATCCCTGTGCCATGAAACACTGAAACATATTAACTGTTTTTTAAAAACATTTGGTGTGGAGTTTATTATATTTCGAAAACAGCTTAAATAAATTTTATCATGATTAGATTTCTTTTAATTAGATTTACAAAGTTATGGCGGCTGCGTTATTGTAAAATACTTACCACTGACGCTCATCACCATCATCAGTCTCTTGACCTAGTGTGGTCGTTGAGGCACTGTGCTGCTGAACATCGGACCAGTTCCCTCCACTTGACTCGATCATGTGCCAATGCCTGTGTCTCCGCAAAACATTCCCTGGTACATTCTGTGATATTGTCAGTCAACGTTGTTCTCTGTCTACCTCTCCTTCGGTCACTCTGGACGCTTCCCTGCATTACTGTTGTGGTTGACTGTTGGTTCTAGTGACATGACCATACCATTTAAGCTTTCTCTTTCTGACGGTGGTGAAGAGGTTTTTATAATAGCTTACTTTGTGCCTGATGGTGTTACTCACTTCTTTATTTGTGATGTGGTCCATGTAAGAGATGCGAAGGATAGTTCTGTAGCATCCCAATTCATGTGCCTGGATTCTTCGTTGTAATTCTGCTGTCAGGGTCCAGGACTCACATGAATACAGAAAGGTTAAGATGACTAGTACTCTCAATAATCGAATTTTAGTTTTCAGATCGATATTCTTTTTTCTCCGGTCTTACCTTTGACATAGCTGCCGTTGTTTGTGCTGCTCGTGACATAATTTCTGCTCTTGATATCTCTTCGGTGATTGTGGAACCAGGATATTTGAACTCGCCCACTGTTTCCAGTTCATATCCGCTGACTTTAATATTGGTTATTTGTTTGCCACTATTTTTTTTATCAGCTTTGTCTTCTCCGTGCTTATCTCCATGTAAAAGTAGGAAGATGGTTCATTCAGGTTATTCGCAAAGGTGTCAAGCGCGTCTTCACTGCCTGCCAGCCCATCAATGTCGTCTGTAAACCGGAGGTTGGTGATGTTACGCCCTCCAATGCTGACAGTCCAACAGTGGTTTTCTAGGGCTTTGCTGATGATGCGCTCTAAGTAGATGTTGAAAAGCGTGGGTGACAGGAGACAGCATTGACGTACTCCAACTTTTGTCTTGAACCAGTTCCCCACATAACCTTGAGCAATTACTGCACTGGTAGCCTTGGTGTACAGCTGCTTGATGATATTGGTTAAAAAGTAATTTTGAAATCAATGAACACATGATAGATGTCTTGTTGATGTTGCAAGTACTTTTCACACATAACCCTAAGATTGAATATTTGTTATGTCGTGCTTTTTCCACTCCGGAACCATGCCTGTTCTTCAGCGATTATTTCTTCTGCTTGTGGGTTCAGTCTGTTCAATATGATCTTCAGCATCACCTTACTAGTATGGGTGATCAAACTGATATTTCTGAAGATTGCCATTTTTTGTAGTGTTATAATCACTGACTGGGTCCACTGTGTTGGCCATTCGCCTGTCTACCAGATCTAGTTGCAGACTTTTGCTCTATCACTGATCCCCCACCATTCTTGATAAGTTCAGCTGGGATGTTGTCTACTCCAGCTGCCTTCCCATTCTTCAGTGCTCTTATTGCTGGATCCGCCTCTTCTTTGAGAATGGGAAAATCATCATCATTTGTGGAGTTTGGAACTTCAAGTACCTCTGGGTCTCCTATGGACGGATGGTTGTAGAGTTCTTTACAGTCCTCAGTCCATCTCTCTGCAATGTCACTTGCTTCTGTGAGGCATTTTCCATTTTCGTCTTGAATGGTACTTACTCTTGGTTGCTTATGTCTTGCGAGGTCTTTAACAATTTGGAATGCCTTTTTGTTGTTATTCTTTATCAGACTGCTCTCTGTTTCTGTGCACTTTTGTCCAAATCCAGTCGTTGATAGTGATACCTGGACGGTCTTTCGGCACAAGGGATTTCCTTCCAAATCATGGATGGAATGCTGTGAGGGTTTTGTTATTTACTTGCAGAGTGGTAGCCCTTGATCCACCAAGAAATATATATCCTAGTAACATATTAACAATTTAGTATTTACATAGTATGGTTGATGATTTTTAACGACATTTAGTGTAACGCTTCAGCATAAGGGCTTAGATTAATTAATTCGACAATGATACGAGATGTACCATATCTTAAAGAGCCGTGTCCCTTCTGCCTAAGAATAACAACTTCAATTACTTGTGAAAAATCTAGCATTACCTTTTCTTGTCCAATTTCTAAACATTATTTATGCATCTTCATATGGTTCAGTTCTAGTTTAGAATTAGATGATGATCAAATTGTGACTTTAATTTACTAGTGACGACCTTTGATTACAGCAGAATATCTTCATGGCTTGTGGAAACCTTATCATTCATGTGTTTGGATGATGCCAACCACATTGTTTTAATGGAGATGCACATGAACAAATTCATGAATGTTGTTAGTTATAAATTGGAGTTGACGGTATTAAGAAGAGTTATGAGACTTGAAAAGATACCGCACACTCATGACTGACAAGGGGGGGGGGGACAACCGGGGATATATCTCATGGGCCCGGTCTCGTAAGGGAGCTCGGGCCAAACAACACTTTTCAATTTTAGAAAAGAAAAAATTTGTTTGCACAAGAACTAGGAGAAGTTCTGGTATTTCTTGCACCAGGACCCGCGATAGCTCTCTACGGCCCTGGTCTCACTCGAGACTATTAACTGCAGTCCAATGACCATATTTGTCTAAACTACATACCTTGTGTTCAATATATTTTTTTTAACTATACCAAATTACCACGAATAATCTAAACCTTGCTGTTCAAACAAGACTTCTGATAATATCCAATCTAGTATTCTTGTAGACTTTTGGATTGGTACGGTTTTGTGGACTTGGTAGGAATACAGTAAGGCGTTTAATAGACTAGAGGAAATAGTCTTGGAAAGTGTATTGATTTATCGATTGTCAATTTGTTTATAAAAAAGCTGAACGTAAAACAGTCCAGAAAGACTGCATACTTAATTTATTTTTGTACGAAAATCATACCCCTGAAATATAATATGTCTTGTATATGTTGAAGCGAAACCGAATTTCATCAGCTCTTAATATTTATATGCAGCGGACCTAATAAAGTGATTTGAAGACTATTTCATAGCTTTGTTTGAAATTAGAAGTTAGGGAGAGGTACACGTCTATTCTATGAACTGAAGCATTATAAATGTTTTGCGGTTTTTGTTTGTTTTAAGTCCGCCTAATAATGATTTACCACGAACTTGTATTTTTACAGCATTTTAAGCATGATACATTCACCGTGGAATTCAGATAATTTCGAGATTCTGATGCAACCGTATAAATGAAGTTTGAATAATACAAATGGTGAGGATTCAGTTCCAATATATATATATATATATATATATATATATATATATATATATATATATATATATATATATATATATATATATATATATATATATATATATATATATATATATATATATATATATATATATATATATATATATATATATATATATATATATAACGGTTTCCAACTTCCATCACATTTTGTTACTTCTTTAAGTTAATTGATAGGGCTGTTGTTTTAATGGAGGTTAACTTGACCCGAGTTTATGAGGTTAATATCTCTTAATGTAACATCAGAAAACCAAACGGTATATATTTCATATCCCATCTGTTTTCTTGAATGCCGTTTGTTTGTTATTATATATCACCACTCTGTATCGGCCATAATCCCAGTGAGTCTGACAAGTGAATTTTACGGATATATGAACAAGGATTGTGTACTTCCTGGAATGCCAGTTAGTCAACAGCCTTCAACTAATTGAGTTAACGTCTGTTCGTACTGCTTTAATGCTTCAACACATGGCGTAGAAACAATAGCCTGTGTAATCCTCTAACTGTTTTACGATACAACTTTAGTGTAAAAGTTTCAATGAAGCTGTTCATGTTTATTTGCTGCATATCCACACATAATTATCTCGTGCGTTTACTTACGACGCACATTTATACCACAATTACTGTCAAAAAAGAACATGCTTCACATTCTTTACATACTCGAATAAACTAAGTATTGAAATGGAAGTTTCTACCTATATTTATCTGTGTTGTAGTCTTCCCATCCACACGTAGTATATTACCTATACAATTTACATTCATTTCTAGACACTGCAACGATGTATCAATCGAATGGTTTCATATTACAGCTACAGTACTTTTTTTATTTATAGACGGTTGAATGTGATACACGACCATAGCTCTTTTCTTGTTTATTTCAGGTATAAATCGAATAAAAAAATGTCTCTAATCATAACGGCTAGAGACGCTAAATATAGAGATTTTGAGAATTTTCTTTGAACGATCCATATTCAAGATGAATTAAATCCCCCAGATGGGTCAGATGAAAAGTACGAACTTCATGTCGCACGAAATTCTGATCTCTAGGGCTGACATTCTAGGAGAAACAGATGCAATTTTATCATATTTCTGAAGGTAAAATGAGTGTTGAATTCAAAATACCGTGGCAACTTTAAACAAATGTTTTAATAAATCACAGTAAAATGTAAATGACGTTTGAATACACATTAGCTTTCAAAGAATAAAGCTCAGAACCATCGTGATAACAGCACTATTACACGACGTACGAATGTGTGTGCATTGGCGGTAGCTTGTGCAATTATGCAAACGTTATTATGTCAAAAATCAATTAAAACAATTAAAAGTAGGATGCATAACTTCGATGGATGTTTAGATTGGACTTTACAAACTGTTCGTTTTTATAGACAGAAGAAATTGCAATGCAAAAAATCAAGTACGCTCAATGACTTTTAAAAAGTGTGATGCTTCGGAGTTTTCTTTTCTCCAAAAAGAAACATTGAATTCCTTTATTCATTCGGGGGCTGCAATATACCTTAATCTAGATTGGAAAATTTGTAAACAATGTAACCCAAACAGAAAAACAGCATTTGGCTGAACAAAATGCTACATCAGCACGGCAAGCCAAATTCTTTCTTAGGTTTAACATTGTATTAAAAAATTATGGCCTGAACACCAATATTTGCACTTGGAGTGTCATGGTGTGTATGAAAATATATCGCGAACACATCTGCCCACTCGTAAAGAGGAATTTTAATTGGATTTAGCTACGTTATCTACCTCCTTCGATGGTATGACCCGGTGTGAGTGAAAGATAGAATATAAAAAGATAACTGTGCAAAATGACTGGGTACAAAATAATGCAATACGAGCACTCTTAAACAAGAAAAATAACAAATTTAATCAAATAAATTTATAGTGGTAATTTCAATGTAACTTAAATTATATCAACATGATTTAATAGCAGTGTCTAATCTGGATTTATTTCATAATCACAACGCCAAGTGAAACGAGTGCAATGTCAATCACTGATTGCATCACCTTCCCCTCGACTGTGTTCCAACGTTACTATATCCTTATGCCTTCTCTTTACGACTCCCTCGTCCTTCTTGGACTTTCTTTGAATTTACTCTCTACTCGTCACTTGCTCCTTTCGGCCCTCACTCGTCACGTCTCCCATTGTTTTCGGACTCCGTGTCCGGACTATCGAGTCCCCTCTCTCTGTGAAAACGTAACGCTGTTAACTTTAGAACTTGTGCATCCGGTACTAAACCATCGTGTGTATGACAATACATCATTAGTACAACTAGCCACCATCGCATCCCCAAATTTAGATTGTAATGCAGTGTTAGCGAAGTTTTCTTGAGCACAACTGGCTCCACAGTTTCGGATTGTCATGCAGTATATTACAATATATCGTGAACTAATCCAACAGTTTCGGATCGACATGCAGTGTATACAAATATATCTACTAAACCCCACAGTTTCGGATTGTCATGCAGAGTATACCATTATATCGTGAGCACAACTAGCCTCGCAGTTTCGGATCGTCATGTAGTGTACGTCATTACATAGTGAACACACTAGCCACCCAATTTCGGAATGTGATGCAAAGCATGCCAATACATCACTAACACAAATAGTCCCACAATTTCCAATTGTCATGTATTGTATAACAAGGCAACAGTTTCGGATTGTCTTGAAAGTTGGTTAATATTTTGTTCATCACCCGATGAGGCACATATGGACAAATCATTCTTCTTCCGTAATATTTGCTACAGTTGTCGCCACCGTATCCTGTCGGTGAATGTAATGTATGACACAATATATCGCACCTGGGTACTCAGTCTCTCAAGGGCCGTCATGAACGCTGGCAATTAATGTGTTCACAGCTCATAATGAGAAAATGAATTCTCTTACAAATGTTAGATTTATCGCCCGTATTGTGCTTTATCGGCTTATGTAGCAATCGCTAGTCCCACAGCTTTTGGATGATTGCCATAAAATGATGACATATATTATACTCATCATTTGGAGTCATGGATATTGACAAACCTATTTGGTTTTGCAATTTATTTAAGAGGTATAGGTGGCGCTCTATAGTTGTGTACTTAGCACTAGGTTTAAACTTTAAGAAAAATAATTTTACAGGTTTTCCTCACTGATTATTATGGATATTTAAAGAACATTGTTTATTGAAGGTATTGTTAACAGACCGGTTTAATTCTTTTTATTTTGGTGTCTGTGTGATGGCTGTAATATGGGTTAAGGAATATACATCTCGACCTTACCTCAGATACGCATCTTTACCAATTCTGCTAGCTCCGCTTTGTCATTTTTGTATTATATAAAAGGTAAATTACTCACGATAACGAGACGACAACATCTCATGCTTATATATATATATATATATATATATATATATATATATATATATATATATATATATATATACACACACACACACACACACACACACACACACACACACACACACACACACGTTTTAATTCACTGACTGCACTTTCAAACGCTGGGATTGTCTACTCTGAAAAAATTAGTTTTCCCTTGTTTAGCATCTACTATGTTTACTTTACTTTGGACTTGTTCATGCTTATTTTGTTCATGCTTATTGTTCGATGACATGTGCTTAGATTATGCATGATCACATAAAACATAATCTGCAAAGGAGTGTCGTGCTGTAGAGATATGCCAAATGTCTTCTTGTAGAGGAATGCCAAATGTCGTGCTCAAGAGGTATGTAAACATTCTCTCCACCGTGCATGTTGCAAATGTAAGCAACGTCACCTGTAACTGTCAGAAGTACTTGATAATTGTAAATCCACCCCCCCCCCCATATCCATAAGCCTACGTAGGTAATAGTAATGTGTGAGCTGGTTTTGGATGCAAAACATTCAAGTCGCATGTGTCTAAATGGTCATTCTGAAAAATTCTCATGTTTTTCTTCCACAAAACAGTGTGCAATACACGCAAAGTCCCACACCACCCCACCTCACCTGACCATGATGAAGAGTGAACGATTTTAAAAATACACATCGCATTTTCTCAATATAGCAACCGATTTATATGCTAGGAGACAGGAACACGAATATATCCATACTACATCTTGAGGTGCCAATAATGAATTCTATAGTCTGAATAGGAATGGAACATATTGGGTTCACGAGGTCAAAGGTTAAAGGTTAAACATATTTGCTAATTCTTCTCTCAGTATTACATGGATGAACGTGAATCTGCTTTGCCATATTGTTTCTCTACTTTCTTCTAAATATATAAATGAATAAAATGAAATGTTTCCGCTATTTTTGTTTTCTCGTAACGCAAGAGGATTAATCTTAAGTTTATTTTATTTCTATGTTTTACGATTTCAAATTGCACCATATTTAATGTCATTTTACACAAACTACAACCACAAAACTTATTGTATGAGCAAGAACAAAATAGGCATCATTAGCTTATTGTCATCAATGATATGTACCATTGTGTTGAGAAATGTATGCATGGTGATACGGAAAAGATAAAAGCGATTGTACAAATTTCATATTTGTTTAAGGTGGCCTTCCAGTTCCCAACATTACATTGTATTTAATTATTAAAGAAAGAAAAAAATTCCCGGCTGGGTATAGTGGTTATTTAACAAGGACATTGCATAAGTTGTATACTATTAAAATAGAGTCTTAATTCCCTTTCTTTCGGTGTAATTCAAGGTTATAGAGTATACAATTGACCTTACTTCAGATGTGCACCTATAACAAAATGCTTGATCCGGTTAGTCTTTTTTCGCTTCCTGGACTTCATTGGTAGTTTGTAAAAGCACGAGCCTTTAACATTTGTGTTACTTTTTATATATTTTGTAATTCCCTGATTTCACGTTCAGACCCTGACATTGCCTTGTGTGAAAAAGATCTTTTTTGTTATTTTAATAAATGCTAAACTTGATATACTTGGGATTTGTTCATGCTTATGTTTTGAGGGCATGGGAGAACCATTTTGATGAGACATAGCTTTAGATCGCGCATGATCTCCACAACTTGCAAGATGTAATGCAAATTCAGCCATAGTACACGAATGTAGTATATAGGTCTACCAACATTCTCTTAAATATGCACAATGCAAGTACAAGCAACTTCAATTTAGACCCGACAGTCTGACCGAAGTACATACTATTTGTGGAGTGCAACTAATCTCGCAGGTTATGCTATTGATCCTTTGTCCATTAACTGAACGCATTGTAAGACGGATCTTGTGAAATTATATTGTCTGGTGCTTGTTTGTTTATAGATTGCTGTATAGCTTGTAGGATAGAATTATACTTTAAAGATGCATCCATGTGTTGTCTTCATTGTTAAAATCTTATTGCCTTTTGTGACGTTCAACTGGATCAAGTGTGTTCTTAAGAATCTAGGTTTTATAATATGACACAGCATGAAATGAAATCCACACTGTTAGCAATATGATTTAGCTCTCAGGTCCTGAATCAGATTCTAGCTGTTAGGATTGACATTTTCCCATAACATTAATCCTAGCATGTCAACAATACCTTGCAATATGTATCCATTGCCTACATCGATAACACAAGGTATGGTTGGCCAGTTAAGGGGCCAATGCAGTTTTTACAAGGCTTGCTTATGGGAGAGGAGGAAGTAAGGAAGTCAATTGTGGAGCATGTTGAAAACATGAATGAGTAGTTGGCTGACATTAGCACTTTTGTCAAAGATAATCTGTTGGATCGCTAAACGAAAATCAAGGCATTCTATGATCGTCACACGAAAACAAGAGAATTTAGATGTTGAAGTACTTTTTCCCTTGCCATCAAGATCATCCAAGATGAATGCAAAGTGGCGGGGACCTTATCGTATGGTCTGAAAGGTAAACGATCTTAACTACCAGGTATCTGTACCTATTAAGTGCGGTACGGTAACCAATCATGTAAACGTACTGCGTGGATGCAAACGTGCTGTGCTACTGGCGACGCAGGCAGACGAGAAATATGGTGTGGATATTGATTTTCCTTCAAGAGCAAGCGAAGGTGATGCTTGTGATAAGTTGGGGGTCAACTAGTCGAAGGAGGAACGAGAGGATATTATTAATATTTGACGAATTTCAGGATGTTCTAACAGCAAGGTCTGGTCGAACATCTTAACTCACAGTAAGTATTAAGAAAACTTTTGAGACACCAATTTAACAATGACCATATATAATTCCTTTCGCGCAACGGAAAGAGGTGAAAGCAATATTGGATTAAATGCTGGAACATGGCCTCATTCAGCCGTCAATCAGTCCATGGAGTTCGTCTTGTGTATTAGTTAACATGAAAGATGGAACTCTTCGGCTATGTGTAGATTACCGCAAACTTGATAATATCACCTAATTCAACGCGTATCCAGTCCTACGAATGGACGATCTTTAGAGAAGATTGGTTATGGAAGTTACTTGAGTCAGATAGATCTAACTAAGGGTTACTGGCAAGTTCCTCTAGCTGAATAATCGATGCAAAAGTCTACGTTTGTGACTCCGTTCAGGCTCTATGAATTTAACGTTATGGCCTCGGTATGAAAATGGCACCCGACAGTTTTACCCGACTCATCGACTTACTGGTGTCCGTGCTAAATAATGCCGCGGCATATTTTGACAACATTATAGTGTCAAGCAAAACTTGTGAGAACTCATATAAAATTTGCGTGCCTTGCTTCAACGTATACGAGAAGATGGCCTTACGATAAAGCTGTCTGTTGTGGGGCTGGCCCCACTTGTCACTGGGTTGTTTAAATATAATAATTATATTCTATAACCCACCCCCTTTTGTTGGTATTCGTTATCTAAGAGATGACTGCTCTCGATATAATTACCCCGATCCGAGTATGAAAATAGATATAGCGAACTGAGCAGATATATTGAACAAACAAATATAATTCCCCGTAAAGATAAATAAACAATTTAATCAATTACATAAACAATTGTGAACATTCCTTTCATTAGGAATACGCTCTGCTTTTAGAAATAAAACTTTCACCGAATTGCAAGAAAACTCAAATAGATTTAAATAAACTAGCCGATATGTTACTGATAGCTTTAGTTCGTCATAGGATCGAGTGAGACAATGGAAGTCAAAGCCTTGTACGATTTTATAACCTGGTAGTCCTCAGTTTCCTTTTTCTCTGTTGCTGTTAAGAACTTTGACTCTCAGAAATGATACTTCTACCATCCCTCTCAGGATATACTTTGAACATGTTAGAACGTCAGCACGATGCAGGATTTCACCACTGGATTATGCGTCTCACTGCACTTCCCTCTAGTTTCTTTTCCTCAGTATACGTCTCAGTTAGGTAATATCAATACGTCCAAAAACTATTTTCTCCCTTTTAAAATAAAATAAACAAACACCCTAAGTTTTCTCGTTATATGTGATACAGGTGAGAACTTTCATGAACCTGGCTCGGAAATCAGATATTTCTATAAGTGGTAAACAGATGACAATGCTATTAATCGACTACTCATGTCCTCAAATGACCATAGTTAGTCGAATTGCACATTCGTTACGCTTTGACCTTACACATTAAAGCGCCATACGCGAGGCTTGGGAGTCTGGTCCAGCCTTAATTTACACAGCAAATAAATGAAATACATTCCAGCCTTCCAGTCAATACACACTGACTCGTAATCATACGTGAAATCTAAATTCGATGAATTTTCGTAAATCATATTACTAATGTAATGCATTAAATTCTTAGAACCTAATTATTATGCAAACAAGATGACGAATTAAACAATTCGTCAAACTTATCTAAGAATTAATGTAAGACTTCCTATTCATAAATCAACATAGTGTTTATGCTAAGACGACAACAGAGTAAACATTTCGTCAACATATCTAAGAATTAATTACGACTTCTTATGCATAACTCAATATCGCTATAATTCAAAAGCACATTATTATACAAACATATTAGATAAAATCATGCAATACCTGTAGACTAAAGCAAACATTATATAAATCGCATCAACAAATTACATGGAATTGTGACTCTGTACCTTAGTGGTTTTCGTCACCCAAACAGTTTTTGGCGGCTTGCCTGGACCTCACTTTTTACGAAAGAGTTTCTTTCAAATTCCACTTGGAGTCTTAACTGATTATCTTATTCTCTGTCCTCGTGCAGGAAACGTTTAGACTAATTACCAATTCAATAAGGGCGATATTAAATCCTATGAAATTGTGTGTGAAAACACCCTCCTTATTTATCGTTACCAATCATGATCAATTTTTTTTTCCGATGACAAAATGAACCCAGAGGGGCAGACAGGGGGTCAACTTTTGTGGGAAACCCACAATTCTCCACTCAAGATGGTACATCGGTGATGCCATAGGGGAAATAAAAGGTTATGGATGACTCGGGCTGCTGGATAAACAAAGGTTCTAAATAGTAACAACAGTTGTCAGGTTACTCGCGGGTTATGAGCGTTATTCGTATAACATTGTATAAGTCCCACTTGTCAAAGGATAAGTGTTATGTCCAACTTGTATTGTACAACATATAACAATAATAACTATAACCCACTCCCTTTTGATACTCGTTATCCAAGAGATGACCGCCCACGATATAATTGCCCGGTTCGAGTAGGAGAATAGTGAATATGGTAAACTGAACAAAACAACTCAGAGCCCCCGTAAAGATAAATAAACAATTTAATCAATTACATACACAATTATGAAACTTCCTTTCATTAGGAATACACGCGGTTTAGAAATATAACTCTCACCTAATTACAATACTATTTGCAATAGAATTAAACAAATTAGCCGTTCTATTACTGATAGTTAAAAATCATCATAGGATCGAGTGGTGCAGTCGAAGTCAGTGCTTTGTTCGATTTTCATAACCTGCTTTCCTTGATCCTCGTTCGTTGTTAAAATCAAGGTTGTTTCAACAAGTCGCTGTCTCGTCCAATTTCTAGGCACTCTGCCCTCGTGAATGTTTCCGCTTGTTCCGGACGTGTCCACTGTATCCTGCGTACACTGCAATTTCCGTTTTTCCCAGTTTCTTTGTCCAAAATTTACGTCGTTATTCCCGTAACTTCACGATTTTCCCAAAAAAAAGCTATTTTCTTCCTTTCAAAAGAAAATTAAAACAACCTAAGTCTCTCGTTACAATGGTTACAGTTGAGACTGACCATTATTCCTGGTTCGAGGAATCAGATATTTCTATCAGTGATAACAACTTTACGGCTAGTAATTAACTACACATGTCCTCAAATGAATGCAGTTAAACCAATTGTTAATTCGTTTTTTTCTTGACCTAATACATTAACGTACTAAACAGCGAGGCGTTGAATCGTATACACTGTCGCTAAATTATCTATGAAATCAAAATTCGGTGAATTCAGATGTATTCTTGTAACCCTTTACTAATGTAATACATTAAATTCTTAGAACACAATCATTATTCAAACAATATGAAAACTTCAAGAATTAACGTAACACTCCTTATCCATAACTCAGCATAGTGTTTTTACGACATAAATTAACACTACGTCATTCTTAACTAAGAATTAAGGTAAGAATTCCAATTCATAATTCAAAAGCACATTATTATACAAATGTATCAAATGAATTCATGCAAGTAATTCCGATTCATAATACAAAACCCATTATTATACAAATGTATCAAATTAAATCAATTATACTAATGTATCAAACGAAATCATGCAGACCTGTAAACTAAGCAAACATATAAATTGCATCAACAATATACATGGAATTGCGACAGTACCTTTGTGATTTTGGCGTGTCACTCAACCGTTGGTTTGGCGGTTTTTCCCCTGGTCTATTATTTAACGGATGTACTTCTCTAAAATACCATCCGGAGCCTTTAAATAATTCTACCACAGTCCACTCTTGCAGAGGAATTTTCAAGACTAAATTCTAATTTAGCTAGTGCGATATTATGTTCTAAAGATTTTTCGTGTGAAAACACACCTCTTATTTAACCGTGACCAATCAGAATCAAGTGTATTTTCTCCGCTTTCCTCTAAAAGTCGCTTACGTCATGGTCAATGTGACATGCTTGGTTTTTAAGTAACAGAATCTCTGCATTGTCTCAATTCTGACACTTTTCGTGAAAAAATGATACTTTAAAAGGTCGCCAGCAGTCAGTCAGCTGCTGAATCAACAACGTTTAATTAGTACAACGGTAACATCCTACCTTACAGATCCCTCTCTTTGGCACGACGTGTCTCATAAATCTAACTAATGGCTATCTGGTCCTACCTAATGAATTATTAATAGATCGACTGAAATTTGGCACTTCACAACAGTATAAAGGAACATTACTGTATACGGCAGATAGCGATATGATACGCGCGTGTCACCATAAATCTAACTAATGGTTCTCTGGTCTCAGCTAATGTATTTTTGAGAGATCGCCAGAACTTTGCCCCTTTACACTGTCAAAGTGCGAGTTAGGAACATCTGAGATTGAATGACTCAGGCATATCATTGAGACAGGAAAATTAAGACAGACGACAATGCAAGCACTTTGTTAGTTTCCATTACGTACAACGTAAACGTTAATAAGTTCATTTATTGGAATGGTTGGATACTACAGAAACATCGTTAAGAACTAGCAGTACCATTAACCTCCATGACACAGAAAGAAAGACCAAATATACTTGTATGGACTGAATGCGACGTCCGTACCTTTGAAATGTTGGAGGATGCTCTTATTATGAAAATTCATAGTGCAGACGGACGCTAGTGATACAACAATTGGTGCTGTGCTAAGCCAGACAATGGACGGCGAATAACATGCGGTGGCTATCTAAGTCAGAAACTGCTTTCGCGAGAGCAGAACTATGCAGATATCGAGAAGGAATGTCATGGGATCGTGACAGACCACAACCAATTATCATGGTTAAATCAAATGCAAAGCAAGAATGAGCGTCTACTTAGATGGTGTCTGGCACTCCAGCCTTAGAACGTCATTAAAACGCACAGGAGCGGCACACACCATGGGAATGTAGATGGATTTTCTCGCATGTAACTGAAGTATGTAGGAATTAAACGACATAAGATACTGGCTTGCTTAGTACACTTAAAAGGCGCTTTAAAACCTGCTGGAATAGCTAAGTATTCCTGGATTGTTCGAACTTCACTGTGTTCTGTTTTTGGAATCATAAGGAATGTATGCGGATATAGAGGGTAACCCGTTTGTTGGATTTCCAATATTCCGGATGGTTACTGATGTATTTCAAGATTCTTTTACAACAGTTAACAGTAGTAAGCTCTAAGACTTATGCATTTTAGTAGTAACGTAAGCTTTATAAAAGTTTTATCATTTTACTGATGTACCAAGCCAGCAAATTAATTTTCAAAAACTATTTAATCGAAAACATACAGTTTCCTCATAAGAAGGGAGGTGTTATACGTATGATTTCGCTCTCAGTGCTTGAATCAGAATCTAGCTGTTAGCAGAAACATTTTTCCAGAACATCAATCCCATCATTCTAGATATATGATACAAGAGACTGTCAACAGGTTTGGTTCTGTTGTTTATCGTCCCATGGCGAACTGAGCCTGGATAGGTTCATGCCCTTGGATAAGGAAGAAATGTTAAATTAATTAAATCTCCCTTATTTTTAACCCTTACTAAAACGAAAGCAGAGTGGGAAAGTAGACAGTTGTGTAGCTGGGCTTGGTACTGTAAGCAACACTGATTTTTGTTTTTGTAAATTAGACAGTTGTGTAGCTGGGCTTGGTACTGTAAGCAACACTGATTTTTGTTTTTGTAAAATAGACAGTTGTGTAGCTGGGCTTGGTACTGTAAGCAACACTGATTTTTGTTTTTGTAAATTAGACAGTTGTGTAGCTGGGCTTGGTACTGTAAGCAACACTGATTTTTGTTTTTGTAAAGTAGACAGTTGTGTAGCTGGGCTTGGTACTGTAAGCAACACTGATTTTTGTTTTTGTAAAGTAGACAGTTGTGTAGCTGGGCTTGGTACTGTAAGCAACACTGATTTTTGTTTTTGTAAAGTAGACAGTTGTGTAGCTGGGCTTGGTACTGTAAGCAACACTGATTTTTGTTTTTGTAAAGTAGACAGTTGTGTAGCTGGGCTTGGTACTGTAAGCAACACTGATTTTTGTTTTTGTAAAGATTGTAGCCTTAATTTACATAAAGTTGTAAGACTGTTTTTGGTGTCTGTGTGTCCTTTGAACCCGAATGTAACATACACCATAAATCAAATCAACAAGTTATATTTTTCTGTACAATACAACGTGTAAATTCAAGAGACACAATAATGTCACTTAAATTCCAAATACTCCTAAATGTTCTATCACACATCCAACACTACAGAATGCCCGGAATAAATGCTAGTAGTCCTGAATGTTCTGATGTACCCCATGATGGGATCCAGAATGTATATCAATGACTTGACAATAATCCAAAATAAATAATGTTTTGGTTAGTTGTTCCAATGATATTTTAAACACATAAATCATCTCGAATTTCATCTAAACACAGCCGTAAAGGATTCCAACATACTATCTTGAAAGAATCATTTGTTTATGAAATCCTTATTTGACCACATTTTGACTTGCCCTATAGTGTAATATAAAATGTAGATTTCTAAGGGACAAACCTGGTCTTACTTTAAACATTTCTGACCTTAAACTCTTCCTTCGTAAACAAGTATGTGTCTAGAAGGTCCTGAAATAAACATTTACGTCAAAATGTTATTTACAACTTACTTAAGCATCTTGTTTCTTTAAAATCGCCATTTTCTTACGTACAATCTACAGTCATGGACAAAGGTGAAGCACATAATGTAGATACGAGTGTGACAGAATTGTATGAATGCAACCTCTCTTTTAGTACCAGTATTATGGTTATCATTAGAGATATGTATGTTGGCTAATTAGTGATTCATGCCACTAGCCAAAGTGTTATGCCTGTCTTTAGATTATGGACTTAATATCATCATGATGTAAGGTATGGGTGGGTGTAGGGAAAGTAAGGGATTTATTAACGTGAGGAAATTGCTCACAATTATTCTAGTTCAGCAATATTTGATTGCGTGCTTGATATTTAGGCCTTGGAATTCTTACTAATAATAGTAACGATTAAAACCATACTAACGACAGAATGCTATTATTAGAGAAATGTGTTCGTAATAATGGACATTTTATTTGGGAGTTTCGGTGAAGACGTATGCCTTATTGAAAATTTGTTGTTGTTGTTGTTCTAACATTGTACAGTATAATAGTGGTTGAAGTGTTATTACCTGTAATGTCTATAATTGTAATCATTACACTTTAGATGCAATCCGTTTTGACGAACGTCAACATGAGATTATATGACATGACGTAGCTTGTTTCATTAAGATATACCATAGACTGCTTGCAGAACTAGACGGCACTAAACCATGGTAATAGCTAAACTGATTTAATATTGGAAATGGCAGAATCATTTTTGAAGAATTGTTTCATTTACGAGCAAAGTTGTATAGTTTTTGCAAACTGTTTTCTTCTGGCACATTCTCTAGCCATTATAATACCAGTTAAGAATATTGTGCAATACAACTTATCAAATAAATGATAGGACATTAAATGCAGACATACAGCTTCACAGACAGGAGATGCATAGCCGGAAGTGAAACACCTTTCTCTGACTATAATTTGTGTCTAGGTCGTAATCTAATGGTAACTGGTACATTCGATATTTTTTATAAGTGTGGAACCAAGCGAAGATAACGTACATAGGAACTTTGATGAGATTCAATGGGGGTTGTAATACTTGTTATCTATCCTCAGTTAACACTCAAAACGTGTGTAAATGAAGTGTAACAATGATATCACTTGGAAATAGAGAACGATTTATCGTAAAGGGGATAAAATTTGATTTGGCATTTTGCCAGGATATCTTTTGTTTGTCTGCTTGACTCCTATCTCCTTGAATACGAATTTGTACAGTATATGAGATTCTCAGCAGGTTATTTTCATCTGATTGCAATATAACAATATAACGTGAAAGCATTTCTTTGTGTTAATTTGTTTAATAGTTAAATGATGTATGGCATCAAGAGAACTTTCCATTAATTGGCAGACATGTGTTTAATCCACTCTAATTAGACTGTTTGATGTACAATAATTCAAATTATTCGGTACTTGGTCTTGATATCCTTCGTTTAGAAATATCGTATCAGCTACATTTTAATAGATACTAGTGACTTTTACCACCAGACTATTTAATGTGAAAGACAGCATATTATGGGCAAAGTTAGAACAAGTCGTCGATACTAAACCTCACTGTTGATGAGCTTTTATCAGATAATATAAATTTTGGTGAAACAATATCGGCAAACATTTATTGTAGATTCGAGGGAGCTGATTTTAATTTTACCGCTGTCTACATTTGGTTTTATGCTCCAATAGTATTTGTTCTGTTTTTGTAACATGTTTCTTTAATACAAGAAAATATTAACATTATCCACTTCATGCCATACACTGAACTTCACGTGACCACTACGTCAGATTTTCACAAAATGAACTTCACGTGACCACTACGTCAGATTTTCACAAAATGAACTTCACGTGACCACTACGTCAGATTTTCACAAAATGAACTTCACGTGACGACTACGTCAGATTTTCACAAAATGAACTTCACGTGACGACTACGTCAGATTTTTACCAAATGAACTTCACGTGACTGCTATGTCATATTTTCACAACATTAACTTCACGTGACTTCTACGTCAGATCTTGACAAAAGGAACTTTACGCGACTACTGCGTCACATTTTCAAAATATGAACTTCACGTGACTACTAACGGACTGAATCTCTTTTTTGGGGGGCAGGAGTTTCCGAATCTTCTGAAGTATGGACATTCGATAGGTGGCAACCTTATTATTCTTGGACATTTCAACTTTCACTTTAACTGTCATGGAAACCCATACACGTAAAAACTCCTAGATTCCTTTCATGTTTTCGACCTTAAACAGTAAGATAACCAACCCACCTATTGTCACATTTTAGACTGGATTCTTCATAGACCTGATGATAATATTCTGCGACCTACCCTTGTATCCACTGAACTTGCATCATATCACCTCTGCATTATATGACATCGCGACGTATTAGTCCCTAACCCTCCAACTGTTTTTTTGCTAAGAGAAACCTCCATATGATAAACAGAACCAAACTAATGCATGACATCCAAGAAAACCTAACAACTTTCTTACCTCCTACAGCAGAACAACGCGATAACTGCATCCGTTCATTGCTTGTAAACGGTGATGACACCCAAATATACAAGTCTAGCCACCCAACCGAAGTTGATGCTACCATCCAGTGAGTAAAGAGGTGCATTTCTGATGTGAAATCATGGATGTCATGTAACAAGCTGTAGATGAATGGTGATAAAACTGAGACCATTCTGATCACAACACAAAGACTTTCTCATTCACGTCCTTTACCTCAAACAATAAATATCAGCAATACCACCATTAAATTCACAGTCATTACAAAACCTAGGCCTTACTCTGGATAGAACTCTCACATTTCACCAACATGTCATAAACATATGAAAGGCTTCATAACTTGAGCTGAGATACATCAGCTCCATTCGCAAATATCTTTCAATTGATGCCACAAAAACACTTGTGTGTTCATTAGTACTTTCACGACTGGACTACTGTAACTCAGTTATGTCTGGCTCGTCTCAATATCTACTCCAGTAACTTCAAAAAGTTCAAAATACAGCTGCTCGCATCATATTTAGAGTACCACGATCAGAGCACACTTCCCCCTTGCTCTGTAACTTACACTGGCTACCCATTCGATCCAGAATTAAACACAAAATTTGTTCTGTGTGCTACGTTTCTCTGCCGGACTCATGTCCAGCATAGCTATCCGGCCTCATCCATGTGTATACTCCAGCAAGATACTGACGCTCCTCTTCTGACAATCATATACTTATTATTCTCACGATGAAAACGAAGTCATATGGACAACGTTTTTTTTTTTGTATACCAGGGCCCAGGAACGTGAAATGAATTGCCCATTGAAATTAGACACAAAGACGCAGTGATCGCTATTAAGAGTGCACTAAACACTCAACTTTATCGACTGCAAGAACAAATTTAAAGGCCTGAAAATGTTTCCTACCTTTAATATTTTCAGTATTTTTTGTTTTCCAATTTCATGGTGGTTTTTTTTGTTGTTGTTGTTTTTGTTTTCATATCACTATAGATTGTGTAAAGCGCTTAGAGCTTCTAAAGATTAGGGTCTATACAATGTCATCATTATTATTTATTATTATTACTACGTCCGATTTTCACAAAATTAACTTCACGTGACTACTACATCAGATTTTCACAGAATGAACTTCACGTGACTACTACGTCAGATCTTGACCTAAACGTTATTGAAATCAGTCAGCAAACGTTCTGGATACTTTAAATAATTTACATCTGAACCTTTACACTTTGGTTCCAGCCTTATGAGCATATGTGTGCACGAACTCATAGGCTTTGACTTTTTACCCAATGTTATGAAAAAGTGTACACAAACATCTGTGTTTTGGTTCCATTTTATTCCTTTAAGAGTATTCGAATATAGTTGGGATAATGGTTCCAGCCTTATGAACATATGTGTGCACGAAAAAACGTTGTCCATATGACTTCGTTTCCAATACAAAATGACTCAAGACACGAAGAAAATTTCAATTATGTGCATATTGCACTGCTTTGTCATAAACGAATATTATAATTGCTCTATGAAGCTCTTTGTCAACTTATAAGCGTTCTCATATTGATGTTCAAGACTGTATAGCTAGGGTAATCTTTTCCAGTTGACATTCAAAGTAGACTGATGGTCGAATGCGTGTCAGTTTTAACTGTTCATTATAACATGCGCAATACCCAGCTATCGAATAGTATGACATGCGCAACACCACTCCGTCAAATATTGACATGCGCAACACCCAGCTGTCAAATGCGAATCTGCAAGCTGCAAGAAACTTTGGAATATATAATTAGTTAACATGTGCATCCGGAGATATTGCCATAAAAGTATCATTCAAATCATTGGCATTGTCTAACATAAAGAAAACTGAAGAAATGACCTATGGAATAAATGTTGATAATTTCGAATCTACCCATGTGAAATTTTGTCAAATATTTGATAAGACTGACATTTCTATTGTGTGTATTTTATAGTTGAAGTTTGAAATAAAATTTCATAAGGTAATAAAAGATAGTGATATAAATCAACTTAGTCCGTCATCTGTTTTCCTATAGAGTTGTCATCATACCGAACCTGTGTGTTACGTGAAAAAAAAATTGTTAATCATGTGTACCGCGAATATTTTGTACCTTGGTATACCGCAATTATATTACGGATCAACACCATATCATAGCAATGTTCAGTATATTATTGGAAGAAAACAAATAAGATGCAAGAAAATAATATCTGTAAACTCGAGTTCTCGAAAACGGCAGCCCCCTAACCGATAAATGGATTCAACCTTGTAGCAAGTGAATTTGCTATATTTATGTTAATCATTGTATAAGGTGTGATCTAAAACTGTAATGAATGTGGGGTGATTAAGTTTGCACTATAGCAGACACTATGTAAAAGAAATTATGCTGACAATTAGAGAACTTGTTGATATAAATAAAAATTACAGACACCGAAACAAGCGATTCGTTAGTCAAGCTACATATATAATAGCCATATAAACTTGGATTGGGATGCCAGCGCCCTGGCAAAATATGTATTAATGTGGACCATTAAACATAAAACACACTGACTCAACAAAAATATTTAGTCGACTTGAGAAATTACGTAAAAATTCAAACAGCTTTGATGAATATTTTATAATGATTTACAATCTAATAAAGAATTCTGTGTCTTAATCCATTACCAGACAAAAGAAAGAAAAAAAAACAAAATAGAAAAAAAACACTAACAAATGACGTTTATATTTAGTTTTAATTAGACATTTTACAAAACATTAATTTAAACCAAAATTTCCATCAACATCCAATTTGACCACCACGGTGGCGTACTTCACGTGTCAGTTATGTGCTTAAAGATCATAAATCTAATTATATTTGTAATATTTCAAACTGATTTGTGAACAATGAAACGTTTTCATATTTTAATAAAAGAACGTTTTGAATTATCTTCTCGTGTGAAAGAAAACTTGCTGTTAATAGCTAAGAAGAACGGGATTTTCCGTTCACTCTTTACTGATAGAAACTACGCAAGTATCGGTACATTGAGAAGGTACTGTGGTACGAAGCAACGAAAACAAATATACCCCGGATACTGGATACCGAGCGCCTCAAGTGATAATGCAGATTTCGAGGAAGACAGTACATACAACTTGTTGGCTGCACTAAACTCAACGTCTTTACTTAAAATTAAAACTTTCCTTTCACTCAGTCTCGTCAACGTGCTTGATAATATCTAATTTATAATAAAACAAAATCCCATGTGCAGGATAACAATGCGAACCTAATAAAATTGTTATATGTAAATTAAATGATGTGCGCGTTAATGTAATTCTAGACTAGCGAGTATACTCTTTACAACCTTTGACGCTTAGCCTGACCGTGATAAAAGTTCCCTGCGATCAAAGTGGAAGAATCCCATCCTGTGTCATTTAATTTTAATGATCTTAATAAGATTCTTTGGAGTTGTTTTTCATTTTAATAGCTTTTGTCTGTTTTGGTATTGAAGCTAGAACTGAGAGGTTCAGACGTGTAGCACAGCACTGACTCTAAAAATGAAGAGTATAATTCAATTCACTTAGTTGCTAGGTATAATATTAACTGGACTCTATGTAGCTTCAGCCCACGTAAATTCATTATAAGAAACATTTCCAAAATAAAATACAGCAATAAAAAGAAAAATACGGCAGCAGCAGATGTATAGTGTCTTAATCCGAGAAAGTGATATAACTTTGCTATGAATAATATATATATATATATATATATATATATATATACACACACACACACACACATATATATATATGTGTGTGTGTGTGTGTGTGTGTGTGTGATTGTGATTTTTAACGTAGCTTATACAATTTTTCAGTTGTATCGCTACGACGTCTGCAATGTGGCAGTTTATAGTGATTCCTTGCACAGGGGCATCATGCTGCATACATGTAGCATGATGTCCCACTCAGTCACATTATCCTGACACCAGGCCGACCAGTCCTAACACTAACCTCTTCTGATGAGCTCCAAGCGAGGCAGCTGTTAGTAACATTTTTACAGTTCTTTGGTATGACTCGACCGGGGATCGAACCCACGACATCCTGTATCCGAGGTGGACGCTCTAACCACTAAACCACTTAACGTTTGATGTTGGCAGTTATTTACATGGCCTCTGGCTCGTGTTTTAAGGAACTGTATATTGCTGAATAAAGATTTTACCATGATGCCTATTGCAAAATTAGGTTACAGTAAAACAAATGTACATTCCGCAAAATTTCGTTAAGGAGGAATTAGACTTATTTTCATTGAGTACTAGCGACTTCGTCAGTCACCAATTACAGAAGTATTGTTACGAGTTTAGGCTATAATAAACGTTAACAAAGTAAGAGTGTATGGCGGAAAACGTGGTTCGGTGCGTGTGTTATTATGTTTCGTGTGGGGTGCATCCAATATTTTATTTAAATAAATAGCGAAGTCCCACCCAGGCTCGATTTTGTAGGAACTGAAGATACTGATAGAGAATGGTAAAGCTCCAAATCCCCCATCAGCAATGCCAACAGTTAAATTACTGAGTACACAAAAGATGCAATTCACATGAATAACAATTTAATACATTTTAATAGTTAAATAATAATAATTGTACAATCACTCTTCTTCCTCTCGACCCTGTAATAGCCTATTGCATCACTTGATATGTAGTGTGAGATACCTTTATACCTGTCCTTGTATTCTATTCGTCTGTGTGTTCTATACTTTTCTTACGATTCCTTCTCCATTTCCACCAGACCTGCTCCAAATTTTGTTTCCTCTCAACCTTTTTATACTCCAGTTTCTCCTCCTCGAATCCTTTCCCGACTAGCCTTTGATTCACAATCGACTTCTCCACTAATCTTGACACTCGGGATTAACTATACCGGAAGTCTGTCCCCTATAAGCTTCCTTTACGAAGCTTTGTCCATCTTAGAATTTCCTAAGTTTTCCATTTTATGGGAAGTCCCTCCTGTTAATGTTAAGGTTTTGTGCTATAGTTTTTAATTTTTTTTGGTAAAGATTTTACTATAGTAGAATTTTTTTTTCTGCTCGTCGTCTATTATAAATACTCATCGTTGTATAAGGCATCCATCATTTCTTCCTGTTCTTCTCTTAATTTTCTCCTTTTTTCTTTCCTTCTTTCTTTCCTCTCTTGTATAAAGTATTCTTCTGCGTCCATTGGTAGTTGGGTGTCAGTTTTCTTCTCTTTTGGGTTTGTCGTCTTACTTGCCCTTTGTTGTTTTGTCTTTCTATCCCCTTCAAGTTTATTACTTGGTTGTTCGGTTGTCTTGTTTGTTTTTGTAGTTTGCTGTAGACTTTGCTCTAGAATGATTGGTAGATACTTTGGGGATGGCATTTGTTTCACTTTATTCTGCTGTTCTTGGCTTTGACTTTTGATCTTGTTCTTCTCTTCAGGTTTCTTTTTTGGTTGTTCAGTTGCCTTGTTTGTAATTGGTTGTAAGCTTTGGTCTGGGATGGTTATTTGGTTCTTTGAGGTTGGTATTTGGTTGACTTTAGTCGTTTGCTGTAGACTTTGCTCCTTATTCTTTTGTTTTTGGCTTTGACTTTTGATCTTATTTTTCTCTTCAGGTTTCCTTTTTGGTTGTTCAGTTGCCTTGTTTGCAATTGGTTGTAAACTTTGGTCTGGGATGGTTATTTGGTTCTTTGAAGTTGGTATTTGTTTGACTTTGGTTTGATGATCTGATGTTTCCGGGATTACTGTAGCATTAGTATCTCTCTTGCATTTGTTGGGTGTATGACCCGTTTCTCCACATTTATTGCATTTTATGTAATATATGCAACCCTTATACCAAGTTGTTGTTAGGAATCCGTGTATGAAGTTTGCCCTTTTAATGGTGCGGAGTTTCATCTTTTCTATTTCTAGGATTCTTGTCTCATCATAAATATTGAAACCGAGTTTGGAATTTACTACTTTTATGCTGAACGTCTCCTCGAACCATGCAACAATGGTTTCTAGCGGTATTTCCATTGGAAAGCTTGTTATATGTAGTTCCCCTGTTTGTTTACGGATTTTTCTCATAATGGGTTCCGGTCTTTTAATTTCCGCTCTGATTCCGCATATTGTGGTTTCCCCATATGGTAGTGCGGGTGTGTTCCCTCTATACCTTACATTGTAGCCTCCTTTTGTATAATTCATGGAGTATATCTCGGTCAGTATTTCTTCGTCCCTGATTTTTAGTTCTACCAGGATAGATGTTGAGCCCGGTATTCTTCTCCCATTCAAATTTTTGAATTCAATCAGTTGTGTTCCTTTTCGATACTTGCATTCTAAATAATCTCCATCTTCTAATTCCACACGCCGTGTTCGAAAGTATTTTTGCAGGTCGGTCATTATTTTGCGTGCTGCCGCCATGTTTCCTCGTGTTTTCCGTGTGTTATTTCGTCTGAGCTTTAATTTATTTCTTATTCCTTTTCTGTTGAATTTTTGTTAATTTCTTGTCATTATTTTTTTTCCCATCTACTTTTCTGTGTTGAAGTCTATTTGTAGTAGTCTATATGGCTATCCTCGTCAATTCATTCCGGTGGATTTCCTAGCAGTTTGCTTGGTCCTTGCCATTTTTTGTGATTGTGACTATGTAGACTTCTCAACTACAAGTACCTAAGTTTTCCAGCCAAATTACGAGTGGCTTTCTTAGAGTATTGCTATTATAACTTTCCAACATGATGTTGGGGCAATTACTAAGTTCCATGCTCTAAAATACTAAACTGAATTCGGATTGAAATGAAAACCACACCCTCTTTCAATTCCGATTGGATGTCGATACTAACCTGTTCGATTCAACTTAGCTGACAATGCCTCGGGCCGTCTGTCAACGTGGTGAGATTTACGACGTCAATAACGGTCCTTTGTTCTTGAACAAAGCCTTTAACGTCAACGTGCGACTTTTCTTACCCTTGCTAAGAAAACCAACTATATCCGCGCTATCTAACATACATACATGGCTTCCAACCATTTCTTTGTTCCCTTGACTTATGCAACTGTGCACAGGGCAACGTGGCAGAGTGAAACTAATAAGCTTTAGAAAATTTAACAAATAATTTATTACCCTGGAATGAGATTGTGAAAATGAAAAAAGAACTTACAGTTTTAAGAATCAAATCCATAAATAATCCAAGAAGAATCCATGAATTAAATTATAAAAGTCCTAGTAAGGAAATCTAATATATTCAAATTCGAATCCTGTTAGAAAATCCAAGACGAGGACGTATTCTGAAGTCTGTTTTGTGCTTATCTACAGTTCTTTTTTTGAAACATAATATTTAATCATCCGATGTTGGAAATCAGAATAAAACTTTGATTAACATTATGTTTCCAAGAATTCTGTATGAACACATCAACTATTTCCAGAGATACGAATTAATCCTTTACAATCCAACTGCTCTGAAGAAAAGTTATTATGGATTTCAAAACTGGCTGCAACAAAAGAAAATGGCTTGACGTTAGAAGTAAAAGCCCAAACATATTTCATTAAAACAAAGATTATATCGTATTCTATTTAATACGCAGTTTCGGAAAAATGCATACATTGCAAAATCGTGAAAGGGGGAGTCACGTGGTCGTTTATATCACGTACTCCTAACATAATCCTGACTAGAATCAATCATTTTACCTTAAGAATAAAAAGTTGTTTACTTCCTAATTTAAAAGTCCCATCTTGACTTTAGCAACAGCCAATTATCTTATATATATATATATATATATATATATATATATATATATATATATATATATATATATATATATATATATATGTGTGTGTGTGTGTGTGTGTGTGTTCAAAATCAGATATACGTAGCGATATAATGACCTGACTGAGACGACATATGCAAATTGAAGCATTTAAAAGGATTCTAATAATCCGCTGAAGAGAATGATATATTCTAGTTGGGGTAAATGTGCAAGAAACAAATAATAAAATTGAAATTATTTGAGAAACATGCAAAACAAGAATATTAATTAACTGTGCAGATTGTAAAACAATAACATTCTGAATGAAAAGAAAATTGCATTTGTCTAAAAAATAGAACCTCTATCATCTTCTGCTTAAAGTCAAGAATTATCTATAAAGATTTATTAATGTAAAACTAGCATTTATTTTTCATCATTATCTATAACGTCCAATAAAGGTAAAACTAGAATTTATTTTTCATCATTATCTATAAAGGTCTATTAAGGTTAAACTAGTATTTTTTTTTAAAATCATTATATATGAAGTCCAATAAAGGTAAAAATATCATTTAGTTTTCATCATTATCTATGAAGTTCAATAAAAGTAAAAACAATTTTTATTTTTAATCATTATCAATGTAGTCCAATAAAGATAAATATGTAGTATTTATTTCTCTCATCATTTTCTCGTTCAGTAAATTTAAACGAAGTATTTATTCTTCATCATTATCTATAAAGTCCACTTAAAGACGCGACTGATCAAACTCTTTACACTTAATTTTATTATTGAGATTTAGTTTTATAGGAATTTAAGTTTTGCAGAAATACCTTATTGAAGAGGAAACACCATGTTTATGATATAAACATTATTATAATTAGTCTCAGACACAAACACACCACCCACCCACCCACCCACAGACACAGACACAGACAGACACATAGCTATAATTGAAATATTATACATTTGTCCCACATTCAATCTTCGCATGACCAACATGATACGCCTTATTTATTCAACCTTTCTATAAGCATGCGTGATAGAATGTATTCAGCCTTGTTATGGCATACATGAAATATCTTATTTATTCAACCTTTCTATAGCATGCGTGATAGAATGTATTCAGCCTTGTTATGGCATACATGAAATATCTTATTTATTCAACCTTTCTATAGCATGCGTGATATAATGTATTCAACCTTGTTATGGCATACATGAAATATCTTATTTATTCAACTTTTCTATAGCATGCGTGATAGAATGTTATGCCATACATGAAATATCTTATTTATTCAACCTTTCTATAGCCTGCTTGATATACGTTATAATATTTCTAATATTCATTCTTTATAATATATAGATGGAAACCACTTGGAGCTGTAATTTGCTTATTCTCTAATTTAAAGAGGTTTTGGTACACTACCATCATCATAGACATATTATAAAATTGTAGTAGTTTTACGACAGAATTTGTTTATCACCGACATTCGCTGAGATTAAACCGACAAAGTTGTGAAATGAAAAGATCCATATACGGTCGTTTCTGACGCACATTTACAATGATTGGGTATTTTTTGTTTATATTTCATGACTATGTTTTATTCAGTTGTATTTTACACTATACGTCTTAGATAGACCCCCCCCCCCCATTTTATTGCAAACCAACATATTGAAAAGTTCTGACCGTACAGAGAAGGAACAGAGAATGTTTTCCGTATTTAAAGAAATTTCTCAGATAGTCGAAAATAGTTTGCTGACCAAAAATTTAAAAATAGGAAAGAAAAATATCTTTTGAATATTCGCTTCACTCACCACTCAGAAACATATACAAACATGTAATTTTAATAGCATGTAAAATTTAAAGATTTAGACATGTAAGTTTAATAGCATGTAAAATTTAAAGATTTAGACATGTAATTTTAATAGCATGTAAAATTTAAAGATTTAAACATGTAAGTTTAATAGCATGTAAAATTTAAAGATTTAGACATGTAATTTTAATAGCATGTAAAATTTAAAGATTTAAACATGTAAGTTTAATAGCATGTAAAATTTAAAGATTTAGACATGTAATTTTAATAGCATGTAAAATTTAAAGATTTAAACATGTAATTTTAACAGCATGTAAAATTTAAAGATTTAAACATGCAATTTTAATAGCATGTAAAATTTAAAGATTTAAACATGTAATTTTAACAGCATGTAAAATTTAAAGAATTAAACAAAAGTAACAGGAACACAGTGAAACTATCGTTAAACATTTTCAGATCTCTTAAGTTATCCACTTACCTAAGAAACAAATGATATGTCATAAGAATTTCATTTTCATAAACTCTTGGGAAGTATAACTTTCAAAACTTGGAAATAAAGATGACAGCTACACTTATTAGATGTTGTATTTCGTTTTGATAAATCACATTTTGGAAATAATAATGTATTGCACACTCATTTAACTTACATAAATATCCATCCACGAGGTTTCAGTGTGTACCGATAAATAATATTGCGTCTTACATAGTTCACCTGCCAACGAAGTTCTTCGGACACATGCTTTCTATATCAGCATTTAACATGCTTTCCTGTTGTCAGCCGCCATACGCATTGATTACTCAGTCTGAATAGAGCAGGTTTACACAAGAAAACATTGGTGAACTTGTGGGTAGGGGTTATGTAGACATGACAGCAGTCACGTAACACTTAGTGTCTTGTTTATATCATTGCGAAATCAACGTCAGCAGCAAGAACAGCGTAACAAGACTGTTCGTATCAGTCAATGCCAATAACTGACATTTGTAACCGTGAGCCTAGAAAAGGAATGCTTATGGATCTCAGATTGATGAAACGTGATTATAATATATATTAAAATACATCGACAAAATGGAAATTAGTGCTTTTGCATACACCTGTTGTATACATCCAACACATTATTTGATAACACACACACACACACACACACACACACACACACACACACACACACACACACGTCGCTATGTGTTATCCCAACTGTACAGACAGATCTGCGTCTTGTTTTGTATTTTTGTTTTACCGATTACTCATAACAAACTGAATGAACTCGGATTTGTTAGGGCATTATGTGAAGGCAGATCTGGGTCTGTGCAGTTTGCAATTGAATTCGACTAAACTAGAAGTATACATTGTATTATTTCCAAGCTTTATATATTTTGGCAAAGACTCTATCAGTGTTTTAAATATATTTAACATCGACTGCAATAGCTTTGATCAGTAACATAAACGTAATTACTTTGGCACCGAAACGTTTACCGTAGAGTTATATACCTACCAGACGGGATCTTTTGAAAGGTGTACTAGAGACTCACAATACAAAAATGGAAATTAGTACTTTTGCATACACTTGTGGTTGATAAAATTAGAAACACAGATCACTCTTCCCCCATCTTCTCTCCTTTTTTCACACTATACGCAACTGTGTTAGATACGTGTTTACACAGACCAATGAGCTGAAAAACAAACTGTGTAACAATCACTGTTAGATACGTATTTACACAGAATAATGAGCTGAAAAACAAACTGTGTAAA
The DNA here is from genome assembly GCA_030141615.1 of Unio pictorum. NCBI lineage: Eukaryota > Metazoa > Mollusca > Bivalvia > Unionida > Unionidae > Unio > Unio pictorum. The sequence continues at coordinate 13,463,816 of JARLTB010000102.1, read as the reverse complement.
ACTCACCGTGTTAGTGGATAGAGCAAAAACGATATCTAAACCATGGTGTTATCACTACTTAGGGCCTAAGTTTTCTTCCCATTTAGCAAATATATCTGTATGCTATTACCCCCTGTATTTATATGTGTAGGTCTATTTCATATTTTTCTTCTTCTTCTTCTCTCTCTCTCTCTCTCTCTCTCTCTCTCTCTCTCTCTCTCTCTCTCTCTCTCTCTCTCAATTAGGATGAACAGATTTTTAAATGTGTGAACTCTAATCAATAGTATGTACCTTTATGCAGTCATCGAGGTGCCATAAAAAATGCACAAAGCCGAAATCCAATCAGTAAAGGTAAATTTAAAGCATAAAATATTTATAATTAGAATTTTAACATCAACATAAATTGCCAGTAACTGAACTTACATGATCTATTGCAATGTGTAACCATTCAGTATTTTAACCACACTTTAAGGGGGGAAATTATGATTAAATAATGTAATACAATTTTAAGTAGCATATCTATCTCAATAACACACTCGTGTTGAAAACCATTCATAAATCGGGTGCTGATTAGTGTTGATTGCTAACCGAAATTAAATGACAATCTAAACTGTATGCAGCGTCTGTTGAACTAGATTACAATTTTCTTATGACCGCTCAAAACTTATTATATTTATGCAGAAATAAGCGAAATAAAGAAAGTCCCTACAAGAAAGCACACAATCATTAAATCTTTTGTTTTAAAGATGCTGCCTTCAAAGCTAGACAGACATACTCTCTGTCGCGTTTCCAAATTCCAATTATGATTTCAAATAAATATCATTAAAGGCATAAAATGTCTTAGCAAGCAATAAACATTTTCCTTTGTAGACATGTGTGGGCATTAATTTAACAAACTTTATTTGAAAATTTAGTATAACTTTGTATCTATATTACATTGCAGCTGTTAATTGCATGGGCACACACACACACACACACACACACACACACACAAATTAACGCACGCACCCACACATGATTTTTTTTATAAGAATGCAATGCCAATTTCATGGAGTCTGTATTAAGTTTGTATTAAGTTTTAATGATTAATGCATGTCTAAGTCACTTACGAATCTGATTAGCAAAACTTTTAATGTAACAATCACGAATTATAGGTATATATTGCATGCATTAATATCCATACAATAACTGTTATACATGATGTTCACAATTATTTTGGGGTTGTTGTTCACCGTTGAGTATTTATGGCATGCTAACTGTAATACTAATAAGGATTATTAATAATTCCTTGAATCCTTCCCACACATGAATATTCATTATAACGAAGCTAAAGTTGCCACTAAAAGTGGTCTATATCTGATATATATATTCTGTTACGATCGTCCTGCCATATTAAATTATCGGTTACCTTATTTCTAACAATAGCATCTTCAACTATCGGGTCATCAAATTAGTTCTTCATTCCCCACCAATCATAAATAGTGTTCCTTAGCAGGCAAGGCAAATCACATATATGTCTTCCTGTTAGATGTAGTCTTGATTCTGCCTCTCTGATAGTTTATGTGAGAAGCTCGCCTTCCAATGATAGCTCTAAATTACACAATAAGGGAGTACAAAGGAATTCCGTATACAAGGTTTGATCACTTCCTGTTTATAAGATATGAATTAAGAAGTATAATTTCTGATTTGTTTGAAACGATGTCTAACCGAATCCACGCCTTACTGTTGACTTCAAACAGATTTGTAAAATCTCTATATTTAATTTGAGTTAGATTGCAAATTGCCTGGTAAATTGTGTTTTTCATAACTAGGTCATAGAATGATTTTTGTAAAACATTATTTTGAAAGAAACTGTCACATTCCTAACCCGGTTGTAGCATTTCTATTTACATTTGTACTTTCCTACAAGATAAGTTATGAATATGACTTATAGATCCATAAAAGGAGGATGCATATCCGTTATTAAACATAGACTAGTTCATACAGATCTTAGGGTAGATTGTTGGTATATTTTGTTGAAAATGATGATGATAGCATTCCCTGGAAACATGCGCAATAATGTTATATAATACAACCAGTAATGAATCCATGCTATTTGACCTTAATACAGTCATATCTTCTATTAGGCCGCTTCTGTGTGCGGGAGGGTTTCTGCTATGATCAACCGCAAAAACACTCAAGCTAACGTTCGTGATTTTCTCGAATTTCTATGCTAGTATTGTATCGGTTTTGTACTTTAGTATTAAAAACGATAGATCGCAATCAACCAAACCTATTATTTTCTTTTGCTAGTCGAAGACGGCGTTTCCATCACGACTGTTGTTTTTAGTATTTGAGTATTTTATGCTAAACTTGTTGAATCGGGATGATGACTGGAAATGGGAGATCCTGTTGCGTAGGTTTTAAAGAGGAAAACGAACATGTGCTACAAAATAACGCTTTACCAGTGGAGGAGGGTCAGACCTCTCAATCGTCAGAATGCGTGCATCGCGGGCGCCCGATGCAATGCTACTGTGCGAGGTGTCAATGCAGATGTGTCTAAATTTAAAATGGGCAATGATTATTTGGAAAGAGTGTATTCTTTCTTGCTTCACGCAATAATCTTATTTGATCAATTTGAATGGTACCATTATATGCCATTAGCAGCCAGATATTAAAGCCTGTTTTATTTTTATGAAACGAGACACTGTTAAATGAAACAATATTGCAATTGGATGTTTACAGTTAATTTTTGTAATTGATTTATATTTACTTTTCGTTTATATGTGTCATTAACTGCAAAGTCTTTCAGACTGTTTTATTTTTTTTGAACAATGACACTCCTAAATGCAAATTATGTTTAAAAGATTATGTACATGTTCCTGTTGTATCGGGGACACTGATAGTTTTTTTTGTTGTTGTTATATATATGCTTTCTTTTGAAAATGATTATTTGTTGGCTTGAAATACGCGCGTGTGTGTGTGTGTGTGTGTGTGTGTTTAACCTCGTTTGCTAATAACGTTTACAACTTCGGCTGGACGTAAAAAAAACCCAGATGCGGCCTTCGAAACATTATTTACATTGTTTGTCTTTTCTCTAATTATATCTGAGTACCGTAATACTTCTTTTTGTAACACAAATAAAATGTGTGTAAAGGGTACCGCACAATTTCGTTTTGTAAAACCAGTAAATGTATGCATTTCTTTTGGAATTGAAAATCCAGAGATAATACTTTTTTTTCCAAATATAGCCATTCCACATTAGATGGGTAATAAAAAAGACTCAAGGAAAATGGACTGTTATGGTTTTTATTATAACACACAGTGAAATAACCAGTATAAAATTCTTTAATTCTCACACAAGCATGGGCCGGTGTTGCCATCATATCAGTATAAAACGTTTCCCTCCGAGTTATTGATATGACCACTGCACCTTACACATAACTGATTGGTAGTTTTGCACCAGGGTGATATCTTATCAAAACCACAAAATAGAGAGAAAGACGGAGTTCATTAACAGTATCGATTCTTGTCTAATTGTGATGACAGACACAAACTTAAGTAAAATGGGCCAGCCTGATAATCAGGATCATAAGTGTGCCCTATGCTGAACTTATTTCTAGCATTACCATGTGACTGCTTAAGGTCCTTTTAACTACCATATACATCCATAATTGGTGTCGTAATGATAATCAATATTCATTCAATATTTATATATTCCAAATACCACATTCTGCATAATATTCTAAAATAAAATTGGTCCGCTTATTTGAAGGAGGACACAATATGTAATACAAATCACTACACGGATCTTAATTTGGAAAATTCCAACAAAAATAAACATTAAAACAGTCTTAGACTCCGGCTGTGTTAGATCGTGAACTGTATGTTTGCAGACATGGGGGTGGGGGATATTAGCATTCTTTGGACTCGTTCTTTGTTTATGCTTTAGCCAGTTTATGGGGCTATGGTCAGTTTCAACACTGAATGGAGCGCCGCACAAGTAGTAGTGCTGACATTGTATAGCCCTTACTATCGCAACTCATTCTATCTCCATGGTAGATTAATTCTGCTCTCTGGGCAAAAGCTTGTAGCTAAGATATACTATATATTTTCGTTCTTATTGTCATTGTACTGACTCTAACCACAATCAATGCTCACATCAATTGCATCTCTTTGCAGTATATATGGACGTTAAAAACAGGATGGATGACGACAGGTGCCTTTACCAGTGCATTCTCCAAGTCACTCAATGGCTTAACGGCCTGCTTATTTTAGACAACTCACGTCGACTGTGCCTTCAAAAGTGAATCTACAGTTTTAAAAATTGCAATACTTTAACTGAATACATGTCTTGCTATAATGACGGAATCCAAAGTCAAAACATGCTTTAAGTAATTTCAGAGAATTCACTGTTCTCCATACTGTCATTATGTGATCGTATCCCTTTGAAACTTATCAAAGTTTCTTTTTTCTCCTTTATCTTCTTTATTTGAATGCTCCCTACCCCGGTGCCACCAAATGTTATGGGTTTACTTTTAACAGCACAATGAAATAAACAGTATACTTTAAAATTCTCTATTGATCACGAAAGCCTGGACTTAAGATGCACCTTGCACATAACAGATTTGTAGTTTTACACCAGAGCAATAGTTTATCAAACAACAGAGCATAGACCAATACAGCGTTCGTTAATAATATCAATACACTGATGACGAACACTGACCCAAGTCAAATGTGTAAACTATGTATAACTGTTTCTAGCATTACCATATGTGTCCTCTGAAAGTCCTTCAACCGATAACCACAATATACATCCATGACTTATTTCCTAATGATAATTAATATGCATACATTAACTGGTAGGGAAACGACATGCTTCAAGGACGCTATGTCTTGCATTTTTAAAAAGTAATGCTCACAATGCCAATATAAAAAGTACTCACTGTACTGTGATAATGAGTTCACATTGCCATGATATCTGGAACCTATGTTGGGGATTTGGAAATCCCAGTCAATGGGATAAAAGTATTTGTCTCCCCACGAGTCTTGCCCGAGTGGTGAAGTATCTAATGTAACCCCAGCGACTGGGATTTCCTTGTCTCGGTTCAATCCCCAACGTATATTATTTTTCTCACCCAATATTGTTCTTCTTGACCCGTTTACGCAATAAAATATCAAGATGTACATCACAATTTACAGATGTCCTTGTACCTTTGAAAATACACTGAAACGTGTCAAAACTAGATTTTATCATTTTATCAGTCACGCTTTTAACGCAGAAAGCCTTGGACAACCTTATTATTTATAATCCGTTGGAATACCACATCTGATAGAAACATAATATGATCATACAATCTAGAAAAGAAAGTATTTGTCGGAATAGCTGGTTGCCTAGACACAATGGTATTTATGATAATAAAAGAACAAATAAAGCAGCCAAGCCGCTATGCAGTCCTTTGTTTAAGAAAGTAAATTTCCATATTCTGATTTCAAATAGTATATAAATCTGTCACGTTGTAAGGAAAATAACCAAATTGCAACATGTATATGCTAAACCCTGAGGCTAATAATTTCGCGTCATAAATAGACTAATGTCAGTTCAGCGAACAATGAGGTGTCAAGCTAGTTATTTGACATGGTTATAGGAACTTCTGACTGGCGCCTTATTTTGGCCAAGCCAATTACATAAAATGGCCATAACATCGTTTGCAGGTAAGTTATGAAATTCTGTGCTCGGATCAAATGAACATAAATTGTAAATCCGCCCTTGACAGACTGCCGAGGAGGTGGCAGTGTCTGCTAATTATGTAATTCAGGGGTGAATCAACTAGGGGTTGAGCAAGACGTGGTCACTGTTAGAATCGCAAGCTTAAATCTATTATCTTGAGAACTAAATAGCAGAAGTCGCTAAACCGTTTTGCGTAAATTATAAGGGATAATAGGCTGGAAACAGGTTTCCAGCCATTTGAAATTGGCTGGAAACCTGTTATTCTGGGAATTACAAGGGGCTTCAGAACCGGAAGTTTTTAGGGACCAGAGGAACTGTAGAAGATAGAGGGAACTACCCTTGTGCAGTTGGTCTCGTTTCTCTGGAAGAACACATATAAAGGAAGAACGGAGGCAGAAGTGAGACGGACTGGAGAGAACTGGACCACCAGTCCAGAGAAGCATAATACAGATGAGTAGGAACACAGGACAGTAGGGAAATCGATCACACTAAGTCAACTGATGAAATAGGCCGTCACTTGGTCGAGTGAAAGGCGAGTGATAGGGTTTTAAATTTTAAGTTTATTTGAGAAATGACTGTTATTGAATGATAATAAATTGTTGTTTATTTGAATGTACATTTGGTATATTCGTTACTTTAACTATTGGCATCGCTGACTGGGGGTTCGGAGCTTTGCATCTTTATATCGTTACTTCAATATCTGACAAAAAAGAGCCAGGGTGGGTCTTCTGTAATAATTTAATATAATGTCGAGAGCACCCCACCCCAACCTAGTTAACGGGAAACCTCTACAAAATCATCATGTTCTGTAAGCGTGATAAAATGAACATTTTCTCGATTTAGCTTTGGAAAATAAACACCATCATCCATTATAGCAAATGCTGCAGAGATGAGGACGTAATTTGTCGTTTTAAAGTAGGACAAACATGTGGATATCATGCATATTTCTGGAAGCTTGGACCTCAGTAAGAGCGTAAATTCTGCCAACGTACACTGATGGTAGAATACAATCGTATCCAACTATCCAATAATACGTTTGAGAATATAAGTTTATTATTCTGAGTTAAGAAAGTTTATAAAGATGTAACATCATAGCAAATTACCTTTCTGAAAGAAATTCGGGATAGATTTTGAAGAGAAAAAAAACCCTTCCAAAATATTATTGTTTTTGGAGGACTTTATTTAATACTGGTAAATATATTTTATAGGTATTTCAACAGTTTTGCATTATATTGCTGTACTATATGCTTCATCAACTTTTGAAGGGATTAAAGTCCAAATTGTTATTTTTTTTTTTTTTTGGGAATATAAATTTGCTATTATTACAGTCTTTGAACTTACCGTTAAACTGTACCATGTAACTAGCGTTAAGTTGTCATTTCTTTAGTCTCTAAGCAGTTATAGTTAAAAAGAGTATGTCTGCGTGTACATAATACACTGGTGAAAGTGTCTGGGTTTATTAGAGGTTACTACCCTATATTCTCTGGCTAAGAGTCATTCTGAAACTGAGAACGAAGATAAAATGGTTTCTGAACCATTCTGCTGTTGACTTTGATTTGCCGGAAATGGACCTGATATATTTGTCAATATGTTTACAGAAAATAGTCCTTAGAAATTGAAAATGCGTCTGTGCAAACTTGCACGCATGACTGTGCTATTAACCTTTTACCTGATTTATATAGTACTGATCTAAAATGATTTGTATTACACAGAGATAAACAATTCTATCAGAATGTGGACTGTCGTTCCTCATAAAACTTCTTTCAAAGCTGGAAAATAGGTTTGGTAAAAGATTACTCTGATTATAATAGTTTAACAAAGCAAATCTGATGTTAGAATGATGATTTTGTAACCGTGACCTTAAACTGTTGAAAAATGTAACTAAAAAAATATATTGTATTGGACCGTCTTTAAATTATTTTATTTATTATCTAATTATTCACTATTACGAGTATTTTCTCACAATTGGTAAATTTTCTTTTATGACGACATTGCAGGTTTAGCATCAACAGCTTATAATCGGTAAGGTTTTGTAATCTTAAATATTCAATATCCCCTCTTTGTATATTTCATTGTGTAAAAGATACGATCCGCGTAATTGGAATGTTTGTGATCTTTTTGATCATTATATAAAAGCAGAAGAGGATGCATGATATCCGCACTCACACCCTAAGAAGCTTAAACACGATCTATGAAAAATTACGGCATTTTTAAAAACAGTTTCATTGCGCTTAAGTATTCATTATGAAATTTAGATAAATTCTTAACAATGATTACATCAGATCTGAATTGTTTGATAAATCTATAAATATCAAAATTGAAATTATTGAGGCACTGTTGAAAATTATCCCATTCTAGACAATACTATAAACATTAATCTTAATACATAATATATTCTGGGATTTTATTTGTGTTTTTAATTTGACATACAGTTTTGTACTTTGTACGCGTTATCTCTGAAATTTCCGTAAATGCTTATCTAATGATTGGTTATATTTATGGCATTCATGTGATATATACCGAATATAATGATATATATGTAATAATACACATTCCAGCTGGATTATATATATATATATATATATATATATATATATATATATATATATATACATATATATACATATATATACATATATACATATATATACATACATATATATACATATATATATATATATATATACATATATATATATATATATATATATATATATATATATATACATACATATATATATATATATATATATATATATATATATATATATATATATATATATATATCGAATGTAATGATACGTATTCCAGCTAACAAATACCGGCTCTATTGATACATATTCCAGCTGGCGTACATCTGACATATATCAACTACAATTATGGATAGTCCCGTAGTTTTCACTCATTGGTATAAAGTTATTACATTGTCAATAAGATGTGAAAGATGTTTCTATAATTTAGTCGTGGCACTGCGGCAACTTGTACGGTATTGTGACCTGTTTCGTCATGGAAATACATACTCAAACTGTTGGATAGAACATCATTTAGTAATATGGGACTGTTTAGATAGGCGGATGTTTAGGATTTATGGGAAAATACATTACAGATCCCCCACCCTCGTTTACGTTTTGGGTCAAGGTTTTAAAAATCACTCTCTCGCTGTTTATTCAATGGAAATTGAACATTGGGGATATTGGGTATAGCGGCATAGCATCGTAAAGGGACGATATGAATAGAACAGCTGTGATTACGTCACGGTATTGAAGATTGGTAACAATGTTTCAAAAATTGTACAAAGAGATGTGCACCAGGATGACCTCATTCGGGATTAAAGTGTGGGACATAGACATTGACTTGTATAACGCATATAACATACAATATACAGTCGCAAACAATTCACAAGTATGTATTCAAACGAATAACACCATTTTAGGCAAAAAAGCAAATCTATTTGAGGCATATGAGTGTCCCTGAAAACGGCCGTTGGTATTTATGTTAAAATCATTTGTTTAACATAGAGGACATAGCATAGATCTTCATCTCTTCTACAAACTTCTTCCGACTTCTGGACCGTAGAGGAGGATTCACTTAAGATAGCCTTGTCTCTCCACATTCATTATTCTTTTCCGAACGCTCATATTGGTGATCCTGATAATTGTCCATGATGATTTCACATACATTGTTAAGTCCGTACTGAACAGCATTGACGATATGAAAGTAGACGATTCTACGTTTGTCCACATCTTGTGACGAGAACAGGTGAAGGGAACTGCGGTTATTTATTATATATAGTGGAAGAGCGGATCGAAACGGATTTAGTCCTTTCACCAATTCGAACACGCGTTACAAAATTCAGTCACAGTGCGTTGTCTGACTTCCAATCCGAAGAGAGTGGTCTGTGATGTCACCTTCCCTATTTAGGTGCGCTAGCGTCTGTGCTCAGCGAATCCATGCGACAGCGTTTTCAAACATGACGGAAACTAAGAAAACCATGATCTGAGGTGAACCGGCCGTGGACACGAGAAACTATGGTACAGCAGTGACTATCAAAGTGAAACATAATTCTACTTCCAGAAAAGACCAGTTTTAATTTGGGATTTAGTTGATTTTCTCCCTACTTCGCAAGAATTTGTTCCGGTACCGGTACCTTAGCCGCCTTCTCCTTTACCAAATTTGAGGATTATAAACAGGGAAAAATAGAAGAATTTGATTCTTTTTCTACAGCAACAGGATAAAGCAGAACAAGGTTTTCTCCTTGAGCAGCAACAGTAAGAATAAAAGGCAAGAAGAAGGAAACGACAAGAAGAAGAAGCAGCAGTAACGAAACAACGTCTAGGAGAGAAGGAGGACAATGAAAGTGAAACGGCGATGATATTCTGAAACATTTTGTCTGAGTAAATGATCTGAAACAAATATAACAGACGTCTTTATTACGACCGAAGAGGAAACGATCTTTCCGTGTCAAACAACTCAACCCCTAAATTACCAAAACTAATGATTTCTACAAAGTCATCGATAGAAGTAGGCCTTGGCCCTGGTTAAGGCTTAAGGACGATACAGCTGATTTCATCCCGCACATGAGTTTGTTGTTAGTAAGAAAACAAGCACCAAACGGTCCTTTTCAGTACCACCCACTACTTTCGAAAAATGATTGTATTCATTTTGGCAAAATCAATTAAAAATCAAAATAACTTTTTTACCCATGATGTACGTGTGTGAGTGCGTGAGTGTTGATCGTTATTCTAAACAAAATCAAAACCAAGAGACACCTACGTTTTCTGTCTGGTCTATTGTGGTACCAATGTTATAATCCAATATCACAATACAACACAACTTAAAAGATCTCATCTCTCTCTCTCTCTCTCTCTCTCTCTCTCTCTCTCTCTCTCTCTCTCTCTCTCTCTCTTTTATTATAATGGAGTACGCTTCCGAAAAACGGGTATAACATGGCCCACCATGCTACGACCTTTATCACTTGTGATGCAACATATTCAATTGAAGGAAATCAATTAGAGTATTCAAATGGTGGATGATTACCAACACATATTACAAGAACTGTGTCCCATGACTGGGAGTAGACGTGTAATGTGTCTTGGTGACTTGCTTTCTGGGATTTCGTTTAACGGCCGATTCATTGTGGAATCTGCGAACAATACTTACCACCAAATAAAGCATGAAAGTTGTTCATTTAAAAAACATTTTCATCCTATTAAATCCGGTCAGATTCGGTTGGAACTTCAGTTTGCAACCCGAGATCCTGATGTAACGGTGAACGTCATCATGTATGCTGAATATAATAATACCGTAGAAATGAACAGTTCGAGAAAAGTTACTCTAGACTATTAGAAGTTATGGAGAACTTTGTTCCATCTTTGAATGTTGGAGAATCAATGGAATGGGAGGATACCGTGGAAGCAGAACTACAAGACAAGGACAAGGACATACTGATGAAGTCCAGGATGCCCGAACAAGAGTATCATTTAGTCTCCTGTTTTGTAAAACACTTGGCAGAACAATTTTATGGAAGTGGCATAAAATATTACAATGGATGTCAAAACGACCAGACGAGTCAAATTCAACACAATAAATGCCTGATGCTGAGTCAAGAAGAAAACTTAGACGAGTATCTTGCCGAAGCTTGGAGTCTCATCTCTTAAGACGCCATGTTGCGTAAGTGGTAGAAAGATGTGTATGATCATTCTTCTCATACACAAATGACTCTAGATATCCATCACATCATCGAAGCTCTCTTGGCGAAGCGACTAAACGGTTATTTATCAGACTTTTTCAGGGCAAACGGCATAATTGAATCGATGATTTATTATTAAATGTGAAGGAATAAACAATAAAAAACAACAAAACAAAAAAATGAATGCCTGGTAACTTTATTACTTTTAGAACCACAGTTCGGACACTGCGTCTTGGAATCCTGTTGTGGGTAAAAAGGATGAAGTTCCTTATCGCAAACCTCAAAGCTCTCAAGCTTATGTCATCAACACAGACGACAGTCATTTCCCAGGATCCCAATGGATAGCTTTCTACTTTCCTAAAGATGGTTGTATGGCGTATTGTGATTCGTAGGGATTGCCACCTTTTGAAGACATATACTTCATGATAAGAAATGCCCAGGCGACACGATTCAATAATGTGTAATTATAAGGCAGAGATTATATGGTGTGTGGAAAATATTGTCTGTAGTTTCTTCATCAGCGCAGTCTTGGATATTCTTTAAGATATGTAGTGACGTATTTAGTTCGCTACTACTCTAGAAACGAAGATAACGTAGATCGATGGTTTTATGACCATTATGGCTTTAATTTGTCTAGCTAGGACACGTAGTGTACATCAATGGCCCAATAACGTCCATCAGTGGAAATCTAGCTTCACTTCACAACGTTGTCAACCATGTCAAAAATAATTTGTTTGTTTGTTTGAAAAATATGTTATGGTCAATTGTTGGTCGTTTGTTATTTGAATACAAATATCTTTATAAGACATGCGTCTCTCTTCTGCTTACAAATTGTTATCATGGATCATGCCCTTTGACTTCTCTCTATCAATCTCCCTCAAATCAAACTATCCTAGCGTTCCTATTCTACAGTGTAGGGATGTTTTCTATCACGTATGCACTTGAACCAGTTGAAGCGAATCAGTGTTCAGTCTTATCATTTATTGTTGACTCATCCTCCTATGAAGATGTATCAAAGGCTAACCATGCTGAACGAAGCTTACTTGAATTTCTGTCGTGTCAGACAAAGTCTGTTACCGAGGCCGGAAGTGATAGAGAATGTCCGAATATTGAAAGCGACAGAAGAACTGATATAAGAGCTCTGAAGAGAGAAAATAACGTAGGAGAAAGAAGAATGGACTGAGAAGTACAGACGTCAGAATCAGAGAGATGGAACAGGAGCAGCAATAACAGGAACCAGATAGATGTTTTGTCGACTGCCGTGTAGACGAGAAAGAGTTCTCCTTTCCTTTCCAAAGACGCATACCTTATCTTGTGGGAAATCCTGTCAATAGATGGGACGAAATCTCAGACGATAAAAAATTGTCATGATTCTCCTTCCACAAACATTAGCCCTTTTCAGGGCTACCTCAATAACCCAGACAAGAGATGCTAGTTCAATTGCCAATGACACGTTAGTAAGTTACAAATTGGAAATACGTCTTTACGCACTTCGCTTCGGTAACTTGTCTAACCTGTAATTAATGTTTGTAAGTAAAACGTGAGTGCTCTTTGAGGTCCACAAGTTCCATGTTTTTAATAGTAGTGATATGGGTAATGTAAGTGTTGTCAGGGGATGTTTCGCATCACTTCCACGATTGGTACATACAAAAGGAAACGCGGGTCAGTCTGGCTACCCGTCATTGTTGCATCAACTAAACATTGCTAAATTTCTTGAACTCCAAATGCATCTCGAGTATGTACTGGCTATGGTGGCCCTAACAGAAGAGGCCAGAAACGAAAAGGATGAAGAGGAGAGGAAGAATAAAGAAGACGTGGAAAAAACTGATCCTACCTCATCTAAGGATGAGTCCTGTGTGTGAGGTGAAGCCAATGGCTACTACTCCTCCACAGGCAATATTAGCACTACTGCTAGTAGCAGAACCACAACCACATCCACAACCAGTACAGCGTCATCATGAGACCAGGAGGACAGTTCATCCTCAAATGTGGCACAGAAGACAGAAAGAACAACAACAAGTGTTTACTATCCCCCAAACGGAGGAGTGTGATAGAGAAGCGAATAAACCACCCTTTGCTCTCCCAGTCACACACATCAATTGGGAGAAGGACTTGAACCGTTGATCTGTCTGTGACGCAAGACCAGGAAGATGTCATCATTAGCCAGGTGCATCTGGAGAAACAGAACAGCCCTTCTTAGGGCTAACCAAATCTTTAGAAAAGAGACTAGTCAAATTGCCAATTTGTGTGAGTGCTCAGTATTGTTATTATAAACACTCGCTCCTTTACTGATGTGATTGTGTGTATGTGTGTGAATAGTAGAGTGTATTGTTTCATGCGTTGGTTTTGTGTATAGTATATTTGAGATTTTTCCTTCCCGTGTGTGGATATTATATTTTGGTTTTGTGGATAAGATATAAGAGATGTTTCGTCTTCTCCTTGTGCGGATAGTAGATAATATGTGAACTTATTGCAATTGAATATTTCCTTCAAGTCTATGCTTAACACATATCAAGTCAAGCGTCCGTTATTCGCACCATTTAACATTGTGTAATCTAAGAACATGGCAATCGATTTGTTCAATAATTTGAAACACAGCTGGTTTCTTGTGATGGATGTATCCTAAATAGTGGAAAGGCTGGAGAAAGAATTGAAGTATCCAAGTAGCCTAGACTTTGAGTCCTGTTTGAAATTAGCGAGAGATCTGATAGAAGGTATGATATATAATGTAGGGACGAATCTAAGAAGATTTATTACGTCATAATATATGAGTGGGAAGCTTGACGTAGGCACTTGATAATGTCAACAACGTCGTGTGCTTTCTAAAAGACACGTCGTATATGAGAGAGTGGTCATTTGTGAAATCGAGACCTGACCAACTAACAAAAGAAGAAGAAATGATGCTAGAACTAGAGGTGAAGAAAATTAAATACCTGGGCAAAGGAGAGAAAGGAACAAGACATCAAAAGTACAAAAGAGGAGTTTGAAAGGCTGAATAACAACTGGATTAAGGTACAGGAGAAATTTAGATCCAAGGGACATCTTGAGTGAGTGCCAGTTACGGAAAATAAGAAGAATAAATGAATTTTTAAGAAAGTCAGGAAATGATCTAAGACCTGGAGAAAGTAGAAAACGAAGAACCAAAAGACCCTTTCAAGGGCCACTCGCATGCCTCTAAATATTGCTTTCAATAGTCTTGTAGTTTATCTTACACTAGTGAAGCTTGATAGCCATGTGATTCCTTCTTTATGTTTCTAGACATGATAAATATCGTACTGTATGTATCTAGGTAGAATGCACATTCTTCGCTATGTAGCTACGAATAATGAAAATGGTTCTGAACTTTGCTAGACATAACGAACATCGTTTCCTAGATTGCTAGGCACGATGTAAATTGTTTCTAGGTGGCAAGACATAAGCAACACCGTTTGAATATATACGATCGATAAGGCTTTTTGTAGGTTACAAGGCATAAGTAACATTGTCTCGCAAGTTACAAGGAATAAGGAATGTTGTCTTAAACGTTTCTAGGAATAAACAATATTGTCTTGTATGTTACTAGGCGTACGTTATACGGCAAAATTTAATAAGATCTTGTTAAGTTCCCAGGCACAATGAATATTGTCGTGCACGTTGGTATGCATGAGGAACGTGCATTGCCTTGTAAGTTATTAGGCATCAGGAGCATTGTCTTGTAAGTTAGTAGGCATAATGTATATTGTCCTATAAGTTAGTAGGCGTAATGGACATTGTCTTGTAAGTTAGTAGGCATAAAGGTCATTGTCCTGTAAGTTACTAAGCATAATGGACATTGTCTTGTAAGTTAGTAGGCATAATGGATATTGTCTTGTAAGTTAGTAGGCATAATGGACATTGTCTTGTAAGTTAGTAGGCATAATGGACATTGTCTTGTAAGTTAGTAGGCATAACGGATATTGTCTTGTAAGTTAGTTGGCATAATGGACATTGTCTTTTAAGTTAGTAGGCATAATGGACATTGTCTTGTAAGTTAGTAGGCATAACGGATATTGTCTGGTAAGTTAGTAGGCATAATGGACATTGTCTTGTAAGTTAGTAGGCATAATGGACACTGTCTTGTAAGTTAGTATGCAACACAACATTGTCTTGTAATTTAGTAGGCATAATATACATTGTCTTGTAAGTTATTAGGTATAATGGACATTGTCTTGTAGGTTAGTACGCAACAAAACATTGTCTTGTAATTTAGTAGGCATAATGGACACTGTCTTGTAAGTTATTAGGCATAATGGACATTGTCTTGTAGGTTAGTACGCAACAAAACATTGTCTTGTAATTTAGTAGGCATAATAAACATTGTCTTGTACGTTAGTAGGCATAATTGACATTGTCTTGTAGGTTAGTACGCATAAAAACATTGTCTTGTAATTTAGTAGGCATAATGGACATTGTCTTGTAAGTTAGTAGGCATAATGGACATTGTCTTGTAAATAAGTAGGCATAATGGACACTGTCTTGTAAGTTATTAGGCACAATGGACATTGTCTTGTAGGTTAGTACGCATAAAAACATTGTCTTGTAATTTAGTAGGCATAATGGACATTGTCTTGTAAGTTAGTAGGCATAATGGACATTGTCTTGTAAATAAGTAGGCATAATGGACACTGTCTTGTAAGTTATTAGGCACAATGGACATTGTCTTGTAGGTTAGTACGCAACAAAACATTGTCTTGTAATTTAGTAGGCATAATAAACATTGTCTTGTAAGTTTGTAGGCATAATGGACATTGTCTTGTAAGTTAGTAAGCATAACGGACATTGTCTTGTAAGTTATTACGCATAATGGACATTGTCTTGTACGTTATTAGGCATAATGGTCATTGTCTTGTAAGTTATTAGGCATAATGGATACTGTCTTGTAAGTTAGTACGCAACAAAACATTCTCTTGTATTTTAGTAGGCATAAAGGACATTGTCTTGTAAGTTAGTAGGCATAATGGACGTTGTCTTGTAAGCTATTAGGCATAATGGACATTGTCTTGTAGGTTAGTACGCATAAAAACATTGCCTTGTAATTTAGTAGGCATAATAAACATTGTCTTGTAAGTTTGTAGGCATAATGGACATTGTCTTGTAAGTTAGTAAGCATAACGGACATTGTCTTGTAAGTTATTACGCATAATAGACAATGTCTTGTACGTTATTAGGCATAATGGTCATTGTCTTGTAAGTTATTAGGCATAATGGATACTGTCTTGTAAGTTAGTACGCAACAAAACATTCTCTTGTATTTTAGTAGGCATAATGGACATTGTCTTGTAAGTTAGTAGGCATAATGGACGTTGTCTTGTAAGCTATTAGGCATAATGGACATTGTCTTGTAGGTTAGTACGCATAAAAACATTGCCTTCTAATTTAGTAGGCATAATAAACATTGTCTTGTAAGTTAGTAGGCATAATGGACATTGTCTTGTACATTATTAGGCATAATGGTCATTGTCTTGTAAGTTATTAGGCTTAATGGATATTGTCTTGTACGTTATTAGGCATAATGGATATTGTATTGTAAGTTACTAAGCATAATGGACATTGTCTAGTAAGTTATTAGGCATAATTGACATAGTCCTGTAAGTTATTAGGCATAATGGACATTGTCTTGTAAGTTAGTTGGCATAATGGACATTGCCTTGTACGTTACTAGGCATAATGGACATTGTCTTGTAAGTTACTAGGCATAATGGACATTGTCTTGTAAGTTAGTAGGCATAGTGGACTTTGTAATGTAAGTTACTAAGCATAATGGATATTGTCCTATAAGTTACTAGGCATAATGTACATTGTCTTGTAAGTTACTAGGCATAATGGACATTGTCTTGCAAGTTAGTAGGCATAATGGACACTGTCTTGTAAGTTATTAGGCATAATGGACATTGTCTTGTAAGTCACTAGGCATAATGGACATTGTCTTGTAAGTTAGTTGGCATAATGGACATTGTCTTGTAAGTTAGTAGCCTTAATGGACATTGTCTTGTAATTTAGTAGGCATAATGGACATTGTTTTGTAAGTTAGTAGGCATAATGGATATTGTCTTGTAAGTTAGTAGGCATAAAAACATTGTCTTGTACGTTAGTAGGCATAATGGATATTGTCTTGTAAGTTAGTAGGCATAAAAACATTGTCTTGTACGTTAGTAGGCATAATGGATATTGTCTTGTAAGTTAGTAGGCATAAAAACATTGTCTTGTAAGTCAGTAGGCATAATGGATATTGTCTTGTAAGTTAGTAGGCATAAAAACATTGTCTTGTAAGTCAGTAGGCATAATGGACATTGTCTGGTAAGTTAGTAGGCTTAATGGACATTGTCTTGTAATTTAGTAGGCATAATGGACATTGTCTGGTAAGTTAGTAGGCTTAATGGACATTGTCTTGTAATTTAGTAGGCATAATGGACATTGTTTTGTAAGTTAGTAGGCATAATGGACATTGTCTTGTAAGTTAGTAGGCATAAAAACATTGTCTTGTAAGTCAGTAGGCATAATGGACATTGTCTGGTAAGTTAGTAGGCTTAATGGACATTGTTTTTGTAAGTTAGTAGGCATAATGGACATTGTCTTGTAAGTTTGTAGGCATAATGGACATTGTCTTGTAAGTTAGTAAGCATAACGGACATTGTCTTGTAAGTTATTACGCATAATGGACATTGTCTTGTACGTTATTAGGCATAATGGTCATTGTCTTGTAAGTTATTAGGCATAATGGATACTATCTTGTAAGTTAGTACGCAACAAAACATTCTCTTGTATTTTAGTAGGCATAAAGGACATTGTCTTGTAAGTTAGTAGGCATAATGGACGTTGTCTTGTAAGCTATTAGGCATAATGGACATTGTCTTGTAGGTTAGTACGCATAAAAACATTGCCTTGTAATTTAGTAGGCATAATAAACATTGTCTTGTAAGTTTGTAGGCATAATGGACATTGTCTTGTAAGTTAGTAAGCATAACGGACATTGTCTTGTAAGTTATTACGCATAATAGACAATGTCTTGTACGTTATTAGGCATAATGGTCATTGTCTTGTAAGTTATTAGGCATAATGGATACTGTCTTGTAAGTTAGTACGCAACAAAACATTCTCTTGTATTTTAGTAGGCATAATGGACATTGTCTTGTAAGTTAGTAGGCATAATGGACGTTGTCTTGTAAGCTATTAGGCATAATGGACATTGTCTTGTAGGTTAGTACGCATAAAAACATTGCCTTCTAATTTAGTAGGCATAATAAACATTGTCTTGTAAGTTAGTAGGCATAATGGACATTGTCTTGTACATTATTAGGCATAATGGTCATTGTCTTGTAAGTTATTAGGCTTAATGGATATTGTCTTGTACGTTATTAGGCATAATGGATATTGTATTGTAAGTTACTAAGCATAATGGACATTGTCTAGTAAGTTATTAGGCATAATTGACATAGTCCTGTAAGTTATTAGGCATAATGGACATTGTCTTGTAAGTTAGTTGGCATAATGGACATTGCCTTGTACGTTACTAGGCATAATGGACATTGTCTTGTAAGTTACTAGGCATAATGGACATTGTCTTGTAAGTTAGTAGGCATAGTGGACTTTGTAATGTAAGTTACTAAGCATAATGGATATTGTCCTATAAGTTACTAGGCATAATGTACATTGTCTTGTAAGTTACTAGGCATAATGGACATTGTCTTGCAAGTTAGTAGGCATAATGGACACTGTCTTGTAAGTTATTAGGCATAATGGACATTGTCTTGTAAGTCACTAGGCATAATGGACATTGTCTTGTAAGTTAGTTGGCATAATGGACATTGTCTTGTAAGTTAGTAGCCTTAATGGACATTGTCTTGTAATTTAGTAGGCATAATGGACATTGTTTTGTAAGTTAGTAGGCATAATGGATATTGTCTTGTAAGTTAGTAGGCATAAAAACATTGTCTTGTACGTTAGTAGGCATAATGGATATTGTCTTGTAAGTTAGTAGGCATAAAAACATTGTCTTGTACGTTAGTAGGCATAATGGATATTGTCTTGTAAGTTAGTAGGCATAAAAACATTGTCTTGTAAGTCAGTAGGCATAATGGATATTGTCTTGTAAGTTAGTAGGCATAAAAACATTGTCTTGTAAGTCAGTAGGCATAATGGACATTGTCTGGTAAGTTAGTAGGCTTAATGGACATTGTCTTGTAATTTAGTAGGCATAATGGACATTGTCTGGTAAGTTAGTAGGCTTAATGGACATTGTCTTGTAATTTAGTAGGCATAATGGACATTGTTTTGTAAGTTAGTAGGCATAATGGACATTGTCTTGTAAGTTAGTAGGCATAAAAACATTGTCTTGTAAGTCAGTAGGCATAATGGACATTGTCTGGTAAGTTAGTAGGCTTAATGGACATTGTTTTGTAAGTTAGTAGGCATAATGGACATTGTTTTGTAAGTCAGTAGGCATAATGGACATTGTTTTGTAAGTTAGTAGGCATAATGGACATTGTTTTGTAAGTTAGTAGGCATAATGGACATTGTCTGGTAAGTTAGTAGGCTTAATGGACATTGTTTTGTAAGTTAGTAGGCATAATGGACATTGTTTTGTAAGTTAGTAGGCATAATGGACATTGTTTTGTAAGTTAGTAGGCATAATGGACATTGTCTGGTAAGTTAGTAGGCTTAATGGACATTGTTTTGTAAGTTAGTAGGCATAATGGACATTGTTTTGTAAGTCAGTAGGATTAATGGACATTGTCTGGTAAGTTATTAGGCATAATGGGCATTGTGTTGTATGTCATAAAAACATTGTCTTATAAGTTATCAGGCATAAGTAACCTTGTTGTGTAAGTTACTATGCATATGGAAAAGTCTTGTACGTTACTAAGCACAAGTGTTATGTGTATTTAATTTGGGTCATTATTTTTTATTTTAAATGTTTGTTTGTTTGATTCAAATTTGATATTTTAAGTTTAAGATTCATTCATTGGGAGAGATTTTTTTAGAAAGTGGGCTGACAAGTACTTTTAAGAATAAACATCAGGTGTTGACCTCATTTCTGACCTTGCTTCAGAGTTGTAAACAAACTTTAAAATGATTGGTTGATTCCAAGGACATTATGGAGCTTTGTTATAAACATTTTTCTATTTTTAGTTGGGTCATACGGTGTGTACGAGAATTTTTGAACGTAAATTTGTTCTAAAATATTCTAGAAGATCAAGTAACCTTTTTCTTGTATACGTAAAATCAGGTATATAAATGATGTTTTAGAGCGAACTATTTAGTAGAACTTGGGATGTTAGAATATTAAGTTGTATTGTTTTGAGTTATTTTAAATTACCTTGTATTGGAAATTATTTCAATTCGTTTGGATCAAGAGGATTTGTTTTGTTATTTATCTGGAAGAGAATTGTGCTCATAGAATTCATTACCAAGAACTGACTTCGTCACGTGACATCGTCTTCCATCTTGGATATTTCACTAAGATTCGAACTTGGAATTATTTGGACATTTTATTATCAGGACGTTTGCAATTTCTCTAGTGGATAATATTTTGAATTATTTTTGGATTAATTTTGGAATTGATTCTTAAAACCTTAAGTTTATTTTTCTTTTCTGGAAAATATTTGTGGTTAATAAATTGTTTATTAAGATTTTACAAGCTTGTTATTTTCACTCTTTCTATGTTACTGTTTATTCGAGCCTAAGCATGTAACATAAGGAACATTGTATAGTACGTTAATATGCATAACGAACGTTTACTAGGCATTTGGAATATTGTCTATTATCCTACTGTATAAGGCATTCATTACATTCTTATGTAAGTTACTATGCATAAGGAACACTGTCTTGTAAGTTACTATGCATAAGGAACACTGTCTTGTAAGTTACTGGGCATAAGAAAAACATTGTCTTGTATGTTACAAGGAATAAAGAACATTGTCTTGTATGTTACAAGGAATAAAGAACATTGTCTTGTATGTTACAAGGAATAAAGAACATTGTCTTGTATGTTACAAGGAATAAAGAACATTGTCTTGTATGTTACAAGGAATAAAGAACATTGTCTTGTATGTTACAAGGAATAAAGAACATTGTCTTGTAAGTTACTAGACATAAAGAACATTGTCTTGTATGCAAAAGTAAAATATATTTTCATTAAATTTCTAGAACATTGTTATGAAGTTGTTAAACATAAAGAACATATAACAGCCGTTAAAAAGCACTGTTTGTCTTTACAATAATAAAGATCACCTTTGAACACGATTGTTGAGAGAATGAATAATCACCGTTTTCTTATTAAACATTGCATAGATCCTTATTATTATTTCAATAAAATACTCAATCTTATATGGTTTTTATTTCATTCCTATCAACAATGTACAAGGCGACATGAATAAACTGATTGAAGAAAGTTACAGGATTCATCACTTAGATACTTAACACAAAATTGAATAAAAAGTGTTTGAGAATATATTGAACGTTGTAAACATGTATATCAAGCACACACACACACACACACACACACACACACACACACACACACATATATATATATATATATATATATATATATATATATATATATATATATATATATATATATATATATATATATATATATATTGTATACGTGACTCTTTTCATCAGTATTGTCATTTCGATTGCTGACAATTCGTATTTCCTCAGATTGGTACAACATAGCTCCGATATTCTTCTTGGCAGATTTTGTATTTCCCAGCTGATGATCTCAATACAAATGGAAGAAAGAAACGTTTCTCTTTATTCTGTCAAATCGGTTTATATATATATATATATATATATATATATATATATATATATATATATATATATATATATATATATATATATATATATATATATATATGCCTTCTGTAACGTCACTTTCTTAGTAAGAGGGCTAGTTGATTGGATTTAGCTTTATTGTCTGCGGAATGACCTCCCTCGATGTTATGACCCGGTGTGAGTGAATATATAGAATATCAACAGAGAACTAGCCAAGATTATTGGGAAGAAATAATGCAATATGAGCCCCCTAGACAAAAACAAATTTAATCAAACAAATGAATAGTGGTAATGTCAAATAAATTTAAATTAGATCAACATGATTGAATAGCATTGTCTAATTTGTATTTGTTTCGTCATCATAACGAGTGGTGAAAAGAGCGTAATATCCACGACTGATTGCATCACCGGCCTCTCGACCGTGTTCCAACGTTTCCTATATCATCGAGTCTTCCTATTCCGACTGCCTGATCCTTCATGGATAGCCTACTCCTTTGCTTTGATGCCGTCACTTGTCCCCTTTCCGGACTTCACTCGTAACTTCTCTTGTTTCCGGGCTTCTGTCTTCGGACTGTTCCGTCTCACTCTCCCTCTGTCGGGCGGTTGCGTTCTTAAAGGACAAAATTATCCAAACATTTACGTAGGTACCATTTTCTAGACGTGCATACAATTATTTCACTTACGTTACTCAGAGCACACTAGCTATCCATACGCTGCATACAATACTTGTTACAGTAGTACCTTACATTCGCTTCACAGCGACAGGTCATGCATTACCACGTGAGCGGTCTATCGAAAATTACCATATGCTACTACATGTTCGATTACTATTCATACGATTCACAAATTCTAACCCTATGTGAATATTTAACATTACGAAATAAAACAAAATAAGGCAATTATCGTTAACTCACGATAATCAGTATCATCTTTGCACACAAAGGAAATTATTTGATATTTATTTCATATAACCCTATGAAATTGTACACATGTGAAACTTAGGATCGCGTGCAATCAATTCTACCAATGAACTAATAACTGTAACATTACTTACAAAGATAAATTACACAACAACTCTCACATCAACACATTTCCATGAAATTGAAAAGGATAAATTACATAAAAACTCTGACTAGAACACATTTTTATGAAATTGTAAAGGATAAATTGCATAACAACTCTAGTGCCAACACATATCCATGCAACTGAATAAAATATACATAATATGGAACCTTGTCATATCAAAGACGTTTACATAAACATAAAGTAGAATATTACGTGAAATTACAACTGTGTACCTTAATAATGTTGTTTTTAGAAATTGTGCGTCATAGTACTGAACCCTGTCTCACAAGACAGACGCCTGGTCTCTTTATGGTTTAGAAAAGAAAGCACTATTCTTTTTCCTAGGCTTCCTCGGAGTCAAACTTCTGTCTCAGAAAATTTGGATTACTGAGTTTCGACCAATGTTTTCATTTTAAATTCACATTACGTACAAGGTCTACACCTTAAATTTTAAAAAAGAACGTTCTAAGACAATCATTTATTTCATCAGTCAAAGTCTCTAAATTACGTTCGATAACTTTTCCCTGTGAATAATAATTGGTTTGACATGGATCGGAAGTTCAGCTGACTCTGTTTCAAAACCGTGATAAGATATTCGGTCAGTTTCGGAAATCTAGCCCCTTTGAAGTAGCAACCTTAGTATGGAAAGGAAAATGAAGATGACAGATCGAAGTGACCCTTCACAAAGACTTTTTCAGATAAAATCTTAATGCTCAATGCTTTCAATTTTAAGACTCAATGCTTTTTCAAAATTCGACACTTCACACTTTTTTTTATGGAGGTTAGTATAATGTTGTTCTCCGTACAGTTTCTACAAAAATAAGCGCAACTGGGCCTGATCACATGGTTATGTGTTGACCAATACAAACCTTCCTTACATGTATTAACTGGGCCTGATCACATGGTTATGTGTTGACCAATACAAACCTTCCTTACATGTATTAACTGATATCTGCAATTATAATGTTTTAATAATCGAGAAACCAGTCCAATGAAATAAACGATAATGTAATGTCAACAAAACGTGTAAAGAAGCCGGAGAATCACTTGCAATGTGCTACCAGTCATGCTGACAATATTTATTCACTAATATACCAATTTATCTGGGCATTTTATAATAGTATACATGATTTTCTGCACCCCTAATTTGATACATTTTGAATGGTCATTCAGCTGTTAAGTTCATGGATAAATGTCGATAAAGTAGATTTCCATTCTCTTGATTTGTAACGTCGAGTAATGCAAGATAATGCATCTCAACATATACATAGTGATGTTTAATTGCATATACATTATATAAGTAGACATTATCGATGGCTTTTAAATACTAACATCATAAATAAGTGACATTATATCAACACTAGATCGAATTCCAAAAGCGATCGTCCTTCAGTTTTCTGGTATTTATTTATTGTGATAGCTTCTCAACACACTGTGTTATTAATTTATTGTAATAGACTATCAGCACATATTTTTGTACTTGCCGGTTAAATAAAGATTTATCCTAATGTGTATAACAACAGTTTCAAGTTAGAAATAAAACAGATGGCCAAATTTAAATAAATAATTCACATATCGGAGGTACATTATGAATCATGCAACTAAAATGCACTAATGATCACCAAAAACAGCCAGAATATGACGTGAGAGTGAGACTTAATTTCAGCCATCTGCTAATTTGCAATGTAAATAGTGATGAATAAGCTGGCGATGGAACTTAGAGACTTCGGTTTTTTGCACAAATTTGAAATGATGGAAATGCACAAGAGATAAACTATTGAAAATTTATCATCAGCAAACTTCTCAAGTAAACGCTCAGATTGTCTGGTTCCCTTCTAATGAAAATATTTAGCTGTTTATTTAACATGCTTTGAATTGCATCTGGTTTCTAAAATTGAAAGGCCTTCTAGAACTGAAAGCCCACATCATATTCATTAAGAACACATGCATGCCTTAAACACGTTACTTTGCAAAGCGTTGTAATCCTGGTGCTGAAAGAAACACAAACAATAAGAGTAAAACAACAAACATAATATCAGCTCTTTTAATGACTTTGAATTAAACGTTTGTAAGTTTATAATTTCAAGATTATAAGCCTATAATTTCAAGGTTGTATGAATATAATGTCGAAGTTGTAAGCCGATAATGTCAAGGTGGGAAGCATATTATTCAAATGGTGTGAGTCTCTAATTTCAAGACTATAAGCCTATAATTTAAAGGCTCCACAGCTATACTGGTATGGTTGTAAGCCTGTACATGAAAGGTTGTAAGCCTATAATTTCCAGGTTGTGAGTCTATAATTTTAAAGTTTATTAAGTCTATAATTTCAAGGTTGTAAACCTATAATGTCAAGGTTGTAAGCCTATAATTTCAAGGTTGTAAACCTATAATTCAAAGGTTGTGAGTTCATAATGTCAAGGTTTTTAGCCTATAATTTCAAGGTTGTAAGTCGATAATGTCAAGGTTGTAAGTCTATAATGTCAAGGTTGTAAGTCTATAATTTCAGGGTTGTAAGCCGATAATGTCAAGGTTGTAAGTCTATAATGTCAAGGTTGTAAGTCGATAATGTCAAGGTTGTAAGTCTATAATGTCAAGGTTGTAAGTCTATAATTTCAGGGTTCTAAGTCTATAATTTCAGGGTTCTAAGTCTATAATTTCAAGGTTGTAAGTCTATAATGTCAAGGTTATAAACCTACAATTCATAGGTTGTGAGTCTATAATTACAAGGTTTTAAACCTATAATTTAAATCAAGGTTGTAAGACTATAATGTCATGGTTGTAAGCCTATACTTAAAGGATATAAGCCTTTAATTTTAATGCGCTATCGTGTTCTCTTGTATATGTCAAGTAACTTTGGTCTTTCATAGTGTAAGCTAAAGACCTAATACATACTTTAAATAAAGAAAACAGTTTTCCTCTGCTATGGTTTGAAATGAGCTTTCAGTCCGTTACGGAGATGCATAGCTGAATTGCTAAAGCTTGTTAATGCAGTTTTGAGGAACTTAATTTGTTTTTAAAAATCATATTGTTTTCTGATAGTAGTTGATTCATGAAATATTTAAGTTATTTTTCGGATATTGACGATCTCAAATGAATACTAGTTTAATGATGAATCTATTAAAGAAGTTGATTAATGTAATATTAAATCATTACCCATTGTTTTTAGTTCTTTTTAAGTGGAAATTATTTTAGATAAAAAAATAGAATAAACACTTTCATTAATTCTGACCGAGATATTGTACCTTCCATTTGTTGTGCGTACAATCAGCGCAAATGAAATTAACTAAGAATATGCATTTTTATAACATTTAAGATAAGGAATAAGTGTAGTTCCGAATAATCAGAAAAGTTCACATAGCCAAAATCATGTATTAGCACAAAATGTCCAACGCGTATGTTTTCATATTGTCTGATAAAGTACCGGGCAGAGTACAGTAGACGATCCATGCTTTACCTTAAACATGACATGGTTGGGATATTCAAGAGAAGGGAGTATTACTGGATGCAAACATTTCAATATTTACTGAAACGCTTTTGTGAACGAATATTTGAAATTTTTTGCATTATTTGATTTAAAAGATTAGATTTCAGAAATCAAATTTCATTTTGAGTCGGATCTGCATCATATATTTATCGCATACATATGCAGTAGTTGCATAAAGTTCTGTCAGATGAGAGACGGGTTTATGTCTACATTCCTCTCTAAACAGAGATGAGTTGAATTATTTCTGCAAGTTACCATCTAAACAAAACTTGCGTATAGGGTGGAATCCATGGTACAGGTGTGCAGGACTCAAAGCACACCTGATACACCAGCTATCAACTGAGCAATACCCTTAGTTTAAATGCATGAAGTTGTTCTTGTCTTTTGGTTTTAAACAATTTTGCATAACGTGATTTGTTTTACATGACGTAACGAGCACCTTGGGGATAAATTGAGCATATTGAGACAGACGAAACCATTTTCACCCAATTCTCTTTCTTGGCTCGAGTCGAAAAATAACAGCGTAACTGATCATGACGAAAACAAAACTTCAGAATGCGAGGTTCAAAATTGTATACGACTGTCTCGGTACAGTTATTACGTATCATCTCAACCCTGACCTATCCAGTGAATATTGCAGGTATTACCTTCCATTTCTAACGAGATGTATCAAAAAAATAGTACCAGCATTACGTACCATATCTACCCAGTTGTATCAAATGATTATTACAGGTATTACCTACCATCTCTAACGAGATGTATCAAATGAAAAGTCAGGCTTGGCCCTAAGACGTGCGGAACGTAAGGCAGCAACGGATAAGCGTGGCCCCAAGGAAAAACATTGCATTGCAGAGTTTTGTGTGTGTGTGTGTGTGTGTGTGTGTGTGTGTGTGTGTGTGTGCATGCGATTGTCATTGTTTAAGTAGCTTTAACATTTTTCAGCCATATCGCTACAATGTCTGCAGTGTGGTAATTTATAGTGATGTCTGGCACTGGGGCATCATGCCGCAAACATGTAGTATCATGTCCCACCCATTCACATTTATAGTACATTAAGTAAACTAAAATCTTATGACAAATTTTTCAGACGGTGAGCATAATATCATTTTCGTGTTTTTTTTTAAAAATCTTCTGAACAGGAAAATTGTTACAGTACCAGCCATTCCTACACAATATTATACAATAATATACATGATCCGGTAATGTGGTACTGCACCAGGCAGTACTATACAATATGTTTGTGAAACAGAAATGTTGTATGTGAATCTGTGATGCATAAACGGTAACTTAGAATGTTTAAGAACGTTTAAGAAAACCCTTTCTGTGTCCTACTTTTTAGATGCTCATGGTGTTCTATTTATGTCATTTGCATAGCATTCACTTCTAAAATACTTTTAGTATGAAGTTTGGAAGTTTGGAATAACTTTCTAGACCATTATAATGAAGTTTTGACGTAACCATGTCTTTCGTTTGTTATGTATAAAGAATCATTGTCTGACATTTTCTGCAAATCAATTTTCAACAATAAATAGATTTTAGCCCATAGTTCAATTAGATGTTATCTCGCATGGCAAGTAGTTATTTAGAGCTGCAAAGGTCGGAATCAATTGACGAAGGTTTTGTTCTCAAAAAATGTTGGCTTGTTGAAATCAGCAAGAAAGAGAGGCTTGGTTATGTGAGAATACTTTTAAAATCAACATATTGTCTAAGATGGCGTGTTTACTTCTTTGGAAGGATACACAATTACTAATGGTCTAATTGTTTCGAAATATGTGGATAATTTTTAATTAGCATTTATCAGAAAAGAGAAGGCTTGAAGAAGGAAAATGAGAGGAACATGAAGTACGTATAGGAAACGGAGAAATCAAAGTAGAAGAAACCTATTTTTTATATATATATATCTGCTGTTGGGTATTTATTTGCCGTTATTTTCAGATCAAACCCAAATGTTCATATCAAGATTTCAAGTTTGAAACAAATTTAATCTAAAAAGTCCCCTAATCTTAAAACATATATATCTAGGTTTTAAATATTTTTACTAAGATGGGTACTTTGTCAATATTGTTAATTATTAGTATTTAACTCTTCTAGTGGCAAACAGTGAAATAAAAAAATTCAAATACTTCATGTATTTAAAATATGCTGTTTCGTCAGATATATAAGGAGTAAATACAATTTTAATCTCGTTTGTTATTACTGTATTGTTTCTAGTAATTAAATGCTACTTTTTGCGTTCTTTAGTTTGTTATTACTGTATAGTTTCTAGTAATTAAATGCTACTTTTTGCGTTCTTTAGTTTGTTATTACTGTATTGTTTCTAGTAATTAAATGCTACTTTTTGCGTTCTTTTTCAGAGTAAGTGTCATTTCGATCCTCTCAAGTGACTCATAGGTCCAGCATCACACCTTTAAAAAATAATAGCACTGTTTAAAATGTCGTATGCTTGGTGAAACCTTGTATTTACATTGTTTTACAAGATAGATCGAAGTTAAGAATAAAACGTGTATCATACGGGTTATCACGTGTACCATAGGGTTATCACGTGTATCATCATACGAGTTATCATGTTGTGATCTCAGGATTTTTTCAAATTATTTCTGAAAAAGTAATTTTTTGGTAAAGCTAAACTTGTAAGGTAATTATTTTATTTTAAGAAAAACGAATAAAATCAATAGGTACCCACTATGGCATCATCTAGAGTCATGTTTGCTATGGAGGCCTGGAAAACAATTATTGTATGCTTGAAATGTACTTGTTCCTAATCAGTAAATAGCGACCGAAAGTCACAATAATTATTTCAACGATTTTCTAAACATTTATCAAAAGCACACACATCTTAAGGGTTTGGCCAAAGACAAATATTGAATAAAATGTAATTGGAATGGCCCATACACTCTTAATAATTACAGTTGAATGTTGATCGTTTCTAATAAGTTGCGAATCTGATGCTTTTATTTGCGAAGTCGTTCTTGGATGCTACGGAAGATACATTTCGAATGACTTCGGCGAATTCTTCACCAGAGAACTCTTTTAAAAGCTTTTGCAGAAAACCTAAAACAGACCGCTTGTTTTCAATTTTAGATCTACTAAACTTTAAGATTTAAAAAAAAAAAACATTTCAGTCTACAAGAAATGCTCGACTTTCATTATCCTACGCACGATAAGTCAGAAGGATCAATGATGCAATATCGACTTGGAAACACAGATACCACTCAAAACGTATGCCAATTATGCAACATCGATTTGGACACAGATATACCAATCAAAGCGTATGCAAATGATTCAACATCAACTTGTAAACACAGATATAACACTCAAAGCGTGTGCCAATGATACAACATCGACTTGCAAACACAGATAGCAGCAGAGAGGGTGAACCCTACAACAAGCGACAAGCGTCGAAATCGTAAAAAAAGCGTCGAATCGTATAAAAAAGCGTCGACAACCAACGCTTCCTCGTCTACGCCAACGTCGTTGTCATCCACCCTCTCTGCTGCTACAGGTTAACCAAATAACAGGTGAACCCTACAACCTTATAGAGGCGTCGATTCGATGATCTGAGGCTTCTACCAAATAGTAAAAAAAATGGCGTCTATTCGATAAAATAAGATTTCCTTATATACGCCAACGTCGTTGTCATCCACCCTCTCTGCTGCTACAGGTTAACCGAATATTTGATCCAGTCCGATACGATATCGTGTTCGAGGATCATGTAAATTTATTGTTATAAATCCATACGGGGTTGACAGAGCGTTACTAAAGAAATTTTTAAATTGATTGAAGTCCATATCAGAGCACCATGTCTGCCAAATATTTCGTAACGTATGTGTATCAACGCCGTTAAACACAGCAAGAATATTACAGTTATCTCTGATCACTTTTGGAATCTGAGTGTATCGTTGAGTGACATATATCACGTCGGTGTTTTTATGCCTGCCTCTGGAAAAGATCCTAGCAGGATTTTTTTGATTGTCTAACATCACATCGTCGTATACGACTAAATTATTAATGTTCCCATCAAGGTCATCCACGGATGGTGCCTCGTCAATATCAGTTATAAAATCAATGGCGTTCTCACCCTTAATTTCTGATGCATTCTCGTTAAAATCCTTTAACACTTCATAACATCGTTGATCATCTACGCTAGGGGCAATTAAATACAACTTATCCCACTTCATCCATCTCATTATTAAATTGAGTAACAATTGCGTCTTGCCGGATCCAGATGGCCCGATTATAATCATCCGGATAGAATTTGGTAGCGCTGCATGATGCTTAACCGGTTCTCTTGCTTTAGTCGCTGAAAAATCAATTATATCCATGTTTCTATACATAAATTATGGATCTATATTGTGTGAAGTGTAAAACGCGTACTGGCACAGATGACTTGACGACGATTACAACTAGAAATAACCGATCAGCGCTTTCTGGTAAATGCGTGCAATGTGGTACAAAAAAATTTAGATTTATTTCTACAAAATCAAAGATTTTACAATCCGGAGATGTTTTTAAAAAAAACGAGGAGGTGATATCGCAGCCAAATTGGCAAAACTCCCTGGAACCCCATGGGCAAAGTACCCCGGAGAAAAGCACCTTCCAGGATATAGCTACTGTGGCCCCGGAACACGATTAGATATCAGACTTGATGATCAAAATCAGCCCCGGCCCGGCGAGTATCCGATAAACGCCATTGATAAGGCCTGTCATGCTCATGATGTTGCATATAAAAGCAGCAATCTGCAAAACAGACATCTCGCGGATGTGAAATTAATTCATGCGTTAAATGCTGTTCCTGATAAATCTTTGAAAGAAAAATTGGCTTCGTGGTTGGTAAAATCAGCTATGAAAGGCAAATTGATGATGGGCGCTGGTAATTAATAATATGGAATCTATTTATTATTCTCCAAAAGGATACTGGAGGGGTAACGCTGCAATCAATAAACTCGCCAGCGCCGCAAAAGTGAAAAAGGCTACTGCGGCTAATTGGTTATCCAAACAGGCACTATGGCAGATTTATCTACCACCGCCTAAACAAATCAATTTTTCGCATTTTGATGTTACCGGACCCAATGAAGTTCATCAAGCTGATTTATTGTTTTTACCACATGACAACGGTTACAAATACGCGCTAACCGTAGTTGACGTTGCGAGTCGATACAAACAAGCAGAACCGCTAAAAACAAAGTCAGCTACTGAAGTAGCTTCTGCATTTGAAAAGATTTATCGAAAGGGTCCTCTGCGTTGGCCAAATCTGTTACAAGTTGATCCTGGCAAGGAATTTCAGGGTGCAGTGTTATCAGCGATGAAACATCATAATGTCACCATCAGACGAGGGCATACTGCGCTACATCGCGATCAGGCAATTGTTGAACGATTTAATCGGACTCTTGCTGAGCGGTTATTTGGATATCAATACGCGAAGGAGTTTATTCAGGATAAAAGATCCCGTGAATGGGTTAAGAGATTACCAGCTGTGATTACCGCGCTCAATAACGAGATTACTCGAACAATTAACATGAAACCTGTCAACGCGATTAAGAAAGCGTCCATACCAAAAATGGAAATCCATGGAATTTCACAAAAAGATTTCAAAGAACCAATTCTTGGTAGTAATGTCACTGTGAGATATTTATACGAACCAGGAGAGCTTGAAGGTGGCAGAAAAAGGGCTACTGATCCTATTTGGAGTGTTACTGCACACAAGATATCTACTATAACACGATCAACTGGTAGACCTCCAATCTATAAACTGGATTCAACTGCCCCTCAGCGGGGTTTTACACGCGAACAATTACAAGTGATTCCTGACGATACTCAATTGCCACCTCATGGTCTTAACTAGCACCCAGGGTGCTGGCACCCCGGCGTCTGTTGCACTCAAGACAAGTCAGCATAACATTATCGTTGGTATGACCAATGCTGCTATTCTTTCTGTCTACGGTAAATTGGCGAGGATCTTTATCCGAATACTGCCAACGCATTATACAATTGCAACTCGCGCAGTGATTATTCTGTTGTTGTTTCAGCGTAATTATTAATTTAGCATCAATGTCAAATTCTCTATTATTTTTTTTTATCCTGTTGTTTATAACCGGAGAGTTTTTTTTATTAATGATGCTAGCATCATCCATTGTAGTGTCATCATCGTCACCAATGATTTCATCATCGCCTGACTCTGTCAGGACAACTCTTCGAAGTTGATTTAATCTCCTCACTCTGGATACTGCAAGATAGACTAAATTCGACCATTCGATGCGATTATCTACCATCCAAACAATTGTATCCGATATAGTCAATCCCTGTGAAGAATGTATCGTCGCTGCGTATCCTAGCGTCCACGGGGATTTATTAGCAAGCAATGCATCTTCAACGACACTGATATCAACCAACACAATATCATTTAACACGAGAATCTGCTTTTCACGCTTCCCTGGAATATCAACTTCAATATTCTGCTTTCGTGTATCCGAAGGCCTATAACACAACGGTACTGGAAGTGTTGCAAATTTTTCTTTATGCGTTTCAAATAACTTCATCTGAAGTGTGTCTCTGACTATTTTTCTACTTGCTACTATCAAATCATTTGGTCTCCACGTTTCCCAAAAATCATTCATGGGAGTTTCTGAAATTATTTCACGCGCTATTTCACATTGGATTTTATCCGGCTGTAATCTAATCAGTGCTTTGAACTCGCGTAATTGTTCATCAAGTGATCTATAATCAGTAGTAATTTCTTCATAGTAGTCTACAAAACCCTTTAGCCATTCATGTGGAGATGCACCGACAAATGGTGGTGGTTGGCCGTGATCACCGCACATGACGACTTTTGTGTTTTGTTTAACAACCATTCGAGAAATGTTTGTAATACTCTCAACGATACCGTGCATATTTCATCCCAAATTATGATTTCAGGAATGAATTTATCGCCCATTCGATCAGGAGTCCATTCATCGCCTTTCCATCGAAAGAAACTGTTATAAGTACAGGCATTTACCCCTCGCTGTATCATCTCTCTGGCGAGTCTGTGAGTCGGTGTTAACACAATCATATTTGACCGACGATATAATTCAATTGCACGAGTTGTCTTTCCTGACCCACCACAACCGTTTAAATAAACTGTCTTGTATCTACATATTGGATCAGATACCGGTGGTGCATTAGAAAATTCTGATTGAATCTTATCACACTTTAAGTACTTTTCATCCATGGTAACATCTGCCGATTCACAATACTCATGTAGTTTTTCCTTTTTAAATCGCCAACGTCCCCAGTTTTCCTCGGGATCTGTGAATTTAGCTACATCTGATTTGTATTTCTCGTGGATATAAATAGAATCAGTGGCTACTCTAACTGCGTTATTAGGAAATCTATTTATCATCGAAAATAAATTGATAGAAGCATAAGCTAGCATAGAACTTCTCAGATGTGTGTACTGGGAATTATATCCATCACAATAGGTAACAACCGTACCCAATTTCTCACCATTGGATAGAAAAGCGTCTTTACGATTTACAAGTTTTCCCTGTTTCGTTAAATCCGTTACAATAAAATCGTATTCAGCGACGTCTATGATCAACCGCGAGGAATATTTTGCATTGTCGTATCTTCCATACCTGGGTAAATTTACCGATTATTCCTCGTCCAAAATCTTTTGCTTGTTCTTTTTTAATTTCAAATAACTTCTTAGACCAATTCATGACTTCTTCCTCGCTGAAATCTGGAAACTGTTTTCGCTGTTCGCTAATTATACGATCTAGATCGGGTTGTGGTAGCCAAACTTCTTTCTGAGCTCGATAGCATATAATAGCTTCGGAAACAATCAACGATTGTAACATCTCACAATCAATCATATATCGTAGTAACACTATTGGCATCCAGGCCTTTTCAGATATATGTCTACCAAGCCAAAGATAACTACACGGATGTAACCCTGTAGCGAGTTCAAATGATATCACACGAGCGAATCCGGTTAAATCAAAATCAGGTAATGGCCCATTAATCGCAACACGAGTCATTTCATGCGTGGGGTGTCCAAATCGTTTAAAGTATTCAGCGGCTTCTCCATATCCAAGAAAACTCCCTGGATAACACGCAGCTATATCAATTGAAATCATACCATCACGTGAGTATTTTGTATTCCACAGTCCTCCATGACTAAATGCGACGCAACTCAATTTAACATCCTCGAGAAAATCACTTCGTGTTGGACGCCATGAGTTTTTTTCTCTTGCGAAGTGAGCTACCACTGATGGAATAGTAAAACTATCCGTGAGTAGTTTTTCATGGAAACTCTCCGGTGAAAAATCATTAGCGATTTTTCTCATTCTGTTATCTAATTCTTTAACGCGATATAATTCACCATTTGGTCTTACAAATTGATCAAATCCTATTTCGGGATCTTCATCACTTCTAAGTAACCACACTGACACAGGATCATCTTTACACAACGCATGAATAGCATCGAATAATTTCTCATTATAAAAAACATCTCCGACGAACTCCTCGGGGATATATCTCACGGTTCTATCTCGTGGAAATATTGTTACTGCAGGTGTCCACGCGTGTTCGTCATGATCAATAATTTGTATTGGAGCTCCATTTTTGTTATATTTCGGTTCGTATAAAACTTCTCCGATTATCGTCATTACTGATATTGGGAATCTTAATGATGTTTCTAATTTAGCTATATCAGAAATCTTTGCACCGTGCTGTTTCACTGTCAGTTACCATTCGGTTATTTTCCTACGTCGCAGATCAGTTAGTTTATTTCCTCGGGATGCATTTGTGAAGTGTTCCATTACCCGTGTTGCTACACAATTCAGTGAACTAGAATATTTCATAGGAGCTAGTTTTGCGATATCGGGTTTATCATTTAGCGGGTATATCCCATATACGATTGCTGTTACAGGATAAGATCTCTCGTAGTATGGTTTGTCGATTCCAGTTAGAATTCCTGGTTTGGAATCTCTACTCAGCGTGATTGTTTTTTTATCCTTGAGGATTGGTTGAAATTTATCCCTGATAATCCATTTGCCTTCGACTTCGATAATGAATTTTATTCTGAAAAAATACTTCCTTGGAAATCCCTTGGATTTCCCGCCAAGGTGTGAAATGATCTCAGCTGCTCTTTCATCATTCATGGTAGCATCGATGTTAGGTACATTGACATCCTCGTGTATAATTCGAAATGTCGACCAACAGTATGCTGCACCGTCTCGGTAGAATTCATTAAAACACTCCTTGATTTTACTTCGTATAGTTCTGTCACCGATTAGACGTTTTGGTGTATCAGAGACTCTATCGAGATTGAATTTAGTATTTCTCCAAGGTTCGATTTTCGATAATCTCTTGAACTCTTCCATGTTATAATTAAAACAAGTATTTAAATAGTAAAATATAGTATAATGAATCACTGCAAGTTGCTTATGATTGGATCAACAACCCCGTGTAAAAAATCATGCAGAAGCGAATTCTGTGGGCATCATTTACAAAGCGTTCGGCGAGGAAGTTTTGGTCCTCTCCCATGCCTCCAATGTGGGGCTGGGGTAAGGGGAAAATCACAATTATGTCTCAGTTGCGGCGGCAAACGATACAGGGAACTAAAACGCTATTATGACAAACGAATAAAAAATGCAGTCATTGACCCCAACGACCTTGATAAAATCAAGGACAAAATCATAAAAAACCCTCAAGACTACATTGATAGACTTATAATTAAAGCAAATAATAAATTAGACAAATAGTATTATTATACAAATGAGCCAAGATTTCAGACCTCACCCAGTGCTTGTTAATTATGAAGCATCCCGTGATGGTGTTATTAGAAATTGCAGACTAAAAGAACCGGTTGGGTATCTGAATAATATGGGGTATTTGATGTTTTCAGCTGGGAGGAAGAAGTATCTCTGTCACAGAGCCATCTATGAAGCATTTTACGGATTAATCGAAGACGGCCTTGTGATTGATCACATAAATGGCGTGAAGACTGATAATTGTCTTGTGAATCTTCAAGCCGTCTCACAAAGTCGGAATGCAAAATTAGGTGGAACTGGCAAACATGCAAAACGCCCTAGGGGGATCAAATCGTTTGATTTAGAAAATAATCAAGAGAGAAGCTTTCAGTCGATAAATGAAGCCAGTAGATACTTTGACATTTGTAGGGCTTCAATACGATTTGTTTCAGAAAATATAATTAAAACTGCTCTGTCTAAAAAAAATGGTCATAAAATAAAATTCGTATACACCTGAAACTATTCAAGGGAGATAAATCCCCATGGACAAATCCGCCGCAACTCACTAAGTTCCCTTGTATTATGACGTCAAAGGAATTTGTCGTCTGTTAACTAGGCGCGCACGTGACTGTGTACATAGTTTCGGTAGAATTTTATTTTTTTTAGCAATTTCTAAAACGTTTTATTGTCGCTTGGCTACACTGAGTGCAGGATAAAAACCACGCGGGAAAATAAAAGCAAATGCATCCTTCCGATAAGAACCATATGTACATCGCGAGTGGTTTCTATTCATTGAAGTAGGTGGGCGTGGTTAAAATTCCTGTATACAGCTCTTTGTGATCTAATCGATAATGTATTTTGACTAGAGAATTATAACAGAGTAAAAACGCTGTTTTATCTAACAACTACATTATTTTTTTTAGTGTTTTATTAAACTATTTTGTCTTTTTTAAATGTTTTGAAACAGCATTAATAAGTAATTCAAGGAAATAAAATAACACACTCGTGAATCAACGCTGCTGTGTTAGTCACCTTATATAGCATATGAAAGGTAGAAAGCTGGAGCTTTCGAAGGCCAATGCGACCGATCAAAACTAACCTGCGCCATTAACCCGGGCGTGTGGTTGTCTTTTGTTCACAATCATGCAACCGGGTTAATTTAATTAGGTTGCTTTTGATTGGTTGGTTGGCCGTAGAAAATCCGCCCCGTCGTTTCATGTTTGTGCCGTCCCACATCATTACATCACAAATTCCATCATCGTTTCATTGAATATGGTTGTGAATGTCCTCCCAAGCATATCTTCTGGGCGGTCTAAGATGATGTTTGTCACCTTAGGCCTCCCCGCCGGAGATGTATGCTTTGGGGACATCGCAAATCCCATCCTTAATTAAGTTAATTAAGTATATGTTACGCCTACAATCTGCCGCAACACTCGAGCGGAGATATATATGGCATTGTGCCGTCCTTAATTAAGTACATGTTGTGACGTCACCCCAAGCATATCTTCTGGGCGGTCTAAGATGGCGTTTGCCACCTTAGGCCTCCCGCCGGAGATGTATGTTTCGGGTCCCCTTGGGCTTACTTGGATGTGAAGGCAACCAAGGAGTTCCAAAGATGTGTTGTCGTATATGTAACCTCTGGGTCTCTCTGACGTCATAGGGCGCCAGCGAGATTGCCAAATGGGGTTTTCATGTATGTGCTGTCCTTAATTAAGTTAATAAAGTAACCTCTGGGTCTCTCTGACGTCATAGGGCGCCAGCGAGATTGCCAAATGAGTGTTATTTTTTTTTAAATTAAAGATAAAATATATTATATTTATATAAAAATATAAATAATGGATATCAAAGATGTAAATTCTATAATTGCTGAAATTTTAAATTTGAAAGATCGAGGAATAGTATTATCTAAAGATCTCGACTGTGACAAGATTACCTCGGAATATGAAGACATAGAGTATCAGTCTAGTAAGGGTCGTTATGTTTTACCTAAGATGTACAGGCTCGTGAAAGGAATTCAAAAGTCCATCTATGCTTGTTTGTACGGTAACGATATTGATGTATTTATAACGCTATTTAGCACCGTTGAAGCAATACGTCAAAAGCTCGGCCAAGAGTATCAAAAACGAGCTGAAATTAGTTCTAAGGTTCGTGATCTTAGAAAAATGTTAAACGAGGAAAAACCAGTATCTTAACCACGTGAGTGATAGTCTTTCAGTAAATAATTTAAAAAATAATTTTTTTTTAGCGTTTTTTGTAACACTCACATGGGATTTTCTCCTGAAAGGATACTCAGCAGTTTGGGCCTGCTTATGCAGTTATGTGCATAATGGATGATCTGGTTGTGATAGCAAGTAATTACCGCGACGCCTCCATTTTCACGCAGTTGTTGTTGTTGCCGCGTCGTTAACACAAATCGTTCATTGCCGTTCTCAGATATTACAATTCTGAAACCCCCAGCGATGTTATTTCTGAAACACTCGCGGATAGCGTCGTACAGTTTAACCTTGTCGGAGATGGATACGTTAGCTTGATAGTACATTTTATTTAATAACTCATCTTTTAATTGTGATAGTTTCACATTTGAAAAATTAGTTCACAAACAATATATGGTAGGTGAATCACTTACAACTAGATTAGCCCGAGAGCGGCTAGCAGCAATTAAAAAGTTTATACCGGTTCGAGACAGAGTTCGCGAGAAACTTCAACAACGACAACAAGCGCAGACTGACTTTTCTGTGTCAAGTGAACAACTGTTCGCCCCGGTAACTAAGGCGACCAGCGATGTGAAAACAGCAACTGAACGAGCAATATTTGGGGATATTCCTGAGGAAGGCAAGCGACGAGAAGTGCCTGTTCTTGGTGTGCTTGAAAAAATTGCAGCAGAGACCGAACAAACAAAAAAGTCTTTAGAAACACTTCCAGTAGATATAGTAACTACTTCACGGCAACAACAAAAAAAAAGAGCGAGTACTAGAAGAACTAGGTGCTACTGCAAGAAAACCAAAAGAAGAAGAAGACGTTACTATAGAAAAAATATATTCACCGCAAAGTATATTTATACGCAATATACCAAACGTAATTAACATTATAATGACAAGGAGTTAATTAACTTTACCACGCAGAATTTTCCACTCGATAAAAGAGAACAATTTGTAAACAAAGAGTATAAAGAATATATAAGAAACGACGAGAATTGGATAAAAAAAATGTACCTGACAAACCGTGGTAGATTTAGAATCACAGACAGTAACCGTAATGATTTTGAGAGTTTTAAAGACAAAGTATTGAGTAGAATAGAAAAAATGAATATAGTTGAAGAGGATGAAGAGGAGTCAACTGAAGATGAATATTTAGGTAGCGGCATAGTTGAAAACGCTAGCGTTACTTGTCCTGGTAACATCCTAAGTGATATATCACGACTGGAGGTTCTCATCGGGGGGAAGCGAGCCGGAAACAACTCACCGGAAATAATTAATGAGGCCGCTGATATCTGTAGACGATTATTTGCCGGCGGTATCATGGACATTGATGTATATCGAGAACTCATTGCTGAATTAGTTGAAAATCACAGAGACGCCCATGGTTATGATGAAAATCCAATGGACGCTAGCGATTGATCACTAATTGAAAAATTACTAGTTTTATAACAAGATGATCAGACACTACAACCATGATAAACCCGTAAGCGTCTACGTGGTGAACTCACGATTGCCTGTTTATAGAGCATATTACGGAGATGGTTTCGGCAATACCATTGCGGGGTTATTTACAAGAATGGCTCCCAAGGTGGCGCCGTTAGCTAAACAATTATCAATGAAGGCCATTGATGTTATTCGTGATAAGGGTATTGGTGCTGTTGGAGATCTCGCCGGAAAAGCGTTTTCAGCTGCGAAGAATAAAATAACATCATTAGTAAAATCACGAAGTGATTTACGAAAAAAGAAACCGTTACCGTCTACAGCGGAAATGCCTGCAAGTGTTAGTAAAATTATAAATAACGCAGTAGATGAAAAACTAGCGTCGTTGGCTGCTTCGGTGACTCCGTCGCCACCGGTAACAGATAGCGCTATCATGAACGCGATAGCAGGAAGTGGTTTGAAACGAAAACGAAATTCGAAGAATTTTCAACGACGATGATTATAAAGAGTTAAAACGCTAGCGTTAAACTCTTCGAGTTTCACAATTGAAAGCACTAAATAATAATAATAATGTTTAAACGAACAGCTGCTCCCGAGCTTGATATGGAAGCCCCAGTGCGCAAAGACGATTCCGTCCGCGATTATCAATACTATTCCTATCATGCAATACAACCCGACCTACGATCGCGAATTGAACTACAAGTTCAAGATACCAGTAAATACTTTTTGCCATGTGAAGCATTTATTGAAATCGAGGGAAAACTCGTAACAAATGTTGCAGCTGATACCCCATATGCAGATAACGCAAATGTCCGAGTCGGTTTTGTTAATAATGGCATCATGGCGCTATTTGAAAGTGCAAGATATCTCATTGATGGAAAAGAAATTGAATCAATAGACCGTGAAGTTGATGTTGCAACAACAATAATCGGGCTAGCAAGATACTCCGATGATTATACAAGATCGGCTGGTCCGTCTATGATGTTTGCAAAAGATACTACTGATAACGCTGACCACCTTCAATACATTAAAGTGTTGACAGCAAGAGATAATGCAGAAGACGATCAACAAGAAGCAGCTAATCCAGAACGTCGAGCTAAACCCGGAGCTGCGTTTGATATTCTCGGAGGCGTTAATGGTCATTTCAATTTGGGATTTGCAACACGAAAAGGAGCATTGCAAGGACAGCAGCGATATTTTTCATGTGCGATTCCACTCCATCACATATTTGGATTCTGCAGAAATGTCAGAAAAGTCATCTATAGAGCCAAGCACACAATCGCATTAGTGCGAAAAGGCAATGACAATGATGCAATTTGGCGTACTGATGCCACTGATGGTAAAGTTGTTTTGAGTAAAATAGTATTGTGGATGCCAGTAATGACCCCATCAATTACCACGGAAGAGCGGCTACTTTCATTTATGGACACAGGTGGCAAATCATTGATAAGTTGGCTAACAACAACAACTGACGTCAAACTGGATGATGTTGCTGATACATTTACATGGCACTTGGCATCAAAACAAGGCGTTTCAGCTCCACGTCATATATTTATAGCGCTGCAGAATCAGAATCGATCAGGCTCCCAAGAACGCAGTCATATGATATTTGATCGGTTAGGAGTCAAGGAGGTTTCACTGAGAATAAACGGACAACAAGAACCATCTGAGGATATTCAGCTTGATTACGACACTAACCACATAGCACGTGTGTATCATCGGATGCTGTCATATATGGGTCGTGATCAAAATGTTGATACTGGTTTGCAAATATCGCAACTTGATTTTAAGAACTTGTATCCGATTTATTACTTTTCGCTGGAACATCTTGATTTAACAAGGCAATCCGTCGTTGATATACACTTCAGAGCTCGTATAGCTCCTGGTGGTGTTAATTATAGAGCGGTTGCTGTCATTCTCAGTGAAAAATCAATGTTGTTAGAAGGGGTTGGTGGACGAATGAGAATTGTTGATGCACCAGTGGAAAATCTATGATTGAAAATCCTTCGGATTTTTCCAAAAATATGTAAATGGAACTTGAAGAGTTTCCAATCAGATCAATTGAAAGCATAAATGTGTTTTACAATAAAATGACATATAGTGTTGTTAGTGTCAATCTGACTGATGGTCAGGTCAAGAAATTGCGATCAAAATCCGCTAAAGAATGTGGAACAACAATAACGTTAAAACCAGCGCAGATGTCCGGCGGTACACATAAAATATCATTGACGGATCGTCAAATAAAACATTTCAATGATGCGCTAAAGAAACGGCGAGGGGTTCAAATTGTATTTTCGAAAGCCGCAGTCGCCAACATGATAAAATCAGGTGGTATATTTCCATTGTTAGCTGCAATACCAGCATTGATTGCAGCGGCTGCCCCAGCAGTGGCGAAAGCGGCAGCGTTGGGAGCCGTTGGGACCGCAGCAGGGATGGCGTTGAAAAATGCAACTGGGAAAGGATATAAAAAAAGGGAAAGGGTCTAAGACTACCAGGAACCCCGTATTCATGGTACAGCGGGAGATCCGTTCACGGATCAGGTCTAAGAATACCAGGAACGGTTTATTAGTTGAAAGCCCAATTGTTGAGGAGTCTATGATTGAAGAGTCTTTGACTCCAATGTCCAATTTTGATTTAATTGATGCTGCTAAAAAACTAGCGATAAAAAACTTCAGAGGGGTTTTTATGAGAGATCAATTACCGAAAAAACCTAAACGCGTCGAAACCGGTATCATCAATCTTGATAACAGCAGCGGATCGGGAACTCACTGGTTTACATACGCGATTGATCCACGTGGGATTGTCTATTTTGATTCATATGGGTTAGCTCCGCCAAGAGAGTTTATGCGGTATATAAATTCCTCGATGAAACTCAAAGAGTTTCCGATTTTTTATTCCACGCTGCCAACACAACAATTAAATGATCCACCGATATGCGGCCGTGAAGTATTAAATGTCCTCGCGGAGATTTCATCGTCACAGAAACCACCTCATCTGGTTGTAAATAAATACACGAGTGGGAAATTACAAGGTAATTTTAGAGAATCAATAAATTGAAAATACTAGAATCTTTACAATAATGATTAATATTTGGGGACAATCTCTGTCAATGTCGGAACCCACCACGAAAACATCTGCGGGTTCTATCGAGGATGTAAAAAAAATAATTAAAAATGAAATCGCTGAGACGTTAAATTTAGTAAATGTTGACCCGAACGAAATAGTTGTATTTCAAGACAAACAGGGTAAATTGAAAACCAGTGATGTGTCATTGGATGACATTTTGATACGGCAGCGCGATGCCACTGAAAACTCTATTGCGTTGTATTCCAGCGGTGGACGACTTAAACCAGGTGCACTTGTGTCTACGATCACCGACGCGATTGCCACCCACGACAACAAGATTGCCGCCCACGACAACACGATTACCACCCACGGCCGTGAGCTGGATGATCATATACGAGGTTATAATAGTTTTCGCAAAAATGTCGTACATAAATTCTTTGGAACCCCGCTTGTGGTTGGCATGACTCTCGCTGAAATTAAAGACTTGTTGAATTCATTCTTCGCTAACAAGGAAGCTGGAAGGATGATGACTGCTTCAGAAATCAAGGCAAATTATCTCGAGATTTTTAAACTAAGCGAAGTCGTTGGTAAGTTCTTTGAGGGCATTTCACTCCAAAATATTACGATGAAACTTTCTAACATCGACCTTTATTTTAAAACCCACTCACAGTTTGATAGACTTTTGTATGCACTTTTTTTCAAGAGTGATGGGAAATTGATGACTTTCGCCGATATCAGGGCAAATTATCTCGAGATTTACAATGATATTTCTAAACTAAAAGAAGATCAAAAACCCACTAACGACATTGTTGGCAAGTTCTTTGGAAACCCGCTTGTGGCAGGAATGACTCTCGCTGAAATTAGCGAGTTTATCGGCAAGCATACTCACAATGCCTACATCGCTAATAGTTTCTTTGGTGTCCCACCTACATCTACGATGACTCTCAAAGATATTAATATGTTTATGGTGAGACAAACAACACTTAATACCATCGTGGATAATTTTTTGGGGAGAACACGTGAATCTGAAACCACATCGTTGACAGGCATGACTCTCGCGGAAATTAAAAGCGCGTTTGACGAACAAAAACTCATCAGCGAAATGGTTAATAAGTTCTTTGATGTCCCGGGTGGATATATTATGAATGTCAAAGATATCAGCGACGGGGTTCGTATACTACAAGAAAAATTTGAAAAGATGGATATTCTGTATCCAGATATAGACGTTAAAAATATCGTGTATACAGTCGATCATGGGAGCTTTGATTGGATAAAAAACTCTAAGGATAAATTGAAAGTCACTAACGTGAAGTGGCCCCCTGGTATCTACAGGATGACGTTAATCTCTAACAAGCAATTTGATATCATCGTGAAAGGTAAAACCTATTTTGGTGGCACCGCGACAGTAATTATCACGGGGGGAAAAGAAGAATTTGAGATTGTCGCGGTTGATAACACCATTAGAAAATATATAACCTGGTGTTTAGAATTCGTAAGTGAAGTAGACACCCCCCTGATCGACTTCCTTGGCGACGGTGAATAATTGAAAACACTATCAGGTTTAAAATAACAACAATGACTTTGTCATCGTCGCAATATCGATTCGACACCGTAAAAGAAT
This sequence comes from Unio pictorum, assembly GCA_030141615.1. Taxonomy (NCBI): domain Eukaryota; kingdom Metazoa; phylum Mollusca; class Bivalvia; order Unionida; family Unionidae; genus Unio; species Unio pictorum. Next base: position 13,419,033 of record JARLTB010000102.1, on the reverse strand, counting down.
TTTCCGCGAACTTGAAATCACTTTCTGAGCGTTATCGTGAAAAAATGAAAAAATACCGACGCAGCGTAGCAATCATTGACATCACCGTGTACTCGGTATCCGGTGTGATGGCCAGCGCTGGGGTTATTATGTCGACGGTGACCATGATGGCTCCGATTGCAGTTCCAATTGCTATCTCCGCGGCAACAACAATTACTGCAGTCGCCACCGCGATAACTAAAAAATTATCATCGTGTTCTCAGAAAAAACTCAGTGATTATACAGCTCGGTACAGGGTGGTATTTGACGCGTACTCGAAATTATCCGAGTTGATCTCGCTGTCGATAGATAATTCAGTGATATCCGATGTTGAATTTTCCACGATGACCCAGTTGTATAACTCCGCGATGTTGAAATTGGAAATTGAAGACAGCGTTAACAATAATGTCACTACAATTCAACGAATTGCAACTGCTTCAACGAATCGCGGAGAATACCACTCCGATACGAACAAGCATGATATCAATAACATCAACAACCCCTGAATTTAGTGTGAACTTTCCTTCTCCGATTCCAGTACGCGAGATCGCGCTGGCAAAATTACGAGTGTATCATAGCTGGCCTAATATCAGATCTGTTGCATTTGGCGGTCAGCAACCCAATAACGCACTGGTGTTCTCGTATAAGAATAAACCCGATGGTACTCCAGCGTGGGAAACTGTTTCGTTACCAACTGGGTCGTACCAAATTGAGCAAATCGATGCTGAAATTCAGCGTAGAATAAAATCAATCACTGGAAAAGAATCAAAAATAGCTATTAAACTTCATGAACCGACGCTCTCGTCGTCGATCGAAATCAGCACAGAGGGATACATTGTAGATATCTATAACAGCTCGTTAAGAACAGTGTTAGGATGGCCCGAAAAACCACCGGAGAAATCCACCGCCGACTTAACCACGGACGTAAAATCATATCATAAAATCAATCCTAGTTATCGAGATAATTTATCTGATATAACAAAAGGAAGAATCGGCGATAGATTTATATTTACCAACAAAGACACATTGCAATGGGATTTTATCATTAAAAGAACAGCCGACTCATCTGTTACTATTTCATTTACGCTAACTGACATCCGTGGTTATTTTAATGAAATTAAACAATTATATGACACACAACTAGAACAACTACGGAAAACAAAATTGCAAAAACACGTTGAAATAATAAATCAACTTATATCTGACATGGAATATATCTATGAACTAATTATTCAAACAATAATTAATGACAACAGCGACAATAAACAACGATTCCTAACCGATTACAATATCACAGAAGACAATCTGCGTAATTTCAAGTTTCCCAAATACAACGCTGATGAACTAGCAAAAATTGTTAAAACCGATATCAAGGCGCTACAAAAATCAGATTCAACTGTCCTCAGGTATAATAATGATCCAGATGGTGGCGGTAGACATATTGCCCCGCATAATGTAAATATTTCAACGGTGATTGCGCTCAATTTAGTATGTGATGTAATTGAAGGAAGCTATCAAATTAATCTAGAGCAATCAAATCAAGCTCAGCAGGGATATATTCTTTATTCGTTTGCACCAACAGCTCCTCCAGGATACCTAATTATTGAAAACCCAATTAATCCTGTCTACATGCGATGCCATAATAATTCGTTAACGAGAATTAATTTCCGACTCACCGACCAGTCAAATAATTTAATTGATCTACAAGAGGAGGTGTTAGCGATTAGTTTGTTTGTGAAATCATAAATGATTTTCGTCCTAAGGACTGGATCAAATATTCGGTTAACCTGTAGCAGCAGAGAGGGTGGATGACAACGACGTTTGGCGTATATAAGGAAATCTTATTTTATCGAATAGACGCCATTTTTTTTACTATTTGGTAGAAGCCTCAGATCATCGAATCGACGCCTCTATAAGGTTGTAGGGTTCACCTGTTATTTGGTTAACCTGTAGCAGCAGAGAGAGTGGATGACAACGACGTTGGCGTAGACGAGGAAGCGTTGGTTGTCGACGCTTTTTTATACGATTCGACGCTTTTTTACGATTTCGACGCTTGTCGCTTGTTGTAGGGTTCACCCTCTCTGCTGCTCAGATATAACACTCAAAGCGTGTGCCAATGATACAACATCGACTTGGAAACTCATATATACCACTTAAAGCGTGTGCAAGGATGTATGAATGTGAAAGAGTAGGGCGCGTCTCACATACAAAACTCATGCTTATCCAAATATATGACTAATTTCGCAGAATATAAATTTCTGCCAAAATATTAAATGTTGCTCATCGTTGAGTTTCAGTAAATCATGTCAGGCTAAGATTGATTAAATATCACACAGACACGCCCGGAGGAACCAAATGATGCTTTCGAAAACATGTTTGGTTTCCCTTTCTAGTGGCATAGATAAATTGTTTTGCTGTTGCATGTCAGGGGAAGATCGTTAAGATTACAATGGCATCATATTTATCTGCTAATGTTGCATTTTGCAAGATATATTTATATTACAGAATACAGACGTTGCACAAAGATAACAGTTTTGGCATGAACATTTGTGTTTTTAAGAGTAATGTGCTTATTGTATTTTAAACACAGTATCGAATGTAATATTGCCAAAGTATCGAATGTAATATTGTAAAATATGTAGTCATATTGCTCAGATCCCTAACAAGACGGATGTAACAACCATTCATATATATGTGATATGCAGACATGTCACTTTGTAACAAGGCAGATGTAACAACCGTCAATATCTCTTTGCTTTATAGACATGTCACTTTGTAAGAAGACGGATGTGACATACATCATAGTGTCGTTTTTATATAGACATATCACTTTGTAAAAACAAACGGTTGTTGCATCCATCATTGTGTCTTTGCTCTATAGACATATCACTTTGTAACAAAACAAATCTGATAATATTCACTGGTCCTCCGTTAATGAAATGTCACCATGATATGCTAAATATAGTTTGAGTTACAAGTATGTTTCATTCTGACAATGGAAAACCTATCGCTGCATGATTGTATTTATCCCTTCCCCCATTCACTTTCATTTTCAGCAGTATAGTTTACGTCCATGGGTTTTATTCAAGTATGTTTCAGTTTAAAAGTTTAGCAGCAGAGAGGGTGAATCGGACAACTTTTCAAACAAAACTCGATTTTAACCGTCAAAACAACAAATAGACCCTTCCTACGAATTTTCATGTTTTAACCAAAAAAAAAAAAAATAAGTCTCCATTTGCCAAACAGAGACTTAGTGATTTTTGTCTGAAAACACGATCTTGAAGAAGGCTTCGAAATGAGTAAAAACTCACCTCTATGATTTCAACCGAATATTTTATCAAGTCCGACACGATATCGCGTCCGAGGGTCTGCTAAATTTATCGTCACAAATCCGTGTGGTATTGACTGAGCGTGACTAAAGAAATTTCTAAATTGATTATGATTCATATCACCGCTGCACCAGGTCTGATGAATATTTCTAAGAGTATGAGTATCAACTCCGTTAAATACACACAATAAATTGCAATTATCGCGAATCACTTTTGGAATTTGTGTGTATCGTTGAGTGACATATATCACATCAGTGCTTTTATGCCTGCCTCTGGAAAATATCCTAGCAGGATTGTTTTGATTATCTAACATCACATCGTCATATACGACTAAATTGTTAATACTTCCGTCGATATCATCAATGCTCGGTGCATCGTTGATATCAGTAATAAATTCAATGATATCATCATCGATTTGAAATTCTTTTGCTTTCTCGTTAAAATCCCTTAGCACTTCATAGCATCGCTGATCGTCTACACTCGGGGCTATTAAAGACAATTTGTTCCATTTCATCCATCTCGTTATCAAATTAAGTAGCAGTTGTGTCTTGCCGCTTCCAGATGGTCCGATTATAATCATTCTAATTGAATTCGGCAACATTTCATGGTGTTTAATAGGTTCCCGTCGTCGGGTAGCTGAATAATCAATTACATTCATGCTGTTATATATAAATTATGGATCTATATTGTGTGAAGTGTAGGGCGCGTACTGACACAGATGACTTGACGACGATTACAACTAAAAATAACCGATCAGCGCTTTCTGGTAAATGCGTAAAATGTAGTACAAAGAAATTTAGATTTGTTTCCAAGGATTTAAAAAAAACGAGGGGGTGATATCGCAGCCAAGCTAACTAAACTCCCTGGAACCCCATGGGCAAAGTATCCAGGAGAAAAACACCTTCCAGGGTATAGTTATTGTGGACCGGGAACAAGACTTGATATCAGACTCAATAATCATAACCAACCCAAACCCGGTGAAAAACCATTAAACGCCATTGATAGGGCGTGTCACGTTCATGATGTTGCTTATAAAAGCAGCAATTTGCAACACAGGCATCTAGCAGATGTGAAATTAATTCATGCATTAAATGCTATTCCTGACAAATCTTTCAAAGAAAAATTGGCTTCATTTTTGATAAAATCGGCAATGAAAAGTAAATTGATGTTGGGTGCTGGTAATTAATAACAACATGGAATCTATTTATTATTCCCCAAGAGGATACTGGAGGGGTAAATCAGCAATCAATAAACTCGCTAGTGCTGCAAAAGTGAAAAAGGCCACTGCGGCTCATTGGTTATCCAAACAGGCACTATAGCAAATTTATCTACCACCGCCTAAACAAATTCACTACTCGCATTTTGATGTGACCGTTCCTAATGAAGTTCATCAAGCTGATATACTATTTCTGCCGCATGATGGTGGTTACAAATACGCTCTAACCATAATTGATGTTGCAAGTCGATACAAAGAAGCAGAACCGTTAAAAACGAAATCATCACCTGAAGTGGCTTCTGCATTTGAAAAGATTTATCGAAGGGGTCCTCTGCACTGGCCAAATCTGTTACAAGTTGATCCTGGCAAGGAATTTCAGGGTGCAGTGTTATCAATAATGAAAAATCATAATGTCACCATCAGACGGGGGCATACTGCGCTACATCGTGATCAGGCAATTGTTGAACGGTTTAATAAAACCCTTGCTGAGCGGTTATTTGGATATCAATACGCAAAAGAATTCATCCAAGAAAAAAGATCCCGTAAATGGGTTAAAAGATTACCAGCTGTGATTACCGCACTGAATAATGAGATTACTAGAACAATCAACATGAAACCTATCAACGCGATTAAAAAGAAGTCTATACCCGTACAACCACAAAAAGATTTCAAAGAACCAATTCTTGGTAATAATATCACTGTTAGGTATTTATACGAACCAGGAGAGCTTGAAGGTGGCAGAAAAAGGGCTACTGATCCTATTTGGAGTGTTACTGCACACAAGATATCTAGTATAACACGATCTAGCGTTTCTAGACCAGCAATCTATAAACTGGATTCAACTGCCCCTCAACGAGGATTTACTCGACAACAATTACAAGTGATACCAGAGGATACTCAATTACCACCGCGGGGTCTTAATTAGGATTTTCAAAGACAACTCTTCGAAGTTGATTTATTCTTCGTACTCTGGATACTGCAAGATAGACTAAATTTGACCATTCGATGCGATTATCTACTATCCAAACAATTGTATCCGATATAGTCAATCCCTGTGAAGAATGTATCGTCGCTGCGTATCCTAGAGTCCATGGGGATTTATTAGCAAGCAATGCATCTTCGACGACATTGATATCAACCAGCACAATATCATTTAATACGAGAATTTGTTTTCTTGACTCTGTCAAGCCTGGATATCAACTTCGATATTTTGTTTTCGTGTATCCGATGGCCTATAACATAACGGTACCGGAAGTGTTGCAAATAACTTTATCTGAAGTGTGTCTCTGACTATTTTTCTACTTGCAATTATCAAATAGTTTGGTCTCCATGTTTCCCAGAAATCATTCATTTGAGTTTCTGAAATTATTTCACGCGCTATTTCACATTGGATTCTATCCGGTTGTAATAAAATTAGCGCTTTGAATTCTCGTAATTGTTCATCAAGTGATCTATAATCAGTACTAATTTCTTCATAATAGTCTACAAAACCCTTTAGCCATTCATGTGGGGATGCACCGACAAATGGTGGGGGTTGGCCGTGATCACTGCACATGACGACTTTTGTAGTTTTCAATAACAACCACTCAAGAAATATTTGTAATACATCTAATGATACTGTGCATATTTCATCCCAAATGATGATTTCAGGAATAAATTTTTCGCCCATACGCTCAGGAGTCCGCTTATCTCCTTTCCATCGAAAGAAACTGTGATAAGTACAGGCATTTATCACTCGCTGTATCATCTCTCTTGCAAGTCTGTGAGTTGGTGTTAGCAGAATCATATTTGGATTGGAAACGCGGAATAATTCAATTGCCCGGGTTGTTTTTCCTGACCCACCACAGCCGTTTAAATAAACTGTTTTCTATCGACATATTGGATCAGAACACGGTGGTGCATTAGAAAATTCTGAACACTGATTGCTTTCTAAATAATTATTTTCAATTGTTACATCTGCTGATTGAATATAATCATGAAGCATTTCCCGCTTAATTCTCCATGACCCCCAATTCTCGTTGCCAGTAGCAAAGCTACTGCTTATAAAATCAGCCATATCGCTGTTTATGTAAAATGAATCAGTGGCAACTCTAACTGCGGTGTTAGGATATTTATTTATCATTGAAAATAAATTGATTGAAGCATAACCGAGCATAGAAGCTCTCAAATGTGTATACTGCGGATTGTATCCATCGTTGTAGGTAACAATTGTACCCAATTTGGTTCCATCGGACAGAAATGCGTCTTTACGATTGACATATAGGCCTTTATTCGTTAGATCCGCGATTAAAAAATCGTATTCAGCTTTGTCTATAATCAATCGTGAAGAATATCTTGTATTGTCATATTTGCCACCCTGGGTGAATTTACCGATTATTATTCGTCCAAGATCTTTTGCTTCGTTGTTTCTGATTTCAAAAAGCTGTTTAGACCAATCCATGATTTGTTGTTCATTAAAATCAGGAAACAGTTTTCGCTGTTCGCTAATTATTTTTTCTAGATCAGGTTGTGGTAACCAGACTGATTTCTGTGCTCGATAGGATATAATCGCTTCACTGACAATTAATGATTTTAACATCCCACAATCAATCATATACCGTAATAACACTATTGGCATCCAGTGTTTTTCAGACATGTGTTTACCAATAAAAACATAACTACACGGATGAAGTCCTGTAGCCAATTCAAATGATACTACACGAGCGAATCCGGTTAAATCAAAATCAGGCAGTGGTCCATTAATAGCAACACGGGCCATTTCTTGTGTGGGGTGTCCAAATCGTTTGAAATATTTAGCACATTCTCCATACCCGAGAAAATTCCCTGGATAACACGCAATTATATCAGCTTAAATAACGGTTTCAGTGTCATATTTTGTATTCCATAACACTCCATGGCTGTATTCAAGACAGGACAATCTGACATCTGATAAAAACTCACTTCGGGTTGGTTTCCACGCGTTTTTCTTCCTAGCAAAATGTGCTGTAACTGATGGAAGTGTAAAACAGTTTGTTAATAATTGATCTTCAATACTCTCTGGAGAAAACTCACTAGCTAGTTTTTTCATTTGATTATGCAGCTCTTCAGTACGGTACAATTCTCCGTTGGGTCTTACAAACTGATCAAATCTACATTCATCGTTTGCAGCACTGTGAAAAAGCCACATCGACACAGGATCGTTTTTACTCAAATTGTAAATAGCATCAAATAATTTCTGCTCGGAAAAAAACTCTTCAGGTCCCAACCCTGTTGGGGGGATATATTTTACAGTTCTATCCCGTGGGAATATTGTTACTGCAGATGACCACGCGTGTTCGTTATGATCAATAATTTGTATTGGAGTTCCTTTTGATTTATATTTTGATTCGTATAATACTTCACCGCTTATTTTCGTTACTGATATTGGAAATCTCAATGATTTTTCTAATTTGATTATATCCTGAATTGTTGCCCCATGCTGTTTCACCGTTAATTCCCAGTCGGTTATCTTTTTTCGTCTTAGATCAGTTAATTTATTTCCTGTTTTTTTTTGTCCTTGAGAATGGGTTCGTATTATCACGAATAATCCAATCTCCAGTGTCGTCACGGATAAGGAATTTTATTCTAAAAAAATGCCTTTCTCGCCCAAGATTTGAGATTATCCCTGCTACTTTTTCATCATTCATGGTAGCGTCAACACTACCATGTATTCGAAATGTTGACCAACAATGAGATGCCCCATCACGCTTAAATTCATTAAAACAGTCTCTGATTTTACTAATCATGGTTCTATCAGGAATTTTATTCTTTGGTGTATCAGAAACTCTATCGAGATTGAATTTAACATCTTTCAAGGGCGTTATTTTCGATAATCACTTGAACTCCTTCATACTATAATTAAAACAAGCATTTAAATGAAAGATTTATGTATAATGAATCATTGCAAATGGCTCATGATTGGATCAGTGACACCTTGTAACAAATCATGTAGAAATGAGTTCTGTGGGTATCATATGCAAAGTTTTCGTCGTGGAAGCCTTGGTCCGTTACCCTGTATTCGTTGTGGGGTTGGGGTCAGGGGAAAATCACAATTGTGTCTAAATTGTGGTGGTAAGCGATACAGAGAGCTGAAGCGTTATTATGATAAAAGAATAAAAAATGGAAAATCATATGAATTTTCAATCAAACCTTCTGACCCTGACAAAGTCCCTGACACTGACAAAGTCCCTGACCCTGACAAAATCAGTGACCCTGACAAAATCAGCAATAAAATCATAAGAACCCCTGAAGACTACATCGAAAGATTCATTATTAAACCAAACAATGAATTAGACAAACAATAATATAGTATATAAATGAACCAAGAATTCAGACCACACCCCCTGATTACAAATTATGAAGCATCCAGTGATGGTGTTGTCAGACACTGTAGGCTGAAGAAACCAGTTGGTGTTGTGAGTAATCAAGGGTATTTGATGTTTGGCGCTGGAAAGAAGAAATATTACAATCATCGTTTCGTGTATGAATGTTTTTATGGATTGATCAAGGGTGATTTTGTTATTGATCACAAGGATTCTAATCCAAAGAATAATTCCTTATCAAATCTAGAAGTTGTTACACAGAGTGAGAATTTGAAACGGGGGAAGACTTGAAAATGCTCAAAAAAAGAGAGACCAGTAAAATCTTTTAATACGGCAACTAACGAAAAAAAAATATTTTCATCTATGAATGAAGCAGGAAAATATTTCGATATTTGTGAACCGTCATTACGAAAAGTTGCAGAAGCAATTTATTGATCGGCGATTTCAAAAGAGACAGGACAAAAAATTCAATTCAGTTATGTATGATGAGTCATATTTTTCATTTAGAAATATAGAATTGTTATAGAATATGAATTCTGAAAATATGAATAGCATTATAGCTAAAATTTTAAAATTGAAAAGTCAGGATATAATGCTATCAGATGGGTTAAATCCTGATCAAATCATTTCAGATTTTCAGGATATAGAATACGGAGTTAACAACAACAAGTATATGCTGCCAAAGAAGTATGCGCTCATCAAAAAAATTCAGAATTCTATTCGGGACTCTCTTGCATTTCCCAGTGAAGTAAGTGTGTTCGTCCCGTTATATACTATCGTGGAAGGAATACGAAAAGAATTGGGTAACGAATACGAATTGAAAAAAGAAGTTAATTCTAAAATTAGAAACCTACGAAGGTTAATTCAAGAAAACGAACGATTTTGACTGAAATTGTCTACTTCTCAAAGAGATTTTGTGATTTTTTGATTGAAATTGTCTACTTGACCGACCCTCAAAGAGATTTTCATTTTTTTAGCATTTTTTGATTGAAATTGTCAAAATCAGTGAAAATATTTCACACTGAATAGAAATAAAAATATTTCACACACTGAATGAATCCTAATAGCTTTTCTCTACGGAAAATCCAATGCAAAATCGACTACTTTACCCTACGGAGTTTTTTTAATCAAAAATCGACGAAAAATGACCAAAAATCGATGAAAACAGACAAAAATTGATGGAAAATGGCTAAAAACCATCAAAAATGAATCCTAACAGCTTTTCCCTACGGAAAATCCAATGCAAAATCGACTACTTGACCGTAAAATCTCAAGGAGATTACCACCAAAATGGCACAAAATCAATGAAAAAACCACCAAAACTGTAAAAAAAAATCAGTGAAAAACAGGCAAAATCAGTGAATAAAAAATATTTCACTCTGAATAAAAAATATTTCACACTGAATAAAAAATAAAAATATTTCGCACTGAATAAAAATATTTCACACACTGAATGAATCCTAATTGCTTTTGTCTACGGAAAATCACATGCAAAATCGACTACTTGACCCTACTGGTTTTTTTTATATAAAAAATCGATGAAAACTGGCTAAAAATCGATAAAAACAGGCGAAAATTGATGAAAAATGGCTAAAAAATCATCAAAAATGAGTTCTAACAGCTTTTATCGACGGAAAATCACATGCAAAATCGACCGTTTGACCCGACTGAAAACCATCAAAATGACACAAAAATGATACAAAAATGACACAAAATGGCACAAAAATGACACAAAATGGCACTGAATAAAAATATTTCACACTGAATAAAAAATAAAAATATTTCACACTGAATAAAAAGTAAAAACATTTCACACTGAAAAAAAAATAAAAATATTTCACACTGAATAAAAAAATATTTCACACTGAATAAAAAATAAAAATATTTCACAGCAATAAAAAATATTTCACACTGAATAAAAAATTGATAATTTCACACTGAATAAATATTTCACACTGAATAAAAAATATTTCACACTAAATAAAAAACATTTCACAGCAATAAAAAATATTTCACAGCAATAAAAAATATTTCACAAACTGAATAAAAAATAAAAATATTTCACAGCAATGAAAAATATTTCACACACTGAATAAAAATAAAAATATTTCACAGCAATAAAAAATATTTCACATTTCATAGTGAATAAAAAATATTTCACACAGCGAATGAAAACTATTTCACACGGAAAAAAAATCGATAATTTCACACACTGAATAAAAAATAAAAATATTTCACACTGAATAAAAATAAAAATATTTCACACTGAATAAAAAATATTTCACACACTGAATAAAAAATCGATAATTTCACAAATAGCGAGTGAAAACTATTTCACACACACTGAATAAAAACTATTTCACAGCGAATAAAAAATCGATAATTTCACACACACTGGATAAAAACTAGTTCACAGCGAATAAAAAATCGATAATTTCACACATAGCGAGTGAAAACTATTTCACACATAGCGAGTGAAAACTATTTCACACACACTGAATATAAAATATTTCACACTGAATAAAAAATATTTCACACTGAATAAAAAATAAAAATATTTCACAGCATTAAAAATATTTCACACTGAATAAAAATATTTCACACTGAATAAAAAATATTTCACACTGAATAAAAAGTAAAAATATTTCACAGCAATAAAAAATAAAAATATTTCACACTGAATAAAAAATATTTCACACTGAATAAAAAATTGGACCGTTAATGGATGGTTCCGATTAGTTAATCATCGATGGGGAAAATTGTTTTACTATTGAAAAATTGTTTTACAATTGAAATCTACGATTTTTAATAATGGTCAATGAAGCATTAACGACCCGATTGGCTCGTGAACGACTAGATGCAATTAAGAGATTTATACCAATTCGCGACTCTGTAAGAAATAAACTGCAAGCTAGACAGAGTTTACAAACGGATTTTGCTGCGGAATCTGAAGAATTGTTTAAACCAGTAACCACAGCAACGAAGGGGGTAGAGCGTGCTATACGGGGAGATACGGGAAAATCTCTTATTGGTGAACTTGAAAAAATATCAGCGGAAACTGAACGAACAAAACAAGCTGTACAAAAAATGGAATCTAAGACACCTGAATCAAAAAGAACAGTAGATGATTTACGCGTGAGATTTAACGAGGAAGGGTTAGCAGCAATTGATAAGACTGATCCAGCAGAAATTCCTGCGCTTGTTGTTGCGACTTATGAAAACAGAAAAAAAATGTTGAAACCAGAACATCACAAGTTTGTTAGAAGTATAACTTAGTGGGCTGATATATTCTACAAAAATCAAAACTAAAACAAGTCAAATTAAGACAGATAGTGCATCATACATTGAATATATCAATGCGGTGGGTACAGTGTATAAACCATACGAAGAACTAAAACAACGAAAATTGCAAGGAAAGCGACAGCAACCTGCAAAGAAAATATCTTTCTCTCCTAAAAAAACAACAACAACTACCAGTTGATGATGATGCTCTTGATTATTTACAACCTACGGATACAGACAAACTGGATGAAGCAACTGGTTATAGCGGAAAGGGATTAAGAGATTCCAGTGGGACTCCAAGTGGGGTATGTCCTGATAGTGTTATCAATGATATATCATTAGATGTTCTAATCGGAGGGTTCCGAGCTGGAAATAATTCACCGGAAATAATTAATGAAGCAGCTGATATCTGTAGACGGTTATTTCAAGGTGGTATCATGGATATCAAAACATATCGTGGTTTCATTAGCGATTTAGTGGAAAATGGGTATCATAGTGACTGAAATCACTAGTGATTAATTGAAAAATTGTTTTACAATTGAAAAATTGCTAGCAATTTCAAATAATGATCATACACTACAATCATAATAAACCAGCCAGTGTCTTTGTAGTTAATTCACGGTTTCCGGTTTATAGAGCATATTACGGAGATGGTTTCGGTGATACCATTGCGGGGTTATTTACAAGAATGGCCCCAAAAGTGATGCCGTTAGCTAAACAATTAGGAATGAAAGCCATTGATGTTATTCGTGATAAAGGTATTAGTACTGTTGGAGATCTTGCCGGGAAAGCGTTTTCAGCCGCGAAGAATAAATTAACAGCGCTAGTTAGACGAAAAAGGAAACCGTTACCATCTACTGCAGTTATGCCTGCAAGTGTTAGTAAAATAATAAATATCGCAGTAGATGAAAAACTAGAGTCATTGATGACCCCCGACCAAAGCAACATCGCAAATATGATAGCAGGAAGTGGCTTACAACCACGACGGTGAAAATCGTTTACGATGAAAATCGCAATTTAGATCAATGGATATATAATAAAATGTTCAAAAGGTCACCTGATCCAGCGTTTGATATAGACGCCCCAGTCCCCAAGGATGATTCTGTACGCGATTATCAATATTACGCCTATCATGCAATAGACTCAAATAGTCGATCAAGAATTGAACTTCAAGTTCATGATACCAGTAAATATTTTCTACCTGCTGAAGCGTTTATTGAAGTAGAAGGAGAACTTGTAACAGCTGCTGATACTCCTGCTGTACCAGCACCTTATCCAGCTGATACTCAAGTCGGGTTTGTCAATAATGGTATCATGGCGCTATTTGAGAGTGCTAGATACCTCATTGATGGAAAAGAAATTGAGTCGATAGATCGCGATGTTGATGTGGCTACAACAATAATCGGGTTAGCGAGATATTCTGATGATTATACAAGATCAACAGGACCTTCTATGATGTTTGAAAAAGATGTTAAAAATACCGCTGGAGGAAATCCATTTACTATAAGACGACCAAAAAAAGTCAGTGCTGCTAATGATGATGCTGATGTCGAGGCTGTAGTTATAAACAACGATCCTAATTTCAATCTAGGAGCTGCAACACGTATGTCAATGTTGGATGGGCGGCGTAAATCATTTTCATGCGCGATTCCACTGCATCATATTTTTGGATTCTGTAGAAATGTAAGAAAAGTTATTTATGGAGCGAAGCATACAGTAGCACTGGTGCGAAAGAGTGATGATAATGACGCAATTTGGAGGATTCCAGCAAACCCAGCTGCAGATCATGTAAATGATGATGCCGGTAAAGTCATTTTAACAAAACTGTCATTATGGATGCCAGTGTTGACTCCATCAATTACTGCAGAAGAACGATTATTATCATTTATGGACCAAGGAGGAAAATCACTGATAAGTTGGCTAACGGTAAGTACAGATGTGAAGCAATCAAATATTAACGGGTTATTCACGTGGAACCTAGCATCAAAACAAGGCGTTTCTGCCCCACGTCATATATTTATTGCGTTACAGGATAACACACGAGTTGGCGATCACCGTTTCAGTCATATGATATTTGATCCATTAGGTGTTAAAGACGTGTCACTGAGAATAAACGGCCAACTGGAACCATCTGAAGATGTACAACTTGATTACGGTCAAAATCATATTGCACGAGTTTATCATCGTCTGTTGTCATTTATGGCACGCGATCAAAATGTTGATACTGGTCTGCAAATATCACAATATGATTTTAAGAATCTGTATCCGATCTATTATTTTTCGTTGGAAGATCTTGATTTAACAAGACAATCCGTCGTTGATATACATTTTAGAGCTAATGTGCTTCGTGGTACTATTGCTAATTATAGAGCAGATGCTGTCATTCTCAGCGATAAATCAATGTTACTCGAAGGTGTCGGCGGAGGAATGAGAGTAATTGATGCACCAGTGGAAAATATGTAATTAAAAATCCTTCAGATTTTTCCATTGAATCGTTTTACGATTTAGAATCAATCTATTATGAATAATGTCGTATAGTGTTATTAGTGTTGCCCTGACACCCGGTCAGGTCAAGAAATTGCAATCGGAATCAGCTAAAAAATGTGGAACCACAATAACGCTGAAACCCAATCAAATGAATGGTGGTGCAAATAAATTATCGCTGACAACTCGTCAAGTAAAACATTTCAATGATGCACTTGTAGCAAAAAAAGGCATTCAGATCACTCTCTCTGCGGCTGCTATCAAAAATATGATTAAAACCGGCGGTATATTCCCATTGTTAGCTGCGATTCCGGCCTTGATTTCAGCAGCAGCACCAGCGGTGGCTAAAGCAGCGGCATTAGGAGCCGTTGGTACTGCAGCAGGAATGGCACTAAAGAAGGCAACTGGACAGGGATATAAAAAAAGGGAAAGGGTCTAAGACTACCAGGAACCCCGTATTCATGGTACAGCGGAAAGGGTCTAAGACAAGGACCGGTTTACTAGTTGAGGAATCTTTGGTTCCAATGTCCAATTTTGATTTAATTGATGCCGCTAAAAAATTGGCGATTAAAAATTTCAGAGGTGTCTTTATGAAAGATCAGTTACCGGCACAACCAAACAGCGTTAAAACCGGTATTATTAATTTAGATAACAGCACCGGACCTGGAACTCACTGGGTTGCATACGCTATTGATCCACGTGCAATCGTCTATTTTGATTCATATGGATTAGCCCCGCCAAAAGAGTTTATGCGTTATATAAACCGCTTAAAGACTTTTCCAATGAAGACTTGGTATTCTACGCTACCAACACAACAAATGAATGATCCACCAATATGTGGCAGCGAAGTATTAAATGTCCTTGACGCTATTTCTAACTCCTTGGGTAACCCAAGGGGAAAACCACCACATGTTGTCGTAAATGAATACACCAGTAATCGCTGGAAATCGAAACGATTTTAAAGAGAGATGTATAAAATATCATGATTGATATTTGGGGGAGATCGTTATCAGCGATGAAGAAACCCGAACCCGATGGCACTGCAGGAATATCTGCAACCGGTGATATAAAAAAATAATCGAAGATGAAATAGCTGAGACGTTGAACTTAACAAGTGTTGATCCCGGGGAAATAGTTGTATTTCAAGATCGTCAGGGTAAATTGAAAACTAGTAATGTGTCGTTGGATGATATTTTGGTTAAACAACGAAACGCAATCGAGGATACTATCGCGTTATTTTCCGATCAGGGTAAACTCAAACCGGGTGTACTATTTTCGACGATTACAGATAGATTAAAAAGTCTCAACGATGAGTTAAAAAATTCTGTGTTGGACCTAGCAACACTTCAATCTAAAACTGAAGAACACGGAAAACAGTTTTCAAATTTTCGTAGAAACATCGTGGATAAATTTATTGGAACCCCGTTGGATAAAATTAAAATAAAACTCCCTGATATTAAAAAAATCCATCGATGAGACGAAAAACTTCATCGAAGCAATCAAAAATGATTTTTCGAGGATGATAACAATCATTGAAAAAACAAAAATTCCTCATGAGAAAACCAACAACGTAGTATACACGATCAAACACGGATCATTTGCGTGGACACCTACAAACAACAAATTAGATATCACTGCAACCGTTAAAGGTATTTATCGATTAACACTAGTGACAACGACTCAATTTAATATTTCATCGTCGAGTTCATCAGGGGTCAACAATACGATTTCAACGATCATCGACAAGGATACAACTGAAAAGTTCACGATAACATCTACTGATAAAAATTTGGTTAGGGTTTCAACAACGTGGTATTTGGAATTCGTAGCGGATTTAAGTAATTAACGGTTTCAATTGAAATCGTAAACTGATCTGGAAATAAAATGATTTCATCATCGCAATATCGCTATGATCATGTCAGAGAATTTCAAAATGGACTCAAAACCCTCACTGAGGAGTATCAAATAAAAAAAAAATACCAACGAAGAATTACCGCAATTGATGTTACTGTGTACGCTGTGAGTGGTGTAATCACCGGAGCTGGTATTATACTATACTCGGTAACAATGATGGCCCCGATAGCTGTTCCAATTTGCATTTCTGCGGCAACAACAATCGCGAGAATTATTTCAATAATAACAAAAAAATATCATCATGCAGGCAGAGTAAACTGCAAGACTACGTGATTAAATTTCATGTTGTATCCACTGCGTATTCGCAATTATCCTCACTGATATCGTCATCGCTCGATGATACAATTATATCAGAGAGTGAGTTTTCAGCGATGGTCAGTATTTATGATTCTGCGATGTCAAAATTAGAGCGACAACAACAGTATAATAACGATGACAACACCGCAGGAATTACTTCAACAAATAGTGGAGAACACAAACCCAGTACAAACAAGCATGATCTCAATAACATCAACGAATCCAGAAGTCAGTGTGAATTTCCCTACCCCAGTCCCCGTGAAGGAAATCGCGTTAGCAAAATTACGAGTGTATCACAGTTGGCCTAATATCAGATCAAAATCATTTGATGGTCAACAACCGAATAATTCACTGGTATTTGCAAATAAGAATAAAGACGACGGTACCCCAGACTGGAACGTTGTTTCCATACAAACTGGGTCGTACCAAATTGAACAAATCAATGCTGAATTGCAACGTAGAATAAAATCGATTACTGGAGCAGAATCAAAAATACCTATAACGGTTCATGAGCCAACACTATCATCTGCCATTGAAATAAGCACAGATGGTTACGTCGTAGATATCTATCAGAGTTCTATTAGAACCGTACTAGGATGGCCTGAATTACCACCGGGGGGGGGGGGGGAAACCGTTAATTTACCAGAACCAAAAAAATCTGATTATATCACAGACAGGATAAAATCTGATAATCCAGTAAAAAGCTATAGCGATTACATCAGATGGAATTTTTTGGATAGCCGATTCCATATCAACAGGGAGAGAGATAGGGTGACAGGAGGGGAGTATTATTTTATTAACGAGCCTAAAATCATTGAAAATTTCACAGCAATGAATAATGATTTTTCACTGTTGTTAATATCTCTTAAATCCGGCTCTCTCACCCGAGATGAATTTATCAGCGTCGTAGAAACATGCAATAAAATTATCGACGATATGGAAACATTTCATTCACAAATTATTCAGGATATATTAATGATAATGAACACATATCGAGAACAAGATTTGCATTAGTCTATAAAATCCGCGTTGAAGATATTCCAGCATTCAAACTACCAGGATATAACGTACCAGAACTAAAAAAACTTCTCAGTGACACCATCGATATTGGTTTTAGAATAATTCATGATGCGTGGAAAAAAACAACAAAACCAAAAACAACTATCCTGACACATAATAATGACCCAGAAGGCGGCGGCAGGCATATTGCTCCTCAAAATGTGAATATTTCATCGGTGATAGCGATCAATTTAGTATGTGATGTTATCGAAGGAAGCTATCAAATAAATCTCGAACGATCAAATCAAGCTCAGCAAGGATATATTTTGTATTCATTTGCACCAACAGCTCCTCCAGGATTTCTAATTATTGAGTCTC
The DNA here is from genome assembly GCA_030141615.1 of Unio pictorum. Lineage (NCBI taxonomy): Eukaryota > Metazoa > Mollusca > Bivalvia > Unionida > Unionidae > Unio > Unio pictorum. The sequence goes on along the minus strand of JARLTB010000102.1, from coordinate 13,400,776 downwards.
CGGTTAATCCAGTCTATATGCGGTGTCATAATGATTCATTAACCAGAATCAATTTTAAACTCACTGACCAGTCCAATAATCTGATTGATTTACAAGGCGAAGTTTTACAAATTAGTCTGTTTGTGAAATCCTAAAGGGATTTTCGTCCTAAGACCCTCGGACGCGATATCGTGTCGGACTTGATAAAATATTCGGTTGAAATCATAGAGGTGAGTTTTTACTCATTTCGAAGCCTTCTTCAAGATCGTGTTTTCAGACAAAAATCACTAAGTCTCTGTTTGGCAAATGGAGACTTATTTTTTTTGGTTAAAACATGAAAATTCGTAGGAAGGGTCTATTTGTTGTTTTGACGGTTAAAATCGAGTTTTGTTTGAAAAGTTGTCCGATTCACCCTCTCTGCTGCTAGTTTTGTTATTATTTGACGTAATCTTGGTATAAACACATTTTCTAATTCTCTCGTTGTTTTCTATCTTTGCACCGTTCTATATTATCCATTAAAAGATGTAATCAATAAGGTCATTTTTCTTATCTTATAATAATAAATATAACACTATCATTTGCAGTTGTTTATATAGACATTTAAAATACGAAAATAACAAACTCAGTATGACATTGATGAAAATCTACTCCGATTAAAAGAGTTGACTAATGCCAATATACCACTCAAAGCGTATATCAATCCTGACACGTGCTAATATAATGCTAACAGTATCTTTTTCTCGGGGGATCGACAAGACATACTTACACGATTAAAAAAAAACAGTTTTATCGAGCAGGTATCACAACTTCATTTTCTACTAAATACTTAGTCAGTTAGACATTCATTTTGTGTTTTTGCTTTTGAAAAAAGTAGTTCACATATTTCAAGCTAGATAGATAAGAACAGTGGAAACTAAATGGGGAAACATGCTTCCGTACTTTTTTCCATCTTACTTAATAATGAAAATGTAACCTAATATGTAAAATTGAGTTTTTAAACTTGCCATCGGTATTACAATCTTAAACTTGCCATTTTTATTATTCTCTTCAACTTGCCATTTATATTGTCTTAACATGCCATTTGTATTACTATCTTAAACTTGCCATGTTTATTATTGTCTTAAAGTTACCATTTATTTTGTCTTAAATGTGCCATCTTTATTACTGTCTTAAATGTGCCATCTTTATTACTGTCTTAAATGTGCCATCTGTGCATTAGTTATAAATGCCGATATAACATGATTATCTCACTTATGCAAGTCACTAATCTAGACACGACATATCAGACAAACAGCATAGATTGTTTTGCATGTTCTAGTTACTGGTAATTTAATGTAACCGACCGTTGAAAAATAGATATAATCACACTTGAGTGCATTGACATCACATACAAAAGCCAAGGAGCTGAACTCAATACACATTCTTTTTTCAGTTTAGACGTGAAAGCTGTTTTTATGAACGTAAGCATTATTCGTCACTGTTTCACCAATTTACTTACTGAAAGGTCAGATACCTCCATTTCCTTAGGATGTTATGGATTATAAAAAGGTGTAATGATTAATGATTAATGATTAATGATTAATGAGTGTATGGAGACTGAGAACATGAATAAAGTTAAATATGTTTAATACATTTGCTGTTACTTTATCACTTAATCATAACTGTCAAATTATATTTCATTTTCTACAGCGTAGTTTTCTCCAGAGTTAATTTTATCTTATCTTACACGAAAGCAGTTGAAGTACATGGTCGTGTCAAATAACAGATTACAAATGAACGGTTCAGATACAAGATTCATCTGTCAACGTCATTAAAAATCGACGCTTATGTTATACAAGGTAAGTTAGTTAAATAGTGCGCCTTATGAAGGGGATGAATGTTTCACAACACCATCTCATACATGTACTTTAGTGGTCTTAATTTTGTTTACGAAGTGTAAACATATTCATATTAAAAGATATTGGTTTTATATTTTATTTCAAAAATGAAATAAACACAAAGATCTGTCAATTATAATTTAAAGTGTTTTATAATAATGTGACTGCATTCAACGAACTTGCAATGTTCTCTGTCGTGTACAGGGACACTACGGTCATCTGCTACAAAACACGTTGTTGCAAGCCAGAATTCTCAAAATATTGACGTAATATCATGTAGTTAAACATATTTGCCCTAAGCATGGTCATTCGTGTCGTGACTTTCCATATTACGCTTTTTCTATTGCCTTTCAGTTTCCATTTCAGTGTTCGTTTCGTTTGTGGGTACCCCACTGTGAGAGTAAGAATGTTGAAATAATTTGACCTAGTTAGGAATATCGTTTACGTTAATAACAAGCATATTATGCATATTGATATTTGATCCACTGAATGCGATGCTAATAATATGATTCTGTACTGCAATATTTGATCGATTGAATGCGATGCTAATAATATGATTTATTTTGTACTTTGATATTTGATCCATTGTATGGGATACTAATAATTATTTGTCTCCCTAAGAGGCTTCCCCAAGTGGGAAGACATATTATGTAATCCCCACGATTGGGACTTCCTTGTCTCAGTTCAAACCCAAACCTAGGTTATTTTTCTCACCCAATATTTCCTTTACGGTAAAAGGAACTATTTATTAGAGTTCACGTCCCCATGTTAAGATGCGGTGCATGAATACAAATTTGTTAATGAGGGCTGTGGTGTGACCGTTGCATCCAAAGAACACTGTTTATACGCGTGAGCAAAGAAAAATAACGACATTAAACGTCGCATAGTAATGAGGTATTATCACATTTAATATATGGATGTTATATGAAATTGACAATAAATAACATTTATTACAGGAAACTCTTTCTTTTTGTCAGTTCCAATTTTGATAAAGACCCTCCAAGTATGGACCCTACAGACTTTGTCATTATGAAATTAGAGGCGCGTCATAACCGGCATATCCGCTTACTGCGATATTTCTTGCTGGTGCTACATAACAGAATACATATTCGCTGCGCTATTTCGATAGTTTCAGTCAGTACAGATATACGGAAATTTCCGCATAATCTTGTTTCAAGTTTAATGATATTTGCAGTATGCTTTCTTTCTTAATGAAAGAAATAGAAAACGAAAACAGTTTGTATTATTGTTTTTACTAACAGTTGAATTTGCCACAAATTTACTTTGGATAATATAAATACAAATATAAATATATTTATATTTTACAACACATATTTAACATGTCTCACGGATGCAACAGTTGTGGCCAAATGGTTGTCGTGAAAGATAGTAGGGACAAATCCAACTTTTATAAACAAAATCAAATATGTAAAACAAAACAAAACATTTATTGTTTAGTTTCTTTCTACTAGCAAATAATAATGTTTAAGATACATGTATTGATATGTATCACTGATAATAATTATAAAACATGCAGGAGAACAGTTATGTTATATTTGAAAATTAAGCAATTTCTTAAGTCAACTAAATATATTCTCGTTTGTTGAGTAAGTGCTTTTGTGTTTAATGGCTCTCATTAATAAATATCTTTCCAGGGTGTTTGCATCCCAATACATATTTCCCTGCCTATCACATCAATGAAGTAGCTATTAAATTGTCGGTTTTGCAAGAATGGCATCTATAGTTCAAAATTAATTGTTCTTTCTTTGTTACACATCTACAACAATTACCATTTTCGAAATAATTTCATGTACCAAAGAATATTGACCATTACACTTGTGTTGGGTAAAATGCTAATGGAATTTTGTTCTCACTCTTTTCCGATAGTTATTGTGTCCAATAATAATATGTTATTTTGCTATAAATCAGAATGAGATTGTTCCACCTATTGACAGATCAATGTTATAAATAAAGATTCCAGTCTCTGTCCCAGAACAATAAATTCTTGGTCCCCTAATGTAATTGTGGTATACGGTTATACGTATCTTGGGACATTCTGAAATTCCGCAGATATATCGGTACACAATTGCTCTTGGTACCAAGCTCAACTAACAGATGCTGGTGAGAATGGCGAAAACCCCAAAACCTTTGCAATCTATTTGTCAAAGAAGTTCTTTGCAGCCGGCATCAATAGCAATTGCATGTGCTTCCACAGCGAACATACGATAATGAGTACAAGCTCGACGGCCTTCTGTAACATAATAGCAAAGACTATGTGCATTGTTATCCAAATTAAGGAGTTTCTTGATATACTTCGCTCAAGCCTGCTGCTCTCGAGCGGTGCAGAAGTAGCCGTATGTCAATATGCTGCCTTCATACAGCGTGATCCATTTATTGATTCCAAATGAGTCCAGCTCGTCTTATTTGTGCAGTCTATTCAATTTGGTTGCACTATTTTGTGGACAAATACTTTCTTGGTAATATATTTATATGTTCAGTTCTTACTGAAAGTCGTGCATCATGCCTGCCTTTGAAACACCTTTGATCTTTCGGTATTTCGTTTTCTCGTAGATGACATTCTTAGTATGCTTTATGATTGCCTCCAATTTCATCTACGCACATTTGTTTCCTTCTTCAGTCAATACTCCAGCAACAACCAACCCACTTGCATCAACATACGTTTTAAATTATTCATTGAAATTTGGAGAAGAGCTGGTATACTCACACATATGTCATTTAAATTCTCAATAGCCTCATAATATTGTTCAGACCGATGAAACATGGTTTTCTCACCTGGAATTCTGCAATTATGAAAGTTTGAACACAGCGTACAATACAATCCAAACGCAACAATTGCATCAGTTGCTTGTTACTGATATGCACTAGGAATTCAGAAATAACATTGACCGTAACGTATATATGATAACTTGAACATTTCACACAAGATGTCTTAAAAATGTAATGCAAGCACCGCATAAGTCATTTTTACTTACATTAATTATCAAGGAGTCGATCAAAGAATCTCAGAAGGCTTCCATGTAATCTTTCCAACTATCGTTGTAGACAATAACATCATCGATGTATGTATGTGTCATACCTATCATGACCAGATGTTATAATGTTCATTAAACGCTGCAAAGTTGAAGGCGAACCTTTCATACCGAAAATATCCTTGGTTCTTTTCGTGATGGGAATTTTCAAGAATCCTTTCCAAATACCAAATCATGTACTTGAACACGACATATGAATACGTCATTATCCATGTAGGGTATGTTGAATGTTCTTAACATGGTTGCATCTGAAACGAAATAACTGGAATACCTTTTCCAGTTGAACTTTCCAAGATCAGTCAAATTACACGTTTGTATTTTCACTACATGTGTAAAAGCCACGACGCTGAATTTAAGAAACACTGTAGTTGCTGTATAGACTTCAAAACTGTTTTTGTTTTAAAACTGAAAAATCATTGTTCAATGCTTACCAAAATCCTTAACAGAAATGTATTTGCGATTTTATTTTGGCCCCAAAACAAGCAATTACAGTTGACTGTCCCAATTTGTGTAATGCTACCTTACGAATATCTATTCCATCTCCATCATCCCTTCACGACTCTCTTATGAGGTATGTGCACACAATAATTGCACGTGTTTGTAGTTTACATATCACAGGACCTAGCTATGTCTTGTATTTATACCTAACATTATTACCTGTTATCAGCTATCATACTCATCATGTTGTAATTACATAATGAATGACAAATGATAACTCGTGACAGGGGATGATTAACAACGGGTTTTAATTGAATAGGCTCAGTGGCTGTGTAATTGTGGAGGTAATATCGAATGGAATGCATTACACCGACTTTGATACTGTTGCATGCTTACACAATCAAATGAATATATGTTTGGATTATTATTTTGTTCTAGATGTTGATAGAAGAGCTGTCAATTAACATTCAAGGTGTACATATGTACATAGAATTTATATGAACCTCTTTTCTCTCGTACTGAGATACTTTTGATTAGTGTACTGGAAATTCAGGTAATAATGCCAGGGAAATAATTGACGTTTTGCCACTAACTTGCTTTATTTATTGTGGGTTCTATTGTATGATTACAAATCCATATCGCTTCCCTCTCTTATCCCTTCATCTCTTCACACACCAAGTAATGGGGTTTTAGAAAACGTACTGAAACTGAATAATGGGTTACAAAACAAACCTTGTAATACGTCAAACAACATTTCAGTTTAAGCGAATAATTTCCGTATTGCATATAAGAATATAATGTAAAATCATAAATATTCCTGGGTGTACAAGTAATAATTGGGCAGTATCAATTAAAATGATAAATTTTCTTTTTCATGAATTTAAGAATGTAATCCAACTTTAGAAAACCAATGATGTTATCAAAGATTAAGACCTTACCATGATTCTTTCCATTTCACAATTAAATCCAGTATGGCAACCACATTATTATTATTATTATTATTATTATTATTATTATTATTATTATTATTATTATTATTATTATTAAAGGATTGCAATGATGTCAGCATGAATAATCTAAATTACTTTATAATTATTAAGGGATATCAGCGTATTTTACTGCATACAAATATTACTCGTATGATAAAGTATGAAGCTACATTCAGACTTTACTTTTAGGCAGGTTTCTAAATCAAAATCATTGCAAGTACACATAATGGAACAATAACAATTAGCTAGAACTATGACAATTAGCCAGTTGACGGTCGGTTTGTCAAAGAACAACCAAGGCTATAATGATAGCTATTTTACCTATAGGGACGCTATTCAAAGGTACGTTGCCTTGAAACTTTTACCTAACGCTTCAGACAGCAAACATATGCACTTTGTGCCAGTATTGTTAAATATGAGTTTGGTATAGATGCGTCAATATAAACAACTGCGGTTTAATTGACACAGGTAACACTGATACTATTAGTGTAGAAGTAGAGTTTGTCTCACATATGGAAAACAAGGAATGGGAACAATTGCATACTACGTAAACAACTCACTCAGCGTAATGCTCACCGCCATATGGGTCTACAATTAACAAGAGTAACCCATTGATTTGTTTCTAAAGCCTTGTGTCCGAATGAGCTATCCAGACACTTGTAGTAATAAACAATATACATACTTACATGAATGATGTTATGGGGTTACAGGGTGTAATTTAATAGAAGAAACCGAAAGGCCACGTTATAAAGAAAGGCAACTAAAGACTTAATATCTCGAAAAGAATGAGGTCAGTTTCGTCATTTTCATAACACTGACCTCTTTATGCTTCTTCAGTCACATAATACATTTCTCATCTCACTGAGGATTACAACTTTCACGATTGTGCAAATTATTCATGAACACGTAAACTATCGGATGTCTGTTTTTATCTTTAGAAAATAACATAGGGCCTTACTAGCCAAGGAATAAAATGGGGGCACAAATAGTTAATTTCCAAAAGCAATACAATGGCATATCTTTATCATCCACATATTTTCATGTGCGATCTGTGCAATTACTATAAGTCAAGCTAGAAGAAACCGTGCCAAATCCAATATGTATTGAAAACCTGGAACCTAAAGACATATTTCCTTCTAATTACACTTGTTGCACATTGATGCTGAATATCATATTGGTTAAAAGTTTTTTCTGAATTAAGCAATTATAGCGTAATCCGATTTATTACATTATCTTTCCAATTTCTTTATTCTTCTGTCGCATGCTATGTTGGATCACAATTCCAATATTCCTGATACAAGTATCCTGAATTACCATTTCTGGATCTAAAGTGGTCATGGCATCTCATCAATCATAATTCGCTTTAGTCTTCACAAAGCAGTTCAAATTATAGTTATTTAGCTACGTGCAGTCTTCGTGTCAATTTTGAAACAGTTTGAAGAGCATGCACACCGTTGTTAGAGAGACACGTACAGAACGAAAGCACTGAAAACATATTTATAGCGTATATGATTAATATATGTTGATTATAGATGAACAAGAACCAGTGTTACCTCTAATTGGTTTTAAACAGAATGTGGATCAGATTCGAACATCCTTCTTAAGTACATAATGACGTTATAAAAGCTATAATCACCTATTCTGTTAGAATGCCCTGTTGGTTCTCTACAAAGTGATATCTATAGTTTTTTTGTGCTTGATAAACTCTAGCAGATCTCTAGACACGCTGATTTATTACTGGCAGAATACAGATAAAACAGATTGAATGGATCAGTAGATTATCTGCTTAAAGAAACTGGCAAATTGTGTTGTTGTACTTACGCTTGAAATTACTTCTTAAGTTACAAATATATAATTTTATAATATAAATTCCTCTGTAGTGGCTCGATACATATAGTTTTAATTTTCAATAATCTTTAGGAAAATTTAATTTCTCCAAATCACGTGGTTTGATACACATGGAAGATTTCTGGGGCATTATGTTTCAATTCAGCCATATGCTAAAAGTAATGATTTTGTATTGATTACCACTGTTTCAAAACATTTTAATTTTTTTTTTTAGTTTAAATATGTGTATGGGTATTGTCAATTGATCTTCATTAATTTAAATCCGTTGTATGCGTGTTGTCTTTTAACGAGTATTTTATGAATTTGTTGTACATGTCTGCAGCTCGACAGTTGCAACATTTATGAGTATGTTGGCTGTTTTTAAAGTCTGAAGATAATCAGTTGTGTCTGAAAATAGCCATTTTAAACTAACGTCAGCAAACATATAACACCGACTGGATAATAAAACGTGGCCACAAAACATGGTTAATACAGTCTGATTTTAATCAGATTGCAGGTTGTCATGTCTTGCCTGTTTTAACTGGTTTGTGGGCATTTTACTGGTTTGTGAGCCTGATAAAGAAAGGCACTTGACTGCATCGAAACCGTCTTCATATAGTGTTCTTTTCAGTACGGCATAAACATTGAAAGGTTGATATAACCGTTGTGATGAACTTGTGCCTTTGGTTTAGATGATTTTTATTATAGTGTTTGACATTTTGGCACAAAGTTACGCCTAATGTACTGACATTCCTGATGAAATCATTATCAAATCAATTATATTTTGTACATGCATTCGACCATGGTAAAGTTAGTTAAGGTACACAAATGCCAATACGTATTTCAAGACGTTTTCTATTTTTGAACCATATTGTGCCAGATCTAAATTTAGATACAAATTTTCAGCAAATTACTTCAGTCCTAGCTTTCTTTAGCGTTCACATTATTTTCAGTATTAAAAAACAATCCTTTCCAAGACAATTATAGTTGAATTGGCAGAAGAAAAAAAACAACAGAACGAAGATCATACTCTATTGCTGTATTACAATACGATGGTGTAGCTGGTAACAATTGCAGTGATTATTATTATTTATTCATTTATTTATTTATTTATTTATTTATTTATTTATTTATTTATTTATTTATTTATTTTATCTTGAAGAATGTAGCTGTTGAAATAACAAAATGGATAAAAGTCTTAAGAACTTTCTTGTACTTAGTGTCATAATGTGAAATTTGATTTAATGTCTTGAAAACACAAATGACACAATTTAATTGAAGGATATGCCAACAACATCTAATGTTTAAAAAAAATGCAACGTGAATGTATATATTTTTTCAATTTTTTTCTTTCATTAGATTTCTTAATCTTGTAAAATAAATTACTTAACACAAAATGAACACATTTTGTTTCTGATATATAATTCATTGGAAAAAAGCAACATGGATTCTTACTTTAAAATTTTTTGGGACATGACAATAATTCATTAGCTTTATAATAATACCATCTATAAAATAAAAAAGAAAATACTAATGGTTACCGTTGTGCCTTTTCGAGTTTCGCACCTTCTATTCAGCCGAATGTCTCAATCAAATTGTTTTAGATCTCTGAAATTGTTCCAGACCCCCGTCCCTTTGGCAATGTATTGAACGATTAAAAGAAAACTTGTTAATTTCTTTGAAGTCTGACTGACCTTCCCTATCGGCAGAAAAACATGGACTGCCGAATTTAGCAAGGGAGTGACGTAAAACATCACATTTCGTATGTGAACTACACCTCCTCGTTATTCAATCAAGATTAGCCTTCTATAACTGCCACACTTGTAAAACTTATATCGAGATCAGAATAATTCTCGCAAGTCAATCTTTATTCACATCTATTCCTGGACAATGTCATTTTATAATACCTCTGGTCCAAGATTGTTACTAGCTTGTATTAACTTTGTCATCTTCCATTACCTGACATTATGTTGATATTTTTTTGTTATATCTGTCTAACAGTGTTCCGAATGGACTCTAATTAAAATTCAGTCTTGGCCCAAATTAAAGGGTTCACCATCGCAAGCTGTGATTTTATTGCGAGCCTAGCCCCGACTCATGTTTAATGTTTACGTGTCACGTTGGCCACAACAAAATTTGCTGCACGAAGATCTACACAATGTTGCACCCTTACAATTGGCAGTTTAGCACATTCAAGACACCTGGTACATCAGCACATACAGGATCTGGAATTCATTCAGAACATTTGATTTTTTTGGACTTGTGTACAACGTTTTATGATTATTTGGATTTAATTCATCATACAGTAAGTATAAATTTTGAATTATGATTTAGAGAATTAAATTATATGTTAAGGTTTACATAACTTGTCGGATTCGTTTTTCTCCCTTTTTTAGTTTAAGACCAAAGAGTCGTGACAAGGGATTTTCTGCATCTATCATGTACCCCGTCAATCCTGCGTCAATGCTATTATGTTGACCGCTCATGGTACCGATGTACAACTTTTGTACCGTGTTTTACTCCCCACTTGAGAACAAAACTTTCTGATAATTGTCAAATGTTGAATATTCCATTATATTTTTGAGTAGTTTTCCCGATAGTGTCATGGCTTCTCATTAGGACGTCGTGGGCTTTGGTTCCAATAATTCGCCCTTGTATATATCACTGGGCAAACTGATTGCTCTTGTATGATTTAGAAAAGCTAGCACTGGCACCACAAAATTAAGTACATAAGTAATATCTAATGACACGTCGACTGTTAGTCCTATGCTGCAAGGCCTGCAAGTGTCCCATCGGTCAGTTTTGACAGAAGTGAAGTAAATGTCCGAGTCTCTATGTAGATGTGAGATAGTGGGGTAAATGCAGAATCCCGACAAGCAGCCTTAAGTGACTTCATTGTCGTCATTGATGGTAGCTGATTGTTTGCAGTGGATGAATTGTATTGTCTCAGAATTAGGAAAAACAAATACCTTGGTTATGTCTTAGAAATTTTTGACTATGTTTCGTTGTACATGCGTACAACGTTATCTAGGTAAATTCAGTGTTTTTTCCAGGTAAGCGATGGAACTAACATGTATCTCGCCGAAAACTACTTGCAACGAGGGACATTATAATCATGATATCCACGGGTATTTTACCCTAAATATTACTCATTTAATTTAAGATCATGCCCCATACGCCAGGTCAGGTGGTGATGTAGGGGAATATGTAAAATCCTGATACCTTGTGTTCAATAAAAAAAAAAAAAAAAAAAAAAAAAAAAAAAAAAAATATTACTCACTGTCCTATGGATTTAAGCAAAATCAATTTATAACCGACACACTGGTCGTTTTGGACCTTGTCGAAGAGTGTACGCACTCCATTCTGTTCTTAAGCCATAGGGGTGAGTGTTAAATTTATATTTCATTTGATACGCAAAGCTTATTGAGTTTGTAATGTCATATCGTGTAATGATTCATTTATTACAACGCAGATTTGAAACGTTGTAAACTGTGAATTACAAGATGCTATTAGAGTTAAATGTATTAGCATTTTCCAGAACTCATTATTAATACCAATTTGGTTTTATTGTAGCTGACGCGTAGAGCTATCTAGAACTGTCTATATGTATGTAGGCATGTCTATACATGGAGTTACGGCTGTAGACAAAGCTAATACAAGAGTGCTGTATGTTGTCTGTACGGGTAGACGTATGACTGTACATGTGGTTGATCCATGAAGGGTGCGAGCGGTCGATTCAAGTTTGGACCAACCCAAGGACTTGGTGAAACTGTGCGGTTTGTCAGTTTATGAATCGTACAACTGTACAAGGGTCAAGAAGCATGATTGTTCCAATTGTTGTTTCAACTGGGTACATTTTTATATACATGAAATTACTTTGAATCTTAGTTGTATTCCAGGAGATTTATGCGAATCTCACAGTGCAGAACATTTAAAACATATTTTAATACCTTGAGATTGTTTAAATCTTAATTGTAGTCCAAACGTAAAATTATGTGAATATCTTACAGTGTATACTATTATTTGAAACGTATATGAAATCCATGAAGTTTCTTGAATCTGTATTTCAGATTGATATCATTTTTTTGTTTTATTTTCAAGGTGTGAATGTTTGTATAGAGTGATTTGATCAATCGTATGCTGAGAACGTGTTAGAGCTATAATATGTATACATCATATATTTGTCATTACTAATTAAGTTCATAAATTTCCATTTTTCACACGTTGTGTTCGAGTTATTCATTTAATCCAAAGCCTACTCGGTTTTGCAACATGTAGTCGACTGGCTTAGTCTTATTGCCATCCAAACAATGGAATTCGTCAGCTGTCATGGGATCCATGTGAAAAAAATGAGAATGAGAACAATATAGTTTCAAAGTAGAAGTACAGGTAAAATTCAAATTACCAAGAAAATATTCGTATTGAAACACTTTTTGTAACAATTACCACATTACGAAAACTCTTTACAATATGACACGGAGAGTGTAATATTTGTTTTACCACCAGATGGATGGAGTTTAATAAAAAGTTAACATTTAATTGATTTGCATCAAACATTTAATGATTACACAGACATGCAAATGCAATGTGCATGTTGTACAGTAGCTTCGTTCTACACACAAGGGTGGTGTGGCATGCCTTACATTTTTCTGAGATGGTATCACCTTATTAGTAAGAAACCAGACAGGGATATCCTCTCCAATTTGATGGATGGTAATATACATCTATTACGCCCTACTAACATCATAACTGAAAGACAAAATAACCCATAATTATATACAGCCAGTTTTTGTGACTTATAAACCTGTGCAACTAAGCAACTATTGCATAATTGTACTACATCAACTCAATGCCGTGAATATTTAAATACTTTAGCTGAATTAAACTTTTTTAAAAAAAATTGCAATTTGTTCAGAATTGTAAGGTACGTGTAAACCTATAAATATAGTAGCAGTGTATATACACTACAACATAAACCCCCACCCCCAACTAATATCCACCAAAGTCAAATATAGTTCTGGTTTCCCACCATACATTCCAAAATACGTATATGCAATAGGTTGTTTTATGGATAAACATGTTTTTTAAGCTCTAAAACTGCACGTATAGAGGAAGGTAAAATATGTTATCTTTACGGCGAAATACATCTAGGTGGCGTCAACCAGGCAGTAGCAAATATCACGAAAAGCATAGTCTTGACAATTACAGGGATCTGCTATCCATCTGAGTTCGAATTCATGCAGATCAAGCAGTCCTTTTTATCGTTAATAATATTTAGTGTTTGAATATAATGAGCACTCCAAGAATTTGTCTTCTTCTTTCGAGCCATAGTGGCTTGGTTAAACTAGATTTGAGCATGTTTATTGTCACGTCATTCATGGATTGCCCAACGATCGCTTTTATTTTCGATCCATTCGTGCTCAGAATCAATCGCTTTTCTTTGCGTGATAGACAGGGATACGTCACTTGAAATGTAAGCAAAATGCGTCCATTATTTTGGTTGCTGCGCCTGATTAAATTCATCAACTCTGAACTTACTTTTCTCGCATGTGCCTGATCTGACTCCACAGCAAGGCAAATGCCATTTTTGTTTACTATCAACATTAATTCGATATCTACGAATAGTTCTGCAATCTACAGAAATAATACACAGATGGGATATTAAGTACGACTGGCACCTCAGAGATGATTTATTTCATCCGTTAAATTTATGGATGGTCTTGTTCACTATTCGAGCATTGATTTTATATCATATCATTCATAGCATTAATATTTCTTTGCATGTCCTTCAATACAATTTAAACGACGCATTCTTCAAATTTGTACACTATTTTAACAATACAACTTTATCCAAGCTCTGATAACTGTAGTCCTCGATCCGATCTAGAACTCATTCAGCAGACGATGAGGCAAAGGTCATGCATTAACCTGTACAATTTCATCAATGCACTTAGTTTTATTTGATAATATAAACTGGCTTTTTATTATTGTAAGAATCATGACTAATTTCCGCAAATGTTGCAGACAAAATGTATTTACGTGTATCTCAAAGATACAGTTTGGTTATATTATGCCAAGGTCTCAAAGTAAGTACATGTATGTGATTTTCGTATAAAAGAGTTTTATCCCTGCAACTCTTAGGCTACAAGTTTACCGTAACTTGTGGATTGAAGATCCATGTTTTTGGATTTTATTTGCAAATGATCAGAAAGAAAAGATATATTGGTACCATAAATTGATGATGTAAAACACATACGCCTCAAAATGTAGGTTTCAAATCCAAGAAAAAACGTTGTCTAAAATTTTGTAACTACGGTGAGTCTTTTGTTTCAGAGACTGGACTCTAAACAAGGAAGATACGTGTATAATTTCCGTCTGTATATATACTGAAAGCTTTAAATGTAGGGAACTAAACTGAAAAGATATTTAACAAATAAAAAAATCTGACAGATTTGTCATGAATGCAAAAGATTTTATAAGGGGCAGATTTTTTCTTCTAAATAACATATGGTATAAAATGATGTTTTTTGTATCAAAGCGAACACAAACAGGATAGGAAATAAAAGCGAATGTGGGTTCAGGTGCAATTCCGTCAGCTGTATTCCTCGTTCAGTCAATGCCAATCGACATTTCCTATAACATAATTTTGTTTAATGGAGTTACGTGCTGACTTGTTCTGAACTTTCGAACATGGTTAATCTTTTATTGTGGCACCATCTTGTATATTCAATTAACTGTATATACCACGCTCATATTGAGTCTGACGGAATATCTGCTGTAAGGCTTTTTCGACCCATGGGTCTAATCCGTAGTCCATTGTCTCCACGCATTTTTGCGAGAACACCTTGACTGGATCTTATATCTTACGTCCCTTACCATAAACTGAAATAAAATCAAGAAACTGGCGATTAAATAACGTTCATTGTGATGTCACTGATATGTAGTGTTTTCCGTTCTCTGCTACTTTGTATCATCATCGGCCTTGTTTTCCTATTGCGTATCACAATAAACGAAAACAGTTTCATATTCTGATCTAAAGCACTTCAAGTAGTAGGTTTCCAGGAAATGCGATCTAAACTGAGTTAAATAATTTTCAGTTTGCGCAAGCCTTGGCATGCAAAGACTTCACTTTATCAAACGAGTTTAATAAATGTAGTATCACTTCATAAATCTGTTAAGATTCTACTTATCACATAGTTTTACTTTACTAGAAATTGTTTAGAGAGAAGAGAAATAAATACCATCTTTAATTCTGCTACAAATGTTGCACCTTTTAGTTTTTGCGCAAATAAAAAGTCACAAACGTTACTTGACGTAATAATGTGCAGTTCTATAACTAATAAAATTATATAGTTGATTGGTTTTACAAATCATAATCCGAGATCAACGGTCTTTCCAAGACACGTAAAGCATCATTTCTGAACACTGCATTTCAGAAATGTTTATGTGATGACCCGTGTTAAGTTCAGTGAGCATGGTTACAACGTTTTCACCAAAAGGGTGGCAGTTCCATGTACTGTTGATGCAGTATTGCATACGCCACACAAAATAGCACCCCAGTTGTTCGATATTCATATGAAGGGATTATTACTGGATGCATAACTGGTACTAAATCTAGACTTTTAGAATGTTGCGGAGTATTGTAATTCTAGATTTAAGATATTTGCATTATTTGATTTGGAACAATGCCTGACTAGCTAACTTTATAGCAGTCGGGAGACCGGCATCTGTCCACATTCCTCGCCATAAAGTGGTGACATTTTTTCTCTTCTGGATATTTCTATATAAATCGCGCTTGTTCAAGGATAGAGTACCTGTTAGAAGTTTTGACACCCAGCCCTCTAACCACTGAGATATATCATTAATTGTAACGAGTCCCATTGGGATTCATTGCCCATATATGTACAGGCGTAACATTTTGTCCTAATGCGCATGGGGCAATCGATTCTAAAATGGCCGCCAAAACTTTGACAGTTAAGTAAAACGTTAGCAAAGAGAATACTGACCAAGAATGTAATTAGCTTTTTTAGAAGTATCACATTAACTTTAATGTGATATGTTAGCATGTTGTTATAGCAACACTGCTAAATTGCACTTACTATAAATACAGTGTGCAATTTATAATCCTCTACATTGACACCTCAGTACTGGGTACGCCTTTAACATCCTCTCCATTGTAAGCTCAGTATTGGGTACATATTAGGTATACATCTTCTAAATGAACTGTTCAGGAGTTGGTAAACTTTTCCTTTTCTCTGGAAAGGAAAGTTTATACATTTATTTACAAGTGTAATGAATACCATGAAATATTAGGCAGACACACAATATTCGTGTAACTATTACGCTGAAATATCAAGCATACACTATATTCGTGTAACTAATAGCCTGAAATATCAAGCACTTCTTCGCTTCCCGTAATATCTAATCTAAGCCACTTTTTACATAAGACTGATTTTTTTTAAAGCTACTTTAAAAGTCCAAACCACACATCACACTAAGCCACATTTTATTTAGGGCTCCGAGTGGCTCAGCGTTACGGATCACTGCCCTCTCACATCTGTCTGCGTAGGTTTGAGTCTCAGATTCGGCCAATGTTGGTATGTGCGAAAGCTTGCCAGTAGCTTCTCGTGGGCCGGTGGTTCTTTCCGGGGTTTTCCCGGGTTCTTCCTTTACCATTTAGACTGGTCGGTGTAAATACCCAATCTTGTGCTGACAAATGCCGTGAAACCCTACAACAACAACAACAACATTTTATTTATAACATTTTATCATTATTTTTAACATCATCTTTTCTATCTAACATCACGTTGTGTCATCTTTCACAGAAAAGGCAATGGCAGGAAAGCAAAGTGATTCATCTTTACAGAAAAGGCAATGGCAGGAAAGCAAAGTGATTTGGAATGGATACAGGGGTTAGTACATCATCTTGGCAGGTATCTTTCTAATTACCCGTATCACTACTTGATCAAAGTAAGTATTAACATAACGGCTGGAACGCTCGAATCAGTCAAGTCCAATAAATGCCATTTTCTCCTAGAATTAATAATAAATATGGAACAACAGCATCAGAGATTCCGTGCAGGAAGCAAGAACATTAAAGACTCAAAATAGTGCAGATAGGTAAGTATATAGATCGAGTTAATTGATGATTGATGGATATGTAAATATAGGTCATATAAATTTATCTCATCTATCCAACCATCCATCTATCCACTTGATTAACCTGGATTTATTGGGTTTTTCCTGCATAAATCTCCATGCGCATATACACTAATGTTGTTCTGTGTGACCTAGCACCGCATGAAAGATCCGTGCATAAAGAAGTAAAATCTGTAAATCCTGCGATTTTCGGGAACGTAAAATGTCACGTGCTTAGGCTCTAATAAACAGTAACATAGAAAGAGTGAAAATAACAAGCTTGCAAAAACTTAATAAACAATTTATTGAGCACAAATATTTTCCAGAAAAGAACAATAAACTTACGGTTTTAAGAATCAATTCCAAAATTAATCCAATAATAATTCAAAATATAATCCACTAGTGAAATTGCAAAAGTCCTGGTAATAAAATGTCCTAATAATTCCCAGTTCGAATCTTAGTGAAGCATCCAGGATGGAAGATTATGTCACGTGATGAGGTCAGTTCTGGTCTTATGAAATTCAATGAGCTCAATTGTTTTCCAGATAAATAACAAAATAAATCCTCTTGATCCAAACGAATTGAAATAATTTCCAGTACAAAGTATTTTAAAATAACTGAAAATAACACAACTTAATATTCTAACAGCCCAACTTCTACTAAATAGTTCGCTCCAAAACATAATTTATATACCTGTTTTTACGTAAACAAGGAAGGGGTCACATGATCTTCTAGAATCTTTAGAACAAATTTACGTTAAAAAAATCTTGTACACACCGTATGACCCAGATGAGAATCAGTTATTGTTACTCTCAAGAACTAAAAATAGAAAGATGTTTATAACAAAGCTCCATAATGTCCTTGGAATCAACCAATCATTTTAAAAGCTTGTTTACAACTCTGAAGCCAGGTCAGAAATGAGGTCAACGTCTGGTGTTTATTTGTAAAGTACAGTTCATCCCATTTTTTTTAAAAAATATCTCCCAATGAATGAATCTTAAACTTAAAATGTCAAATTTGAATCTGACAAACAAACAATTAAAATAAAAAATAAATGATTTAAATCAAAAATATACGTAACAAAAATAACAGAAGTTTTGCCTCACTAACGTTAACTTCATGAATTGAGGTTTGTATAGTTATTTTATTCCTATTCTGGAAGTCCAGATCTACTGAAAAATGTAACGTACAAGCTGGTAAGAAATGAATAGATATTACTCCAGTTTTTCTACTCGCTTGACTTATATTATTATTACAAACTAAGTTCACTTTAGTCCTCGACAATGCGCATCACGTCCTCACCAATATGATGGTGATTCTGCTGCAGAGGTACATCCATGGGATGAGGTGGCTGGGAGTGCAGAGACTTTGCGCACCCTGCCAAATAAAACGTGTAAAACAAGCTAAATGTTTAGTGTATTACGTTTTCTTTACAATTAGATAGTTCAAATTACGCATTGGAGTATAGGAGTTTCAGGGGGCATCTTACCCTTCATCACGGGTCCCCCTTCAGAGATTCAATCCCAAACACCTTGCTAATTTGTGTATGCAGCCCTTTAAATATAGTTCCTGAATCTGCTCCTTACGGTATGATTTCTTCAATAATGTTGGCCAAATAATAAAATTGATGGATTGTGTCTGTTTGACCTTAGGTCTCATTAATGGGTGTCACTTGATTACTAGCATGGCATGCATAGCATTACGTCATTATCTGTTGAAAGAGAATAAACTGCAGGCATTATAGACTTACATTGATGTTTTCAAGTGAAAAATCAAAATGAAACTTTAAATCTTCTATCTCACTTGGCGTACATAGGAAACCCAGAAAAGACGTAAATGCTTGCGGGCAATAATGTTAGTTTTACAGAATTTGTTGAGTTCTAAAAACACCAGAATTAATATAATTATTATCCAGTACATATTATAACTGTTATGGAACACGGATGGATAGTTTCACATTAGGCTATATCCAATTAAAAGAACGACAATATAAAAGAACAACCACAGCTAGTTCATCCTTAAATTAGCCAAATAACCACCATTGTTGATGTTATCGAAACCATCACTTTCTTTTGGTAGTTTCCTTCAGATGTGTTGATTAGTTCAGAATATTCCTTGTATTTACTGCGAAGTAGTACCATGAAAGCCTAAACGTAACAAGAAATACTTAAACGAAAAAAATCCGTTTACCTTTATCAAAGTGTCACATAACTGACAACGGAGATTTTTGCGGCTTTAGAGAAGTAATTTTCATTCGTAATTTATATCCTTTTGCGGTTGCGATACAGTCTATGTTGTTTTGGTTTTGCTTGGTCCTGGCATTGGTTCTTCTAATGTTTGCAATAATTGCTATTAGAGTTGTAACACTTGTTTTCTTTTGTTATACGATTTGTCCTTTTGGTTTTCTTGTTGTTTCTGCTGATTGTGTTCGCTAGCAAGTTGTGTGTGGTGTGACCACATCTGTTGCATTTCGTATAGTATATGCAGCCTTTAAACCATGACTTAGTAAGACAGCTGTGTAAGAAGAATGCTGGTTTGATGTTTGCTTCTCTCTTTAGTTTCTATTTCGAGAATGTTTTGTCCCAATTTGTATGTGAGTAAGAGTGATTGCATGCATTATCTTTATTTTGAGCTTTTCTTCAAATGTTTCGATCGATACCTTTAGGGGGATCTCAACGGGTGTATCATATAAGTGTAGTTCGTCTGTCTTCCTTTCAATTTTCTTTATTATTGGTTCGGATTCTTTTACCAACACTTTCACCCCTCCTATTTCCATTTTTCCAAGCGGTAGTATTGGCATGTTTCCCTTAGGCCGTAGGATATATCTTTTGGCTCCTTTTCTATTCAGCGAGAATGCCTGCGTCATAAACTCATGATTCATACGTTGTAGTCCCACAATTTGGCATGTCATGCTTGGTGTTTTTTGTATAGGTATCTTTATTCATTGATCTCATGTGTGCCTTCTTTCTACACGCATTCCAGGAAGACGCCATTCTCTGTTTTTATTCCGCTTTGTTATGAAACATTTCTGAGTTCAGTAAGTTTCTTGTAGGACGCCTTTTTCCAGTGTTGTTCGTGCTTCTCTCTGACGTTATTTCATACAATTAAAACTCTGCGTTCGTCTTTCGTAGATTTGTATAATTATCTATTCACAATCATCTGTTCATCCAGGTTGATTTGTCTTTATGTAAGTTCCATCTTGTGGACGTTCGGGCTGTTTGTTTTCTGCGTGCCATTGAACATGTTACTCAGGAAAACTTTACTTCTCATAATGGAGTATCAGATTAATTTCCCGCCATAAATGAAAGACAACAACACAATAGCTAGACTTAGTCGTTTTTCTTTGTATTGATGTACTACTGTCTCTGACTTCATTCTTTTGCAATATCTACCTAATGTAAACTACCTTTATATCCATTAATTTACGCCTGGCATTATTAATTTAGTTTAGGAAATATCTGAAAAAACCATCCACACAAATATGACTCACTTTTTCTTGTACAATATATTTATGATTTAGTCTAACTCTTTGTGCAGTATTGTGTCGTTAGAGCCATTGATTCGTATGAAATTATCGTTAGTATATAGTTGGGATTTAAAGCGTTATTTGGCATAACTCATTCGGCCCCGATGCCGCCTGTACGCGTAATGCAGTTTCTGCATTCAACGGCCGATACCGCCTTTTCGTGAAATTTTTCGTCTGCATTCAATGGCCGGTACCGCTGCTCGGCGATCCGAATGTATGGTCGAAAGAAAGTCTTTGATTGGTTACAAATGGGGCTTTTCCTAGCATCAACCCACTTGTAGCCAATCAGAAATGAATTTACGTTCGTTTGGGCAAACTTTGAATGTTCGGAAACCAAGGATTACTACTTGGGTTCCGTTTCAATACACGTGTTTTTTTTTTTAAAAAGTCATAAAATGATGGCGGAAGCACAAGTGGTTTTTTATGGCGGTGAGGGCGAAAATGAGGAGTTTCTCGTGTTTTATCTCGAAAATATTGAGTAATTAGAGGAGAGACATGTTCGACAGTTGGATAATTTGCGAAATTTCGAATGGGACTTCGAAGATTCTTGAGATTAAATAGTCAGAAAAAGCGGATGATGATAGCGAAAATGAAAGAGTTTCTGCCGATCTAGTAGATTGGAGCTATCGTCTTCTGTCCATCCAAATCAATGATTTTAGTGGAATCAATCCTGGACCTACAATATACAATGACAAATAGACAAGGAAAAAAGAGAAATCTATCTTTTTTCACTTATTATTATTTCCGGAGAAACTGTACACGGACATCGCAAACGAAACCAATCCATATGCCAAAATATGCACATTGGTATCACCAAACAAACGTAGTATCCAAGCTGCAAAATGTTTTTATTGAACGAAGTTCTATCTTAACCAAAAACTGGATGTGAACATTGCCAAGTAATGTATTTACAAATTGTTTCAAACCATATCACATATTAAATTTTCCTGGTTTATTTTCATGGACTTAAGTGCTGATGATGTGATATTCCTAACAATGTTGCACATAATTTTGTAAAATAATGTATATTTGTAAAATAATGTATAAATAAATTGTGAAAGACTTTGAAAAAAAGAAAGAAAAATACATCACTGTGTAGACAAATTAATTTGGATTATTTGATGAAATTATCATGGATTAATATTGGATATAAGAAGAGAAATTAAAGTAAATGTGAAGGCATGTGCATGATTTCTACAAAATTTTCCAAACAGGTAAAACACTCTGGGGCACAAGCAGCTAGTCACAGCTTAGTGTGGCTGGGGCACAGTAACAGTGTTACTGAAAAGTTTCTTGGGGCTGAAAGAGTTAATCGATTCATTCCTGTTTTGACTAGTCCCCGTATTGCCTCATTTGAAACATAATGGTCCCTTTCGTCAAACATTAGCATGTGCGAGAGAGGTTGTCACGTTTAATTTAATTCGGGACAACGATTATAGTCACGTGCTAATTATTTACATCTTTGTGCATTAAAGTATTAATTCATTATCATAATGACTTTAAGGGATGGAGGTTTTACTGTTAGGGTCTCCCGCTTAATTTGGTTTTCGTTATCGCGAGGTTGACCACCCTCGATGTGTGTGCCCGTATCGAGTAAATATAAATATAAGTTGTGAAACTTATAGCTGAAATAACTGTGAGAGGTAGTTACATCAGGAATATACTCTGCTTTTAGAAACAAAACTTTCTCCGAATTACAAAGGAAAGCAGAAATGGATTTGAATAAAATAGCCGATTTGTTTACTATAGATTTATTTCATCATAGGATCGAGTAAACGTCTTATACGATTGCATAACCTGTTTCTTCGGTTCGCTCTATTTCCACTGTAGCTTTTCAGACCCCTGGATCTCAGGATGTTACTTTTCACAATCCGTCTCAGGATACTCTCAGAATACCTCTCAGAATTGATACGTTGCAGGATTACGTTACAGGATTTAACGTCCTGCTACACTTGTCTCTATACTTCTCGGTATACGTATTAGAATTGATACGCCACAGGATTGCATCACATGATTATACGTCTCAGACGCTAGTTGCCTCCGTTGCTTTCAACGTTCCTCCCTCTAGTCGCCAAGTTCGTTGGATTCCTTCAACAACAGTCCCCTTTTGACAACAGTTTTAACGAAATAATTTCTTTCAAATCCTTCCGAGCCTACTCTGGTTTATCTTGCAGAAAAGCTTAGAATGATTTAAATTTTCGATGTTTTGATATTTAAAAAATTTTGTGTGGGAAAATCGCCCCTTAATTTGCGTAACCAATCAGAGTCAAATATCTCAGCCGCCCTAATCAGATGCTCTTAAGACGGAGTCAGCCTGACCTGGTAGTTTAATAGTTACAGATTTTCTGCGATGTTTAAATTGTGACAGCTTTACCATTGAAAAAAGTTTACCGTGTCCCTAACAGTCCGTTTGCCTGCTGTCTCAACAATTGTTCATTTAAGAATAACATTCTCCCCTCGAAAGGACATTACTAAGCATGGCAGTATGGCGTTTGATAAGCGCCATTCTCCATAAATCTAATTATTGGTTATCTGGTCTCAACTAATGAATTCTTGTTAGATCGCCATAAATGTGCCCATTCACAATGATTATTAAATCCTATGTTCACCTGCGATATATATCTATATCTGAAAAATATTAATTTGCTATTTGATATCCATAATTTTAGAAAACAGCGATAGATGCTCCTACTAATGTGTTACGTACGACATTTACGCTGCATGTTTTTTGCTTGATCCCAAAATTGCGAAGTCAATCATACTTATGCTAGAAATGTTTTGGTTCGACAGAAAAAGCAGAGATTGGTCCGATTTATTGTTCCCTCTCAGATAGTGATTAGACCGAATCTTCTCTCCGTCAGCAAGCTGAGGCATTACACGGAAAGAGCTTTGTATATAGTAATATATATCATATGACTTTTATTTGTTGATCATACGTGGGAGAAAAAAAAATCGTCTTGTTAATGATCGGATTGTAAACGTAATTATTATCAATGCCAGGCTTTCCTGTTAAGGCCAAACTGGCTTGGCACAAAACTTATTCTTGTATAATTAGTCTTCCCAGTTGCTTTACCTGTTCCTGTGCGATGTTAAAGCCACGTGCTTGTACCGGATGAACACAGCAAATCTCTGGATAAAAATATACTGATTAAGAAACCCTAGACTTGTATTGGATTTTACAAAGCAAGTACCGTGAATTTATTTTAAGAAAATAATGTTTTTGTCGATGCTAAACATCATGTATATCACGAAATCGGTACCCCAATTAAAGTGACGAGTTCAAGGTTCCATGCACAAATACTAGAGTAACGTAATTTCGTAACATATACTAGAGTAACGCAATTTCATTACCACAATGGCAGTCCATACATAATACAGGAAGGATGATGTTTGTTGACATAAGCATTTGCGAACTGCAGTTACATATCATCGACTTTCGGATTCTGTCGATTAAAGGTTTAAACAACAACAAAAATTAAAACAGTAAACAGGATAGATTGAACGTTGCCAATTCGTTCCAGTCGAGTTTTCATTAAACGTGTGTTAGATTCTTGTACAAACAAATTTGGAAAGTAGGTACCTTCTCCCACATTGTTACATTTTTGTACAAATCTTGTTGCAATGTGGATCCACAGTCCACATTCTTACATTCTTGTACAAACCTTGGTGAAAAGTGGATTCACAGTCCGCATTCATACATTTGTGTACAAACCTTGTTTGAATGTGGAACCAGAGGCTACATTCTTACATTCTTGTACTAACCTGGTTGGAATGTGGAACCACAGGCTACGTTTTTTCATTCTTGTATAAACCTTATTGGAATGTGGATCCACAGTCCACATTCTTACGTTCTTGAAGAAACCTTGTTGGAATGTGTACACACAGTTCACATTATGTTTTTGTAACAAACATACCAGAATCTGGACCCAGAGTCCACATTTTTAAGTTTTTCCAGTCCGCATTCTAACATTATTGTACAAACCTTGTTGGAATTAGGATCCACGGTCTTTTACAAGCCTTGTTTGAATGTGTATCCACATTCCGCACTGTTACATTCTTGTACATATCTTGTTGGAAAGTGCATTCACAGTCTACATTCATAAAATGTTGTACAAACCTTGTTGGAATGTGTATTTACAGTCCACATTCTGATGTTATTGTAAAGACCATGTTGAAAAGTGGAACCACAAGCCACATTCTTACATTTTTGTACAAATCTTCTCTGAAAGTGTATTCACAGTCAGTCATTCTTACATTCTTGTACAAAATATTTTGCAATGTGAATTAACAATTGACATTGCTACGTTCTTGTACGACCCTTGCTGAATTGTGTCTATACAGTCCACATTATTACATTCTTGTAAAAGCCTTGTTTGAAAGTGGATACACTGTCCAAAATTCATACATCTGTGCACAAACCTTGTTTAAATGTGGAATCACAGGCTACATTCTTACATTCTTGCACAAGCTTTGTTGGAACGTGTACACACAGATGACATTGTTACGTTCTTGTACAAAACATACCGGAATCTGGACCCAGAACATTCGTGTACAAATCTTGTTGAACCGCTCCGGTGGCCGAGTGGTTAGAGAGTCTGCCACGGAAACGGGATGTCGTGGGTTCGATCTCCGGCCGAGTCCAACCAAAGACTGACACAAATGGTACTAACAACTGCCTCGCTTGACGCTCAGCATTAAGATTTTAGTATTAACACTGGTCGACCTGGTGTCAAGATAATGTGACTGGGTGGGACATCATGCTACATGTCTGTAGCTCACGGCATATATCGTAGCGATATGACTGAAAAATTGTTAAAGCTACGTTAAACATTATAATCATACACACACAAACCTTCTTGGAATTGGGATCCACAGTCCACATTCTTACATTCTTATACTAACATTGTTGGAATTATGACCCACATCTTACATTAGTATACAAGCCTTGTTGGCATGTGTATCCAAAGTCCACATTCTGACATTCTTGTACAAATTTCGTTTGAAATTGGATTCACAGTCCACGGTCTTATATTTTTGTACAAACCTTGTCCGAAAGTGGAATAACATGCCACATTCTTACATTATTGTACAAACCGTGTTGAAATATGGATCCACAGTCACATTGTACACACCTTGTTGGAATGAGGATTCAGTCAACATTCTTACATTATTGTACAAGTCTTGTTGGAATGTAGATTCACAGTCCACATTCTTACATTATTGTACAAACCTTCTCAGCAAGTGGAACCGCATGCCACATTCATACATTCTTGTACAAGTCTTGTTTGAAGGTGGATCCTTAGTCCACATTCTTACATTTTAAAACAAACCTTGTTTTAAAGTGGAGTCACAGTTTACATTCTTACATTCTTTTATAAACATTGTCGAAAAGTAGAACCACAGGCTCCATTCTTAATTTATTGTACAAAACTTGATAGAATGTCGATCGACAATCCACATTCTTACATTTTTGTACAAACCTTCTTTGAAAGTGGATTCACAGTTTACATTCTCACATTCTTGTATAAACCTTTTTGGAATGTGAATCATCAATCCAAATTCTTATGTTATTGTACAAATCTTGTATAATTGTGTATATAAAGTCCATATTGATACATTATTGTACAAACCTTGTTGGAATGTGGATACACAGTCGACATTGTTACGTTCTTGTTCTAACTTTATTGGAAAATGGATTCACAGTCCACATTATTATGTTCTTATGTAAACCTCGTTGGGAAGTGGATTCCCACCCAGGCTCGATTTTGTAGGAAGTGAAATTAGTGATAGAGAGAGGTAAAGTTCAGAGACCCAATTAGCAATTCTGACAGTTAAATTATTGAGTACGTAAAAAGTGAAATTCATAACAATTAAATAACAATTAAATACAATTCTTTTGACGTTTATACCTGTCCGTAATTATCAGCATAAAGACATGACTATCGTAATATGATGAAAGTAACTGGTAATTATTGATAGATATCAAATTTGAATTACAAGTGTTTGTTCCGTCTAATAAATGTTGATTAAGAGAATGCCTGCGATAAATAATTTTCTTTAAATTTAATTTATAGCAATCGCTCTATTTACTACCAAGATTTTTGTTGATGAAAATAATAAGTCAACCCATTCTATTAGAGGAATGGCAGAGATGCCGATCAAGCAATGCTTTATATATTAATCGGATTGAGGAGAACCGTATAAAATATGTTTCCCTGTAACATTTTTTTTTAAATACAGTGAATTGATATAGGATCTATTAGTATACTGATTTGATGTAGTATATTTAAGTGGGAGCATTCTTTACAGACTTATACATCTCTTTAGAAAGTTGACAAGAAATATTCGAACTGAATGGAAACCACTACCAGGCTGTTGTTTTTAAAGCATATACGAAACTCAGATTGGAATATGTATTGAACGTTTGGCAGCCTCAAAACCATCAACGTGCAGGCAAAATGAAGTGCATGGGGAAAGCCAGATTCGAAAGAGTAAACCCAGGCATGTTCAAGATAATAACACGCCCTTCTATTCAGTCTCAACACAAATTCCAAATGGGCACCATTTCAATGATCCTACCAATACATCAACTAGCCTTGAATGAGAAATATTGTGTTAAAATGCTGACAAAGCAGAACAAAAGTTTAACGTTTCTTCCTTCAAGGTACTTTCTAAATGTCTTGTAATTATGCATCCATATCCTTTACATTGGGAAGAAATGATGGCAGTGAGAGATCTCCCAGCTCTTTATGTTGTTTTTTTTTACCGTTATCTAGGAGATTACAGTGTTATTGCCCGGATCGAGTAAACAATAAAAACGAACACGAAATTAATGGACAGCATAACGGAGATCAGAGCGGATATGTATAATAAAATAACACTAAACCCTGCATGTTATATATATATATATATATATATATATATATATATATATATATATATATATATATATATATATATATATATAAATCAATTATATCAACAAAATGAAATTTAATCACGTTCTCTTACAAATAGAGTATGACAAATATGATAAAACAATGTATGCGAAAGTCAATTAGCCGTTCTATTATACAGATATAACAAGTTTTATCATATAATTGAGTGAATGATCTAAATCACATTTCCGGCATGTGAGCATCACATGGTGCTTCCGTTTTTTGCTCCAAATCACCCTTTGTGATAGGTTCACGTTGCCCTCTCTCTCTCTCTCTCTCTCTCTCTCTCTCTCTCTCTCTCTCTCTCTCTCTCTCTCTCTCTCTCTCTCTCTCTCTCTCTCTCTCTCTCTCACACACACACACACACATCTTTGGGTTACCATTCGTCTTGGCTGTACGCCATGATCTTTCCACTGTACAATGCACTGCAGTTTTTTCGTTCAAATAAAAAATAATAGTTAACAACCTAAATACGTGTATTTCGATCAAACAATATTTCAGCTCTTTGAACTTCAGATATCGTCTATCATAAGTAAATAGAATTAAATATGGCCAGTTCGCAGTCTAATGTACACTCACAACCCCTTTGACGTGGATATTTTAGCACTTCCTCTCATTCATAACTGCACTAGGACATAACTAGACATTTCAGATAATTATTACTGCCCTGCTGTGGCTATAAATTACCAGCTGAGTTATTCATGTCGACATATGCTCGGTTGAAAAGAATTCATAATTTAATTGCACAACTACTTAATGAACTTCACTCCTTTTCTTAACTACGTTAATATACTAATTAGCGATTCATTGACATACATTTCCAGACATAAAGCGATAAACTCACAGCGTAAATTATGCAAATCATTTGAGACAAATAATGTACTTTTCACCAGATCCCTATCATACATGATTCCTATTACACACAACTAAATCCGAACTCACTCATATAATACCTCAGTCATATATTATTTGAAAAGAAAATGCATGTATTACAAATTTGAATACGTTTAACAAATAATTACATTCCTACATAAACAAACATATATTTTATACAATTGAGACTATACATTTTGCTTTTTTCTGAAACTCGCTCCCTTATCATCAGATAATTCCCTCTGCCTCTTCGCTAGTTTCAAATCTCTCAAATGTCCAGACTCCTTGCCTGTTGGTCAATTTATTTAACAAGAGAAATTCCTAATTAGTTTTCTTGGAGGTCCCTCATACTTTGTCCTCGGCAGAAAAACTTGGACTGACTAAAACAGATACTTAAACGATTCTATTTTGTCTTGGGAACACCACGTCTCGTTTAGATTAGCCAATTAGGATTAGTTTCTCTACTCCCCCAATCATTGTATCACTCCAATCGAAGTCAGAATAATCCTCTATAACTCGTCTTTATTTATAACTATTACTGAAAACATAACTGTATGACACCTGTTTCAAATATCCCAAGACTTCTTGGTTTGTCCCAACTGATGGAATTTGCGGCTGTTGAATTTGCGCTAACATTGATATATTCCTTGTCTCCGACCATTATTGAAACTAAAATTTAATTCCTGCCTTCAAGCAGGAGAGGTAACCTATTTCAAGCTGCCATGTTATTGCGAGCCTGGCTAAAACATAAATCTTAATGGTTACGTGTCACACTGACTGCGATAATAATTTTAAACCATTGAATAGGACAATCCGGGGTTTTTCACTTTCCTAACTTTGAATGATGTAATCTGAGTTACCACCTAAACGTACTCTGTTGAACCCTTCATCTCAGATTCCCCCGTTGACTTCAATAATTCGCCCCTATATGCTCGCCACCCTTAATATATCGTACCGGTACCTGGTACTGCTGTATAAATAAATGGTTTATAAATAAACAGTTTAAAACGTTTCACAACAAATATCAAGTTGTTCCATGAAAATCGAAACTTCCTTTCACCTTAACGATTCCAGTAGCTTTCTCATCATACGGGGAAGACACTTGATGCATTCTGGACACCGAATGCCATGACTACACATTCATACTTCCCATCTGGATTCGATCTATCTCCACTTGTCAGTCAAGCTGATCAATTAACCAATCAGCAAGCATAAATTAGACACACCTCCAGGCATTGCATTCGTCTGCCATTGTCCTCTGACAAGCTGCCTGTGGCAAAAATGAACTGATTATGATACGTATTTAACAAATTTGCAATGATTTGTTGATTTATGCATAGAAAAGAAGTCAGTGTGAGATTCGCAATTCTCACAGTCAATAATCAGATCGTCTCAGTGGAGGAATTAGATTTATTCCTTTCTCGAAACATAGACAAACTTCGATTGACAAAGACTTTTTGTGGTCAGCTGAATATGGAAACAGTTGATGGAAATTACATGTTCTTTTGCATAAACGTATGTAAAAAGTACTTCCCGTCGACGGCTTGAAGAAAAAAAATATTGAAATTGACAAATATATGTAAAATATATATTGGCTTCTTTCACAGCGAAATTCTGTTTTCATAAATACGTTATCGAGCAGCTTTGAAATTGATTTTTATTATTTACTTAACACTTAGGTTATTATTATATGAACTTTGTTACGTGCTTAGGCTCGAATAATCAGCAACACAGAAAGAAGTGAAAATAACAAGCTTGTAAAATTTAACAAACACATTTATTAAGTACAATTATTTTCATAAAAGAAAATATTTAATAAACTTACGGTTTTAGAGAATCAAATCCAACATTAATCCATTATGGAATTCACAAAAATAATCCACTAATGGAATTGCAAGAGTCCTGATAAATAAATGTTCTAATAGTTCCAGGTTCGAATCTTGACGATGTAATCCAAAATGGCTGACGATGTCACGTGAAGCTGTTCTTGTTTTATAATCATCCAAATGAAATTATGAGCACATGTTCTTTTCCAAATAAATAAAATAATTCCTCTTGCTTCAACGAATCGACACAAATTCCAATATAACTCAAAACACAACTATTAACTTAAAAGCCCAGATTCTACTGAAATGTTTTTCTCCCAAACAATAATTTAAATACCTGTTT
Source organism: Unio pictorum (assembly GCA_030141615.1). Classification (NCBI taxonomy): domain Eukaryota; kingdom Metazoa; phylum Mollusca; class Bivalvia; order Unionida; family Unionidae; genus Unio; species Unio pictorum. The sequence continues at coordinate 13,369,972 of JARLTB010000102.1, read as the reverse complement.
TTACGTAAACAAGGAATCACGTGATTTTTTGGAAGTTCATAGAAGGTCAAAGAAAGAGGCTACCTCCACTAAGTCACGTACGAATGGAATGATCTAGATAAGAATCATTCACTGTTCCCCCCCCCAACTTAAAATAAAAAGATGTCCCTCTTGTTTACAAATAGAGTCTAGGTCAACTTAAATTTTCCAGAATAGATATCTCCCAATTAATGAATTATAAATCCTAAAATGACAAATTTTAATTTGACAATTAAAAATAAATAATTTAAATCCAATAGACGTAACAACTTGAACTACACATATAAATATTGTCTACTGCTGTATAATTTTTGTAACTTTGTAATTTTACATTTTTAAGAATATTATATCATTTTTAATAAAAATATCACTCAAACTGAAACAAATCTATGTACCAAATCCTGCATGTTTGTCGGAGGTTAACCGGTTGTCATCTCACGTGATTGGTAGGCGGAGCAATCTATCATCTGGCGTAATGCTAATTGCAAAAGAAATTCTTGCTCCGTTTTCACTCAGGACTTTAATTTGCCATTACCCTTTTGACAGGTCAGTTCAAAAAATATTTTGCGTTGGTCTCTCAGACAAATATGGACAAAGGATCCGGTAAAAATTTTTTACCTAAAAGACTGTCATGTTATTTAATTTCCTGTAATCGATACAAAATCGGCGAGTGATGTCCCTTACTGTCCCCACCCCACCCCAGTCATAAGCAGTCTAACGATTCTATTCTCTTTTTCCAAAGCCAAAACTATATACTGCCCCTGTCAAGTGTATATAAACTTTCCCATCTGCGTTCTTTCCTCCAAAATGGAATACAAACCTGAAAACCATGAAAAGAAGACTCCAGTATGATTGTCACTTGCAAAAACCATCCAATCGATACCCTAGATTCACTTGGTAGCCACAGAAACAACATGTTTCTATTATGGTATAGGTCGCATATACGAGTCACGGTACAAATTCAACTGCGATAGTAAACACATGGAAACACCATCATATTCTAAATTCAATAACTTAAAATTTCTGCGTGCTAATGATCAGACCTATATTTCTCCATGCAGAATTTATCCTTGGTGCAAACTTCTTTGTGGAGAACACCATATGAGGCTTGGCAATTTTTTAATCTACATGTGCATGAAACACATGTTATTGATTCTGCACCAAATGAATCAGATGATATTTTCATGTTTTAGTACTCCTAAGTCAAGCTAGTAAAAATACTAAAATTACATCACGAGAATATTGACTCTATTTCTTTTAAATTACAGATAGAATAAACTCTCAAAAGATAGTTTTACTAAAATTTTACTTTTCATTATTAACCAATTATGGACGACCAAACCCGTACATACTCTACTATTTCTTCACCCATTTCTAGACTGGTTCACATTTCTTCCATACAATTAGTACCGTGTGTCCTATATAGACGGTCAATTCTAGGTTTTAATTAGATGTGTTTCAGTGTATAGAACAGCCGTTGTATATCAGTGGTAGTATTCATCCCAAAAGAATAGCGTGACATATATTTAGTATCTAAATTATGTAACACTGCAACTAAATCATTCATTATGGTTTTCATAACACTGCAACTAAATCATTCATTATGGTTGTCATAACACTGCAACTAAATCATTCATTATGGTTTTCATAACACTGCAACTAAATCATTCATTATGGTTGTCATAACACTGCAACTAAATCATTCATTATGGTTGTCATTATACTGCAACTAAATCATTCATTATGGTTTTCATAACACTGCAACTAGAACATTCATTATGGTTTTCATAAAAATAAAATAATTCCTCTTGCTTCAACGAATTGACACAAATTCCAATATAACTCAAAACACAACTATTAACTTAAAAGCCCAGATTCTACTGAATTGTTTTTCTCCCAAACAATAATTTAAATACCTGTTTTTACGTAAACAAGGAATCACTGATTTTTTGGAACTTCATAGAAGGTCAAAGAAAGAGGCTACCTCCACTAAGTCACGTACGAATGGAATGATCTAGATAAAAATCATTCACTGTCCCCCCCCTCCCCGAACTAAAAATAAAAAGATGTCTTTGTATTTAGCCAATCGATTTTGAAGCTTGTTGACACTGTCTGAAGCAGGGTCAGAAATTAGGTCAACCTTCTTGTTTACAAATAGAGTCTAGGTCAGCTTGAATTTACCAGAATTATGGTTGTCATAACACTTCAACTAAATCATTCATTATGGTTTTCATAACACTGCAACTAAATCATTCATTATGGTTTTCAAAAAAATGCAACTAAATCATTCATTACGGTTTTCATAACACTGCAACTAAATCATTCATTATGGTTTTCATTACACTGCACCTAAATCGTTCATTATGGTTTTCATTACACTGCAACTAAATCATTCATTATGGTTTTCAAAAAAAATGCAACTAAATCATTCATTACTGTTTTCATAACACTGCAACTAAATGATTCATTATGGTTTTCAAAAAAATGCAACTAAATCATTCATTACGGTTTTCATAACACTGCAACTAAATCATTCATTATGGTTGTCATTACACTGCATCTAAATCATTCATTATGGTTGTCATAACACTGAAACTAAACCAAACATTACGGTTTTCATAACACTTCAACTAAATCATTCATTATGGTTTTCAAAAAAATGCAACTAAATCATTCATTACGGTTTTCATAACACTGCAACTAAATCATTTATTATGGTTTTCAAAAAAATGCAACTAAATCATTCATTACGGTTTTCATAACACTGCAACTAAATCATTCATTATGGTTGTCATTACACTGCAACTAAATCATTCCTTATGGTTTTTATAACACTGTAACAAAATCATTCATTATGGTTTTCATCACACTGCACCTAAAACATTCATTATGTTTTTCGTAACACTGTAGCTAAAACATCCATTATGGTTTTCGTATCACTGCAACTAAAACATTCGTTATGGTTATCGTAACACATTGCAACTAAATCATTCATTATGGTTTTCATCACATTGCAGCTAAAGCAATCATTACATACGTGACTATGTATGCAGCTAAAACATTTATTACATATGCGACACTGTATGCGCTTAAAAGATTAATTACACACGTTACATATGCAGCTATTACATTAATTACATACGTGACTATGTATGGAGCTAAAACATTAATTACATATGCGACACTGTATGCGCTTAAAAGATTAATTACACACGTGACATATGCAGCTATCACATTAATTACATATGTGACACCGTATGGGGCTAAAACATTAATTACATATGTGACACTGTATGCAAATAAAACAATCATTACATGCGTTACACTATGCAGCTAAAACATTAATAACATGTGTGACACTGCAGCGTCCATTTTGTCTGCCTCTTCCGCCCTCGTCCTATTGAAAAACAAGTTGACTGAATCTCTCTTTTTGGAGCAGTTTCCTAATCTCCTAGATTATGGGAATTCGATAGGTCGCAACCTAATTATTCTTGGAGATGTCAGCTCTCACCTGCACTGTCCTGGCAACTCATACATGACATCCCTAGATTCCATTCATGTTTTCAACCTTAAATAGTCATTTAACCGTCACACCCATTAACATGGTCATATTTTAGACTTAATACTTCATAGACCTGATCACAATATTCTGCTATCCACCCTTGTATCCAACGAACTTGCATCGAATCACCTCTGCATTATATGCCATCTGGACGTATCAGTCCCTAACCCTCTACCTTTTAATGCTACTAAGAAAAACCTCCGCATGATAAATAGAACCAAACTAATGCATGACATCCAAGCAAAACCTAACAACTTTCTTAAAACCTACAGCATAGCTGCCTGCGTTCATTGCTCGAAAAACATGCTCCAGCCACCCATTGCAGCGTATCAATTCAAAAGTGTTCTCCGTGGTATACCAGTTTCGCACTACTAAAAGAAACCGCCGTAAAGCAGAGAGGCTTTGGCTTTCCACCAGACTCACTATTCATAAACATATATATAAAACTGCTATAAAAAAACGACACAAACATAGTCCGTGTAGCCAAATTATCCCACTACCTTACTAAGATCACGAAGAGTTCCAGTTGCAAAGAGCTCTTCGAGATAACAAACAAACTGATGTCAAGGAACAAACGTATACCACTTCCAACTACCTTCTCTCCAGTAGACCTTCCAGAGCTATTTGCACATTTCTCTCGTGACAAAAGTACAAACCATTAGAGATACGCTTGACAAAACAATTTCAATTGACTCGTTGTCACCATACAGTTACGATATAGAATTTCAGTGACAATCATTGGGAGCATTTGAACCTGTCTCTATCGATTTGGAACAGACAATCGTGATGAAGAGTGCACCATAGTCATGTGAACTTGATCCAATTCTAACATCACTGCTGCTTGAGTGCTAAGACCCAATATTGACTTCACTAACTGATGTTATTAATATAATTCTCCCATCAGGGGAATTCCCATCTGTTTTCAAAACTGCCATTGTAAAGCCTCTGCTGAAGAAACCAACACCCGACCGTAACAATTTAAAGAACTATCGTCCAGTTTCTTATCTCCTGTTCATATAAAAAGTCCTAGATAAAGTTGTTCTAAACCAACGGGAAAAGCACACAGAAATTGTTAATTTTATCAACGACCAGAATATTGACATCTTCTTCCTGACAGAAACTTGGTAGCATTCCACAGGTGATGAATTTAAGTGTGCGGATTTAACACTCAGCGATTACTCCATCACGTCCTTCCCCCGCAACTCTCGCAAATCTTCTAGAGTATGGAAATTCGATAGGTGGCAACCTAATTATTCTTGGAGATTTCAACTTTCACTTTGACTGTCCTGGTAAACCATATATGTCAAAACTCCTAGATTCGATTCATGTTTTCAATCTTAAACAGTCAGTTAACCATCCTACCCATAAACTTGGTTACATTTTAGACTGGTTTCTTTATAGACCTGATGATAATATTCTGCAATCCACCCTTGTATCCCATGAACTTGCATCGGATCACCTCTGCATTGTATGCCATCTCGACGTATCAGTCCCTAACCCTCCACCTCTATTTGCTACTAAGAGAAACCTCTGTATGATAAATAGAGCCAAATTCATGCATGACATCCAAGAAAACCTAGCAACTTTCTTACATCCAACAGCGGAACAACTTGATAACTGCCTGCGTTCATTGCTTGAAAAACATGCCTAAGCCACCAAATGCAGAGTATCAATAAAAAAAGTGTTCTCCATGGTATAGCAGTGTTAGGGACCAGCTTCGCACTCTAAAAGACATCGCCGAAAAGCAGAGAGGTTTTGGCTTTCCACCAGACTCAACATTCATAAACAAATCTACGAAGCCGCTAAGAAGAATGTCACAAACATAATCCATTTAGCCAAATCATCCCACTACAGTACTAAGATCACGGAGAGTTCCAGCTGCAAAGAGCTCTTCGAGATAACTAACAAACTAATGTCAAGGAACAAATGTACACCACTTCCAACAACCCTCTCTCCACTAGACCTACCAGACCAGTTTTCAAATTTCTTCGATGACAAAGTACAAACCATTAGAGATTCGCTTGATAGCACAATTTCAACTGATTCGTCACCATACAGTTATAATGCAGAATTTCAGCGACAACCGTTAGGAGCATTTGAACCTGTTTCTATTGATTTAGTACGGACAATCGTGATGAAAAGTGCACCAAAGTCTTGTGAACTTGATCCAATTCCGATATCACTGCTGCTTGAGTGCTTAGACCCAATATTGCCTTCACTAACTGATGTTATTAATATCTCTCCCATCAGGGGAATTCCCATCATTTTTCAAAACTGCCATCGTAAAGCCACTGCTGAAGAAACCAACCATGGACCATAACGATTTAAAGAACTACCGCCCAGTTTCTAATCTCCCATTCATATAAAAAATCTTAGAAAAGGGTGTTCTAACTCAACTTGTATCTCATTTGAATTCAAACAGTCGTTTTAGCAATGTACAGTATGCATATCGCCCTTGCCACAGTACTGAAACTACTCTAATGAAAGTAGTTAATGACATTATCTCTGCTTTTGATAGCTGAAATATTACAGTCCTCACCGTCCTTGATTTGTCATCAGCATTTGACACAATAGACCATGATATAATACTTTACTGTCTCCAGCATGTATTTGGCATTCAAAATAGAGCCTTCCTGTTGTTCAAGTCCTATATAGTCAAAAGGATACAAATTGCATCTGCAACTGGAATACATTCCAGCCCAGTTAATCTATGTTGTGGTGTTCCAAAGGGGTCTGTTCGTGGTCTTGTTCTCTTCATTCTATACCCTCAGCCGCTCTCAAGTGTCATAGATCATCACGCAAGGTTTCACCTAGTATACGCTGATGATACCCAAATATACAAGTCTGGCCATCCAACTGAAATTGATGCTACCATCCAAGGAGTAAAGAAGTGCTTTTCTGATGTGAAATCATGGATGACATGTAACAAGCTGCGGATGAATGATGATACAAATGAGGCCATTCTGATCACAATACAAAGACTTCCTCATTCCCATCCTTTACCTCAAACCATAAATATCAGCAACACCAACATCAAATTCACAAAGTCAGTACTTAACCTAGGTGTTACTCTAGAAAGTAGTCTGACACTGCACCAACATGTCATGAACATATGCAAGGCTGCATATCTTGAGCTGATGCGCATCAGCTCCAGTCGCAAATATCTTTCAGTTGATGCCATTAAAACAATTGTGTGTTCCTTAGTACTTTCAAGACTAAACTTTTGTAACTCAAATATGTCTGGTTCGTCTCAGTATCTACTCCAGAAACTTCAAATAGTTCAAAACACAGCTGCTCGGATCATCTTTAGAGTACCACAGTCAGAGTACACCTCACCGCTGCTATGTACCCTATACTGGCTATCTATTCGATCCAGAATCAAACACAGAATTTGTTCTCACTGCTACGTTTCACTGACGGACTCCAGTCAAGCATACCTTTCCCCCCCCCCCCATGTGTATACACCACCAAGATACTTACGCTCCTCTTCTGACTTGGAATGAATTGCCCATTGAAATTAGACACAAAGACACAGTGATCCCTTTCAAGTGTGCTCATAAAACACTCATTTTTCGACTGCAATAGCAAACTTAAACCTAATAATGTTTCCTACTTTAAATATTTTCAGTATTTTATTATGTGTTCCAATTTCGTGGTGGTTTTATTTTGTTTTGTTCTTTGTAGTCATATCATTATGGCTGTTGTAAAGCGCTTAGAGCTTCTAAAGATTAGACGCTATACAAAGTCTTCATTACTATCATTATTATTATTAGTAGTAGTAGTAGTAGTAGTTTTAGTAATAGTAGTAGTAGTAGTTGTAGTAGTAGTAGTAGTAGTAGTAGTAGTAGTAGTAGTAGTAGTATACAGCTAAAACAATAATTAAACACGTGGCACTGTGTGAACCTCAAACATTAATTGCATATATGACTGAATGCAACTAAATCATGCATTACATACCTGACATTAATTACATATATGACTGAATGCAACTAAATCATGCATTACATACCTGACATTTTATGCAAGTAATATGCAGGAATACACAATTGGAGAAGTAAGATTTTCTATGTGTAAGCTAGAGCCTACTACAAACAGAGATGTTAGATTTTTTTTAGAGATATGCACCATGACTGGAAGAATTTCAAATGAATAAAACATATACTTCCAAATGAGAATTTAGGTCCGAACGGTTCTACTAAATTATAGACAGGATTCATGATGTCACGGAGATGGAAATCTCCTACCTACTGCCTGGCGATCGGGTGTAAATGATTTTGAAACTTCGTGAATCTTGTCAAGTCTGTTGTTAAATTCGTATAATTTTAATTATTTTTTAAAATGATCCGAAATCTCAAGTAACAGCATTAAGGACTATTTCTGAATTTTATATAACAACATTGTTAAAGCACACAAGAACGGCGGATGAATACAGAAATAATTAGTTTTGGTTATATGAACTAATAGCTTCTTGTTTTTAACATAAGATGATGAAATTTTAAGCAATCAAAATACCGGTTGCAAAAATATTTAAAAATTTTGTAATTATATTAAAAAATGTTTCACAATTTTTGACAACTAATTGTATGATTAGTTTTAGGTTCAGCACAACGTTTTGAATATGGTTGGTATTTCGCGCTGTCATCATATTGAGTATGGCATTTCAGGAGATGCAAATGCTTTCAAAAATGTTTAGATTAAAAGGTAAAATTGCTTTAGAGAAATACAATTAAGATGCACTAAAGATCTCCTGAACACTTGCCTCATAAATTCAATACACATCTTCATTCTTGAGAAGCAATTAAAATATGCACTTAATGGAAGGAACTGGTAAACATGCTTCGAATCTGAAATGCTGAATGTAATTTTAGAAGCTCTTCACCAGGCTTATAGTAAAATTTCAATAAAACGCATCAGTTTGGAGGCAATAAAGCTTTTACCAATTCCAAATATTGAACCAACTTTGTTTATTTAAAGGTTTCACATTTCCAGTTTCACGAACTTCATCAAAATGCGTCCTTATCGGTACATTAGCCAAATTAACTGAGACTGTTGCTATGGCAAACCCATTGCAATTATTCGTTCTTCTTTTGGTTGAACTACTGTTGCGACATTAAAATGTTAGTTATGTTTTGCTTCCTCCTTTTCTGTTACTGTGTATCTTACTAGTAGCCATGTATTTTGCAAGATATTTTTCTCTCCCTACCCTAAGTTACAATTAAATGATGCATTTATGACCATACATACGACGCTCTTCCATTAGTTACTTTTTCCTTTAAGAAAAGTATCGTATTTGATAATATAAAGTTCTTTTTCAAAACAAATACCTTAGTGTATGTGTGTGCAATGAACAGCAATGGCAAACATACATGGTAATATAACAATTCATCTGACAAAGGTATAAGATACAATTGCTTTTGCTATATCAAACACCAATATAATCAGTCTCGTACCAACCAGTAATCTGGCAAAGTATACGAAAATTAAAGTCACTAAACTTCGAGCGCCATTACATGCTGAGCATCTGAAATATTTGTTTTCAAACAAAAAGCAAGCTACACATTTAAGGCTGATCCATTTTGTATCAATGTAAAAGCGTACAAAAATGACAAATATATTAGAAAACTAATTTCTGTAATAAAAAGGTTGCGTTTCAGAATCTAAAGAAGATGCCACATTATATAGTAAGAACATGGTAAAACAACCAAAAAGGTTTGCATTCTTTTTCTAACATTTTGACTTGTAGTTTAAGGAATTTAATTTCCCATTGTATCTTTTGTACATGCACATCAACAAGTTTGTTATCTAATACGTACATGAGCTCTTCGTGATTCACTTGTTATCTAAACAATCAAACATAATGATCGGGTTGGCATATTATGGATAAGCTATTCTTACATAAACCTTCATTCCGTAATTTTGTAAGTAAAATATAGATGTCCTCAATGTGTTTTCTTGGCAGTCTTGGCATTTTTAGAACTTACTTATTTTTATTTATTTCGGCAGATTTTCAATTAATTGTTCAAAGTGGTACAATATATATTTCAAGTCCTATCTAAATATTAGTCTTTTGCTTGCTTGCCATTGAACGTCAGTCATCTACATGTATTTAATGTCTTTCCATAGTCTTCTTTGTTTATATGTGTATTTAAAAATATGTTTAGGCAGTATTTCCGCTTTGGTTGATTCATTCACAAAGAAGCATATGATGAAGCCAAAATATTTCATTTGGTCTTAATACAAATTAATCAGATATATTATCAGGGCCAATCACGACAAATTATATCATAACACATTTTTGGCGACCAAGATTAAAGGAAAGTTTGAATCTATGTCAAACCTAATATGCTTACCGTTTAAATTGTATCTACATGGCATATGCTTAGCAGTTCTCCAAAAATGTATCATAGCATATAATCAAAATAGACTTACTTTACTGAATTAAAATAATTTAATCGTTTAAGTTCAATAAATCCATTACCAATATAATTGTAAATGGTGAGCACTTCCTGGAAGGAATGGAAACTGTGCGGCTGTCTTGCTGATGTAGGCAAACAAAACAGAGCAAATACATTTATCTACCGACGTTTCTTTCATACCCATTTACACAGCTGATCTGGCGTTCGATACAGCTATCCGTTTCGTATTTGAGAATCGGTCACCTACATAGAACATATTTAACGAGTTATTCAACGGACGCGTTGGAAGAGTATATGAACTGGAAGCGTTCAAAGAGTGTAGCTAATTGACGTTTAAAGAGAATGTATATAATAACGTGAAAATAAAGTATGTAATATATACCAAAGTATATTCGTTGTTTATTCTGAGTGTGTATGTGTGTGTGTGTGTGGGGGGGAGAACTTGTTTGATATTGCTTATGAATAAGTGTAGGCCTGACATTTACGATGCATAATTACGCGACATCAAACACATTCTTCCCGCCATCGAGAGAGAGAAAACAACTTTGTTTTGTGTATATCTTGAGTATTTTCTTTAATAGTAATCATCTGCCACCTGCCACTATCAAGCTAATAAGGCACACAAACCTGTAACCTTAACATTTTGCTGTGGGCAAACGGTTGATAGTTTATATATAGCAGGTGTCGGAAAAACTGGCACGCCAGCTCTCTGGAAATGGCACGCGGTATACGTTGTAGTTTTGTATTGTATGTACTAGAAACGATAATTAAATTAAAGGTACTTATATGACTCGACACGATGCACTTTACAATTGCACAGACCTATCACATACGTTATAATACGTTCCTGATGACTGGTATATGATTTAAATATTCCACATTTGCAGATCCTCTGTTGTTCAAAAATGGCAAGAGTTCTGTTATTTTCTAATGGCAAGAGTTCTGCTATTTTCTAATGGCAAGAGTTCTGATATTTTCAAATGACTGAGGAATACAAGATTGTTGCAGAGAAACATTGCTATTTTTTTACGTTTTTATTTAACATATTTCCTCAATAACAATGGGAAATGTATTTAGTAACATCTCTCTCTCTCTCTCTCTCTCTCTCTCTCTCTCTCTCTCTCTCTCTCTCTCATTATCTTAATCTCATTTTTTCTTTCAATCTATTTAAAATATCTGCAAGATGTGTCAGAAATTCTTCCCCGTTTTTTGTTTTTAAATAAGATGTCTCCTTGTCCTTCAAAATCTGGACTCATCGTGAACAGTCAAACCGCCATATTGTTTCTTAGGAAATAGGACTCATCATGAACAGGGGAAACCCCGATTGGCCGAGTGGTCTAAAGCGCTTTCGTTTAAGGATCACTGCCACCTCACCTCTGTCAACGTGGGTACTAGTCTCGGATTCAGCCAACGTCGGTGTGTGAGAAAGCTTACCAGAACCTTCTCGTGGGTCAGTGGTTCTTTCCCGGGGTTTTCTCAGGTTCTTCCTCCACTCTTTATACTGACCGCCATATATAGCCTATCTTGTGCTGAAAATGACATTAAACCCTACAACAACAACAACAATAACAACATCGTAAACAGCAAAGCCTCCGAATGTTTTCTTAGGAATGAGGATTTATTGTGAACAGTCAAACCTCCGAATATATTTTTAGGAATCAGGTTTCATCGTGAACGAATAAAACTCTGTGCTATATTAAGAATCATGATTCATTGTGAGCAGCCACACTTCTGAATATTTTGTTAAGAATAGTCGGTTGTTTTCAACTTTTTATTTATTTCAGCAACTTAGAACTTACATTCGATCTCAAAAATATTATTTGCTGCAGTATTATATGTCGGTTATCACATCGGTTTTTACTTGGGTCCACTAAATTGTATAAGCCAGTCTTGCGACAAAGAGTCGTTGCATAAACTCATATAGATAGCACATGTAAGGAATATTTATTAAACGTCACAATTAAATGATGGATTATTAGCGTGACCATAAGTAATTATACTTTTGCATCCATAAAAGGAATCGGTCTTTTTTGGAAAAAGAATTCGATGAACTATCTCGCACCCCTGTTCTAGTGCGACTAAAATATTGCAGGTTCTAATAACCAGCTATATCAAGTCTACTCGACCTTATCCGACCTCCGTTTAACCTATGATAAACATTATGAGAAAAAAAAATGTCGGTACCTTTCTTGGTAATTAATAAAGTGAATATTGTGGTAAAAAGTGCCTTTGAAACCGACATAACAAAATTCTCCTCTTGCTAAATATTTTATATGTATCCGACATTTCGTAAGTTTGACTCCGGCGTGTTTTCTTTGGATACGAAGTGCTGTATGTAAGAGTATATGAATTAATTTATCCGACATTAATTATCCTTGTCCTAGTTATTTACACCTGTGTGATGTCGGGTCAGTTGTTATGATGTGCATGGAGGCCACCATATGAAAGCAAAAGTCGAGGAATCGTACCGTTATGATTTACCTAATTAAACTTGATTAACAAAAGGTCAACACGCAGAAGCGTCAACTGGTGAACTGGGACTTATGTCCACACATTGTATTAGTCAAGTACCTAGTTTAACGGACGAGGGCTTTAATAGGTATGTATACATTCGTATAGGGTTTAACAGTACATCAGGATAGTCCAGGATAAATCACACAGAGTAAGACTATGTGTCTCCCAAAAGAAACGCGGAAGTGATAAAACAATCAAACAACAAGACGACAACAACAACAACAACAACAAAAATGGTAAACACTTTTAAATGTAACATCAATGCTTTTGTTTGGTTTATTTTATTTTATATCATCCCGCACGCCTAAATAGTGTCAACACTCACCTCACTAACACATCTTCACTAAACATCACATGGTAAAATATTTAATTCTTGCTTCCATTGTAGCCGATAAGATTAAAAGACTTATACTGCCTTTTCTGTATACACCATAATGTTTGAAAATATATGCGTTTTCAGTTCATGTGTAACAGGAAGCTGTGTAACAGGAAGCTGTATCATTCGTGCCTCTTTTATGACATGGTTATTCAAGGCATCATTCATTGTTTTAGGTTTCGTTTCGTTATCACCTAACTGTATAGATAAATGGCGTTATTATTTTGCAAGCAGACCTATGTTTATATTATAAATGATGCCTTAGGTCGGACATGAAAGTAAAGTAAAACATATATAATTTCATCTGGTGTTTGTAGTCCACATCTTGTTTATATAATGACCATCGAAATACTCCTTAGTACATACAAATGGAATGCTATAATTTAGTTTTACGGAGTTTTGAAGTCGTTCAGATGTCGTAGTTCCTTCTTTTGGAATGCTATAATTTAATTTTACCAGGTTTTCAAGTCATTCAGATTTCTTCAAGTCATTCAGATTTCTTCAAGTCATTCAGATTTCTTCAAGTCATTCAGATTTCTTCATACAAATCTACAGAAACTGATTAATACTAATATTGAATGTTACGTTCGTTTTCATCAACGTATATATTGATTCATTAGAGACAAATCTGAGCATCTCAGACAATCATATCAATGAAACCTATATAACTGCTCGATTAAGCCCGTCAGAGTTACCTCCCTCAGCTTTGCACACACACACACACACACACACACACACACACACACACACACACACACTGTCGTAAAGAACAAAGTTAGATTATCAATTTGACAAAGACAAAACCAGGTAATTCGTTGCATTTAAGAGAGACAACTATACTGGAAATAGACAGGGGTAAGAGTTATCTTGTCATAATAGACACATTTCACATTGACTGCCATGTTTATCACATTTTAAAAAAATACAAAATACGATCTAGATATAAGTTAACATAATCTCACATGTTGCCTAGAGTCACAACTTATTTTTAAGCCGAACAGAAAGTATAATTCTTACATAATGCGCCAATCATAGCTAGTTTTGTTGTTTATTTCTAAATAAAATATTCCCACACCTTAAGCTCCACCCACCAGGTGTTATACAATTAGTACATTACTACCTAATGTAAGTTTAGTGAAATAAACCGTTAATGCAAATAACTTTTTTCCCCCAGCTTTTAAATTTATCCAGCGCAGTTTTCATTGAAATCCGCACCTCAGTTTTTAATAGTCGATGGTCTGACTTGATCAACAAATTTTAGCAAGAGAAAGGATACTTATTTTCTTTCTTACAAGTTTTGTTTATTCTGATGTGTTTAAAATCTACGTTTTTAGAAAGTATCGTTAATTCTTGTTTGACAATTTGAAGTCCTAATAACGTTAGACTCGACAGGTTAGCATGACACCCGGTAGAGGGATACGTGATCACGTTGTTTTAATAAGCACGATAAATACAGTGAATATATTGTTTACATTTTTGTAGTCTGTATCGAAAATCGACGTCTTCGTTGAAATCTCCGCATCATTCACCTTTACCGTGCATGAAATAAAACTTAGTTTTCATTATATTTATTGGTTACGCGTCATTGTAATATTGTAGCAGGCAAGACAAGAATAAGCCGACAAGGGGCTGACGGATCCCTTCCTCATGGGGTTATGGGTTACCTTCCTCATGGGGCTGCTGGTTGTCTTCATCACGGGGCTACCGGTTGCCTACAAAAATAGCGTCCGGTTGCTATCTGTTGCATTTCTCGCCAAAATGAGACCGTACACCATCTGCTTAATGAGGTTTCTATTTGATGTATTTAAAAAAAAACACTTCTTACAGAATCTTTCAAAATATGTAATTACCACGTGAAATAAGGGCATTAACTCTGACAGCCTTAAACAAAAGTTTAAAGAAGTGTAATTGGGACCAGTAAATTTATTGCTTGAGAAGTGATTTAATGACGAAGAGTGTTGCAAATTCTGTAATATATATATTTATATACATATATATATATATATATATATATATATATATATATATATATATATATATATATATATATATGTATGTATGTATGTATGTATGTATGTATGTATGTATGCATGCATGCATGCATGCATGCATGCATGTATGTATGTATGTATGTATGTATGTGTGTGTGTGTGTGTGTGTGTGTGTGTGTGTGTGTGTGTGTGTGTGTGTGTGTGTGTGTGTGTGTGTGCGTGCGTGCGTGCGTGTGATATGCATTGTTTGCTAGTTGTTTTTAATATATTTTATTGATCCTAGTATTATTCTATTATTATCTTATTGTAATTTAACATTGTATGATGTTCTTGACCTTGTTAAAAATTGAGTTCATTTCTGCTTGACATGAACTGATCACTTTGTAAACAACTAGTTCAGAGATTAATGCTTCTCTATATTATAGGTTTAAAATCATATTTTTAATAATAGAAGTAAAAATGTTTATTGATGGTCTAGGTCCAGGTTTTGGAATTTCCTTTGTGTAGTTGATATAGTCCATGCTCTTGGTTTCAATTTGTAAACATCATGATTGTTTTAGAAGATAATATTTCATTAGGTAATATTTATTCAAAATAGAAAATGTTTATTGTGACCTGAGGTCAAGTAGAACAGACATAAGTTTGTAACTGAGAGGAATTATTAGTGTACTTTAAGATCTTGCACTTTCAAGTTGTATTAAATGTTGTGTCATTATTTAATTTTTGGGCTGATAATGCTGATTCTTCAAATTATTGAATTTCAGGTGATTATGGTCTCTAAAAATACAAAAGTGCTCTGACAAAATTCTTGGAACGAGATTTTCAGTGCCATTTATAGTCAATTCAAACCTGGAATTATCTTACTGTAATTCATCAAACGACTGTTGTCAAATCAACATTTTAAAAGCTACCATAGACACATCATCGCTTTCCGTTTTGGATGTATTCTGGACTTCTACTGAATTTTATTCAAAGACCTTAAAGGACTAGGTATTGTGTCTGCAGTCCTTGGATTATTTTGGGTCTTCATTCGCAATACTGCAAGTTCTTTTTTCTCATATTGACTATGTATTGTAAAGAATTTTTAAAAAATTGTTGAAATAAAAAAAAATTGTCGCTTTTCATTCTGTTTTTCTTTTTTCTGTTACTTTTATAAGAGATTAGACTCGTTACAATATATACTCCATAAACTTCAAAAAGTTCAAAACGCAGCTGTTCGGATCATCCTTAGAGTACCACGATCAGAGCACACAATCCCGGTGCTCCGTAAGCTACGCTGGCTATCCATTCGATCCAGAATCAAACATAAAATATGTTCTCTGTGTTACGTTTCACTGACGGCCTCCAGTCCAACATGCCTATCTGGCCTCACCTATGTGTATACGGCAGCAAGATACTTACGCTCCTCATCTGACAATCGTATACTCATTATTCTCACTATGAAAACGAAGTCATGTGGACAACATTCTTTTACATACCTTTCCCTTTCAAGAGTGCTCTTAAAATTCGCCGTTTTCGACTGCAAGAACAAACGTAAAGACCTAATAATGTTTCCTACCTTAAATATTTTCAGCATTTTTTGTGTTTTCTAATTTCATGGTGCTTGTTTTGATTTTTTTGGTAGTCTTCTCATTATACATGTTGTAAAGCGCGTAGAGCTTCTAAAGACTAGGCGCTATACAAAGTCCTGATTATTATTATTATTATTATTATTATTATTATTATTATTATTATTATTATTATTATTATTATTATTATTATTATATGACATTTTATAAATGTCGAATACTGTGATATGCAAGGGTCATAGTTTTAACATCGAAATTGAATTTCCATGATGTATGAGAATCAGCCTATGCACAAACAAGAAACAACAATTTTCAATAATTAGTTCATTCAACCTGATAGACAACCCTCCACCAACCCCCACCCCCAACACGTATGTGAAATATATCTTATCGAAAAGACTCTACTAAACATAATACTAGTGATTACTCTTTCTGCTTGGCAACCATTTTCCTTGTCAGAACTGAGCTCTTGGATTTTCCTAAACTACTATCGAAACTTAATGGTAATTTAGACTGAGCGCATTACTTATAGCTATAGCTTCTTGGGTCTTCTTTTGTTTAAAACACACACACACACACACACACACACACACACACACACACACACACACACACGGCGAATAACAGTCCTTTCAAGTGCACATGATCTAGCAAATGATAGCATCCATCGTGCCACGGTTGATTAAGATGAATACAATACAGGGACAACGAGCAGTGCAAAACTAATCTATAATTACACTGAGTGTTTCGACTCTAAATGGGTCCTTTCAAAAGTAAATAGAATACAGACGAGTTACAAAAAAACGAAGAACAAAAAAAAAAAAAAAAAAAAAAAAAAACCTCCCACAACAACAAACAAAGGAAAAGTGTTAAGGTTACAAATTATACAGGACTATTTCGGTGGCGCTCACCAGTTTCCAGTTTTGCTCGGGTTAGAAATTTAATGGAAAATAATTTCTCCGGCTGTCGACACTGGTATACTGGCTATTTATAAAGGAACCTGTATATCTTAGCTATTATTGAAAGAACCTTTAATTCCTTTTATTTTGGAATATGATTGGTGCGTGTAATATGGGTTATATAGAGTATACAGCTTGGCCTTACTTCAAATGTACATCTCTAAAAAAAACAAAACTGGTAGCTTGATCATTCAACTTCCTGGACTTTAGAGAATTTTTTTTTTAAAGAAAAACGATAACTTGTTGTTTTGTTTTACATTTTATATATTTGGCAGAAGTTGTTATTGTCTTGTCAGGCGAAATGTATTGTCTCTATATTAACAGCTGCTAAATTTAGACTAATTCAGGTTGATTTTTTTTAACACAAGGGAGTGGTCATTTTATTTCGCTGTCTGCTTATGTCATTTACAATTTCCACAATTATACTATCCAATGAAATTTCCGCCACAGTACATGAACGTAGCATAGAGGCATTCCAACATTCTGTCCATTGTGCATATTGCAAATTGTAAACAACTTCACCTTACATCCACCACTTTCTCAGAAGTTGATAATATCTGTAGAGCGCCGACCTTGTGCAAACATGACCGACCCTTGGCCGATTTGATCGTTTTGGCCCAATCGAGGCCTACATTCATATGGGTCCCGTGCGTTAGCAATTTTAAAAAATATATCATTAATAGAGAAAGTAATTTGAAAGCGATGGAAGAAAAGTTTCAATTCAATTCGATATAAAACTTGTTTTAAAGTTTATTTCCAAATGCCGTGCTCACACAGGGCCCCTGCGCATACATCTCATGGGGGGGGGGGGAGGAGTTAAAATAAATCAAAATCGGGCCCCGGGTTTGCTAATATCATTCCTGTATAATTGTTGTCGTTTCAGCTGGTTGCCGTCAGTTTGACACAGAAATCCACGAGAGATGTAAATTATTCCTGTTGTAAGAGAATGATTGTATAATGGACTTCTATTAGCCAAAATCTATGCAAGAAAATATTAAGCGAATCGCGATATCAGTGACATTATTAAGGTTGCGAAAGAGCCAGGCGTGTGAATAGATTGATAAGTATAGGTATGTACTTAGATTAAATTTTTCATCAATAGAAGAAAATTTTATTTTTCTACTATATTATTACACTTTTATTATCGCAAACCTTATGTTCTCATATTTTAGTGTCTCATATTTCTTACAGAAAAAAGAAACCGCTCCGGTGGCCTAGTGGTTTGAGCGTCGGCCACGGAAGCGGGAGGTCGTGGGTTCGATCCCCGACTGAGTCATTCCAATGACTTACAAAAATGGTACTAACTGCTGCCTTGCTTGGTGCTCAGCATTAAAAGGTTAGTGTTAGGACTGGATAAATATTCGCCGAAGAACAAGAAGGGTTATGGAGTGAAAGTAGCACAACAAAACAAATATTCAATCTTAGGGTTCTGTGTGAAAAGTACTCACAACATCAACATCTAGATTTCAAAAAGACTTTTAAAAGAGTGTGGCACGAGGCCTTGTGGGCCACAATGAAGAAGTAAAACCCGGGTCAAAAATTGACCAATACCATCAAGAAGCTGTATGCCAAGGCTACCAGTGCAGTAATTGCTCAAGGTTCTGTGGGGACTGGTTCAAGACAACATTTGGAGTACGGCAAGGCTGTCTCCTATCACCCACGCGTTTCAACATCTACTTAGAGCGCATCATGAGCGAAGCCTTGGAAAACCACTGTGGGGCAGTTAGCATTGGAGGTCGTAACATCGCCAACCTCCGCTTTGCAGTCCACATTGATTGGCTGGCAGGCAGTGAAGATAAGCATGCCACCTTAGTGAAGAACCTGTATGAAACGTCTTCCAGATTTGACATGGAGAGAAGATAAGCTGATGACAAATTGTGGCAAACGCATCTCAACCAAGATTAAAGTTATAGGACAGGAACTGGAAACAGTGGGCCGATTCAAATATCTTGGTTCCATAATCAGCAAAGAGGGATTAAGAGCAGAAATTTTACCACGAGCAGTACGAACAACCGCAGCTATCTCAAAGCTAAGACCCATCTGGAAAGACAAGAATATCTGTGTGAAAACTAAAATCAGACTATTGAGAGCACTCGTCATCTCAATCTGTCTATATTGATGTGAGGCCTGGACCCTGACAGCAGAATTAGAACGAAGAATCCAGGCACTTGAAATGATATGCTACAGAACCATCCGTGGCATTTCTTACGTGGACCACATCACAAATGAAGAAGTGCATAACACTATCAGGCACAAAGCAGGCCATTATGACGACTTCCTAACTACTGTTAAAAAGAGAAAGCTGAAATGGTATGGCCATGTCACAGTCTATCCACAACACTACTGCAGGGTAGTGTCCAAGGTGGCAGAAGGAGAGGTAGAAAGAAAAAAATGTGGACTGACAACATCGCAGAATGGACCAGGAAATGTTTTGCGGATATACAGGCGTTGGCACATGATATAGACAAGTGGAGGGAACTGGTCAGATGTTCAGCAGCACAGAGTCTCAACGACCACACTAGGTCAAGAGACTGATGATGATGGTGTTGTTAGGACTGGTCGGCTAGTTGTCAGGATAATGTGACTGGGTGGGACATCATACAACATGTCTACAGCATGGTGCCCCATTGCTAGACATCACTTTAAAATGCCTCACTGCAGACATCGTATCGATATGACTGAAAAAATTGTTAAAGCTACGTTAACATTCCTAATGAAACAAACAAACAAAATTCTTGCAGAAGCGTAAACGAGCTTTCACAAAAATACCTCTGAGTTTCAGTTTAGTAATGAAAAATAAAGCAATATGGATTGATCACCAGTACTTGCAATAGATTATTACATTATCCACTTGCAAATTAAAACGGTTCTCATGGTTTATCAATAGACTGGTTATTTTTCATCTTCTGAGCATAACGGGTATTTTAATCCTTATTTATTGACATTGATGAAAAGGTTCATAAGATTTAGCGCAAAGATAAGACCATGGAGAGAAATTGACAAGCATGAAACAAAAATGTTTGGCACTTAGCATATAAATCAAATAAGAAATGTAGGTTCGTCCCCATAATTAAAAAAAAATATGAAGTTATTTTTTCTTGGGGAGGGGGGGGGGCAAACATATTAAGGGGTGATTTCATGGGGGGAGGGATGGGCTAGTGTATCCACCACCTTTCTTGTCCCTATGTGCGGGCGCCCATGTTTAAAATATACAATTCCTTGTTACACGTGCTTAAAATCATTTTTAGGGTCAAGGACGTGGTATTTAAAAAAATAACACTACTTTCTTACAAATCGCGCCGATAAAATTAATTCACTATGAGAAAATAGCGCATCATATTTGCAAACCCCTTATCCATTTCTTAGACTAAAGTGTATCACATTTGGGTCCTTTCTACATTCCAAAATTCGCCCCGATTTTCAACAGGAGCCTATCGTTTTCCTTCCCAAAATTCAGTTGGAGAATATTATTACTTTTTTGCGAAATATAAATGGTTCAAAGTTTTAATATCGTGCAATTTTGCATATTTATACTTTTGTTTACATATTAGCTGCCCTGTCGATTCGTTTACTCCCTTCAAAGTGGAGTATCTATTATTTATTTCCATTTCATGATTATGCATGTTTATGGTAAAATCCATTGAGAGTTGACAATCAATGTAAAATAAAAAAAAATGTTTTCAACAGTGTATGCTGTGTTATAACATTGATATGGAAAAATCAAACTTAATGAGTCTAGGACATCTCCCCCCCCCCGACATTTCCCCCCCCCCCCCCCAGACTCCCCCCCCGACATATCCCCCCAGTCATTTCCCCCCCATTATCTTAAAACTTAATTCATATTTAATTATAAAAACTTATATTAAGTTATGTTAAAAGAAAAAGGTTATTTGAAATAAAGATAACAAGATTTGTAACAAGAAAACCGAGTTTGGGATTTCCCGATTAACAACAAAACACTATTGATGGTAATGCAAATACAATATTTAATGATATATGAAAAAAAGGAAATAAGTATGACTGATACGTGCGTGTATGGGTCCAAATATTGGATGAATTAACATAATTAGCACGATCCTACTAATGCAACAAATACAAATGCAAACACATTGTCATATACGGTACAAGGACAAAAAAAAACGAACGATTATTCATGGTATATCACAAAATGAAAATACGATTTTCACAATAGCAAAACAAATGATGTTTTCACTCAAAATAGCGAATTGATAGTTTACTCACTCAAAATAGTGAACTGACATTTCATTCATTCAAAATAGTGAACTGATATTAACAAAGCAGATATCTCAAGATATCTCTTCACCTCAAAAATACACACACACGCACAGCACAGCACAGCACAGCACTGCACACACAGTAAGTAGTAAGTGTTAAAGAAAGTTAACATTTTCACATATTAAAAAAATGTATTGTTTAAAAGTTAATGTTGTAAGCAATTGCTTTTAAGTATTCTATGGTGTCACGATTGTCGAAGTTGGCGACTATGTTTGCAATTCTCGAAGAACAGTCTTTGTACTTCTTTGGTTGTTCAGGCAAATGTCCACCGAAGATCTGATTTAGGTTGACATTATTTAAGCTCTGTTCACGTTTAAGAATCCGAAGGAAGCTCCAGATATTGGGATGATGACAGGAAACTGCGGACTGAATTTTTCTATGCCAACCTTCCACAGCATTGTTTGTCCTGAGCAAACTGTTGGCAACACGTGAATGCACACTCCAAATGCTTTTATCGAACACCGCTACTACACGGCGAATACGACGGAGACGACCAACGTAGTTGTCCTCAAAATAATCTATGACAGTGGCAAACTCCTCTGACAACGATTCCTGAAGTGTTTCGAACGATTCGGTTACCTTTTCGAAATCCGTCGTAATTGTTGTTGGATGAACTTGAGGCTGCAGCAATTTGATTTCTTCAAATAAACGACAGTAAGTAACCTGTGTTTTGTTTGGTAGGAGAACATACAAGCACGGAACAATTGATCCAGTTACAAGAGCTTGTACTGCATATAATTAAAAAAACAGTTCAGGTACCACCTTGAAAGTTCCATCCATGAACCAATGCTGTGAATCTTTAATCAAATTTAGTGTGCGTTCTGTTCCAAAAATCAAGATTCGGTTAGGGTCATCACATCCGCTGTCGTAGAGTAGAAAATTTTCTCCATCAGCCAAACTCTTGTATTCTTCTGGAATTTCAAATGTGCGGTCGACTGGAAGAGGGTGAACTGCATTCTTCTTCTGTTTAACTCTTCTGATGTTTCTCCGTAGATGTCGAATTGGCACCTTCTGAACAGCAGCTTGCTGGCTTAGTTGCGCAATTCTTGACCCAGAATTTGTTGCGGTGTTTCTTCAGTTTCTTCTGCTTTTCGTTTGATACCTGCCCGGACAGTCAAAAGCTCACAATGAACCGAATCAGCAGTATGAGTGTGCTCATGCAGGTAACTAACTATTGACAGATCTTCATTTAATTTAACTTTTGACCTACATTCACTTTTATTTTTTCCTGCATTGTTTGCTAAGCTTTTTTGTTTAACATAAACAAAACCATTTAACACAACTTTATTTTTTCCTCAAATACTCGCAACAGTTTCCAACTCCATCTCATGGGTTTTTCAAAAAATGTATTGGTTTAAATTGTTTGGAGATTATATAGATACAGAACAAGTAAGACAAACCCATCTTTACAGTGCATTGTTACATCATAATCAGCTTATGTTGACATCTGGCCTGAGTACTGTACTGAAACAACTACAATTAATTGAACGATGGCTAATCCTTCTGTTGTTTGTCTTAAATATACCAAATATGCACAATAAATAAAGGTTAGACTGAAGCCTCTTCATACTTCAAAGAAACCTCCTGTTCTACAGTGAGTAAAAGCATGATTGTATGCGTGTGTGTGTGTGTGTGTGTGTGTGTGTGTGTGTGTGAGAGAGAGAGAGAGAGAGAGAGAGAGAGAGAGAGAGAGAGAGAGAGAGAGATATGGAAAGTAGATATTGTACATTTGATAATGCATTTATTTCAGGTGACAAAAGTCACACCTAAGCACTAACGGTGATGCGAGGTGCGAGTATACATCAAAGCTAAATGTTACTATATATACATAAAGTAGTATAAAGATAATGGGGGGGGGGAAATGACTGGGGGGGGGAAGTCCTATTTGATGGGGGGGGGAGTCCAGGGAGGAGATGTCCGGGGGGATATGTCGGGGGGGAAGTCCGGGGGGAAATGTCCAGGGGGGAGATGTCCTGATACCAATTTAATAATGTTTTAGAAATTCTTTTAGTACAGAATGCCACTTTTATAACATGTCAAGTGAACAATTTTAATTGTAACGATTAGTGAATTAACTTCTTTCATCTCTTCTCTCTTATCCGATAACATTAGAATAAAGATGTTTTCAATGCATATATCCGATCTGTCAATCAGATCCACAAATATTGACCAATCTTGATAGTTGTATCTTGTACTGAAGGAATTCACAACAGGTTAATACATCAGGTTATTGTCAGTACATGTATAATGGAGCATATAGTTTTGTTATGACTAGGTCATGAATAAGAATAAGGATTCTTTTTTTCAGATTACATTGTCCATACATAAAAAATAAAATAAAGATGTAAAATGTTTCTTTGCAGATATAATAATATAAAATGTCAGATTTACTTTGCTTTTTTGATTGTCATATAATGCATTGTTTTGTAATTATACTGTACATATGTTTCAGCACTTTCTTGGAGGAAAATGACCAACTGAGAATTACCCAGACACCATTCAATCTGATGGTTCACGTACCAGCAAGAAAATTTCAAATGAAGAGAGCTTCGTCACAACAAATTGAAACCAGTTATCATAAGTACAAATGCCTGCATTTGGAATAAAACACAACAAAGTTCAGGCCAAGTGACTCGGAGAATATGTCTAGTTTTATAAATCTTTTACATATGAAATTTAACAAGTTTAATTTCAGAATAAATTCAGGCAATAATCTTAAAGTAAAGGTGCAAAGCGAGCACGTTAATGAATTGATACTTTTTCAAAAGTGTTTCAATTATATTGCTGATGCTTCACAATCATTTCAACACAAAAATACATACATACATACATACATACATACATACATACATACATACATACATACATACATACATACATACATACATACATACATACATACATACATACATACATACATACATACATACATACATACATACATATATATATATATATATATATATATATATATATATATATATATATATATATATATATATATATATCTGTGTGTATTTTGGCGACAGTGCACATTGAGTAATAAGGCCTTGGTGATGATCTGGAATTTAAATCTGTGTTATGTTTACATGCTGTTATGTTTACAGTGCAGCCTCTCAAAACAAATGTCTGTGAACCCTTGACAAGAACTTCACCATGAAGTAATCTTTGGAGGCATCTTAGTTTAACCTATGCTTTGTATTGATTGTCACACAGTTGAAAAGTCAGTACTGAGAAATATATGTAGAGACCATATAGTAAAATTAATTGTGATGTATGTACTGTCACGAACGATTTGACTCAATTCAGAATTTAAAAACTGTATTTCCATTGGTTAATTCAAAGATCATCAGAACATGACTCCTAGCGGTCGTAGTCAGATCTTCGCGTAGGACAGCGAAGATCTGATTTTAATCAGATCGGTGCAAATCACGATCTTGTTATGCAGTTATGCAGTTAACACGGAATATAAAATTAAGCGTCTTTCCCCGAAATGGAATGGCTTGCGTGATTTACATCAATATTCAAAAGTTATTCTTAAAACATACGGTTTGCATAAAATATGATATTTGCTTTTCTAGAAGAATGTTTTCTTCACTTTATTCACTTATAACGGTTTTCCTGTTTTGGTTTTGTTACTAGACTTTTTCCAAGAATAAATCACTCACAGTTGTACAAAACTGATATATATCTAATTTAATACAATAACGTTTCAAACTCTTGCTGCATGCTTTCCTGAATGAATGTCAGCGGATTTCAAGATTTATGTCTTCTTTCAAAGGTAGGTAAGAAATTTATTCCTTTCTCATACCAAATCAGGCATACGGCTTGCTAAAAAAAAGTAGAGTCTAGTTCAAAGAATCGAGACCTTTCCCTTAGAACTGAAGTTTGTTGTTCGCGTGCAAGTTCCTGCAGGTCAAATATTACTTTTTATGACCACAGATAAATTAAGTAACAGGAACTACACAAATAAATGAATGTAGGATATCATAGGAACAGGAAACACACATATACATAAGTGTGGGATCTTTCAGGAATAGGAAAAACACAGGTGTGGAATATGGCAGGAACAGAAAGCACACACATAAATAAGTGTGGGATCTTTCAGGAATAGGAAAAACACAGGTGTGGAATATGGCAGGAACAGAAAGCACACACATACATAAGTGTGGGATCTTTCAGGAATAGGAAAAACACAGAGGTACTGGTGTGGGATGTAGCAGGAACAGGAAGCACCGAGTCATGAGCTGGGATATCTCATGAACAGGAAGCCCACGGAGACATGAGTGTGGGATATCTCGGGAAAGGAAGCAAGACAATTAAAAAAATGTAGATATTTAACACGTTGGTTTCAATAATCTACTGATACAAGAGATATTGCCACTGTGGCGATTTCGCCTGTGGAACTAATTAATATTTGCCGTTATATGGTATCCATATTTGAATCAATTTTCTTCCCCTCCTCTCTCTCTCTCTCTCTCTCTCTCTCTCTCTCTCTCTCTCTCTCTCTCTCTCTCTCTCTCTCTCTCTCTCACACACACACACACATACATAACGATGAACAGATCCTCACTAAGCTATGCTAACACTATTTTCATGAAAGCAATGACCATA
Organism: Unio pictorum; assembly: GCA_030141615.1. Taxonomy (NCBI): domain Eukaryota; kingdom Metazoa; phylum Mollusca; class Bivalvia; order Unionida; family Unionidae; genus Unio; species Unio pictorum. The sequence continues at coordinate 13,343,658 of JARLTB010000102.1, read as the reverse complement.
AACTACAAGAATTATATATAAGCTTATTTCAAACAGCTATTTCAACGAATCATGTCAATATTCATTGACTGAACTTACACATGCCCAATATTCAGCGTCATCAATTCCTCATACACTCTACTTCATCTGTCCAAGTGTCACCCATTTGTTATACACCTTACTACACCTGTCCGAATGTGGTTAGAGCGTTCGCTGCGGAAGCGGGAGGTCGCGGGTTCGATCCCCGGCCGAGTCATACCAAAGACTTACAAAAATGGTACTAACAGCTGCCTCGCTTGACGCTCAGCATTAAGAGGTTAGTGTTAGGACTGGTCGGCCTGGTGTCAGGATAATGTGACTGGGTGGGACATCATGCTACATGTCTGCGGCATGATGCCTCAGTGCTAGACATCACTATAAACTGCCTCACAGCAGACATCGTAGCGATATGACTGAAAAATGTTAAAGCTACGTTAAAAATCCTAATCAAACAAACAAACAAACACCTGTCCGATATTTAGTGTACACTCGTGCGCTCTACTGCAAATCTCGATTAAATATAACATAACACTTTATGGCCATAACGAAGAGAAGTGTTCTGTATCTGGACTTCTGTCTCGCGTCTTTGCCATCCAATCAGATCTGTAAAGAGTGATAATTTGGTGTAGCTTTTCGGTTTTTCGATATATGCTGCAGAACTTACATATAATGAAATAAATTACATACTCTGCTTTGTACATTCTGCTTGGGCCATAATGTTGAAATTATATGTCGTCGCTGTGTTAAGAAATAAATTGGCCTCTATAATACATTGATATGCTTGAACCTGTTATCACCCTGGGGACCAGATTTGCCAGTATGGCTTAAGCTTGATATTGGCGTTAGCTATGTTCTTATTCGGTGGATTTTCGATAGTGAGATTAAGATTAACGTTAGTGTACTTGAAGATTCCAAAATGGGCCAATCTATATTTGTGAGTTGACCTACTTTGTGGTTGCCTCGATGGCAGGTCAGGTTAAATGGTATCCGATGAACATTGTCCTTTACTCTATATTTGAAGAGGTCATCGCCGTTTGTTTGCTTATCCCTTTGTAAACTAGTCCAAAATCAACCTCTGATGTTGTGCGTAATGACTGCCGTTTCTCGGTTTTGTAACTACAATTTGACAAAGACTCAGCGAGAGTCAAAATTGTTGTTAGTTTGTTGCATTGATCTATATCAGTCAATGGCGTTCCTATACATAATATTTAAAAAACAACAAAATTTAAATGTCGTATAAATATTAATTATTTTCATACGCCGCTCAAGACAAAATATTTCCTCTTCACTTCACTCGTGTAATATTTCCGTATACCTCCACGCACGGGTAGAGAGCTGTGTTTATATCTGACAAGAGATGATCCTAGGCCAGCAAGGGCATAGAAGATACGAAGTCGTGTGCGCTGGCTCTGTGCTAGCGTCATTCCAGATGATTTAAGTAATATGTTTTGGATCATGGGGGATGTAAACATTAAGGAAACGTTAATAATTGATGCCAGTTACAATGACGACTGAAACTGTGACTTTGTACGAATAATATTGAAAGCATGAAATAGTTGATATAAATACTCAGAAACTCGGAAAACTCCGACGGTTAAAATGTAATGTAGTTTCAGACACCATAACGACACGTTTCTACTTCTGATAATCGGATACTGGATTATCAAGGGCTACTGCAATGTATCAAAGAATCGGTGTCGAAATAAAAATGTAAAATATAAGTATACCAAGTCTTTTTTGTCTTCTTATGTATTTACATTCTTCACAAAATAGTCATATTTCTGCACCGTCATACTGTCTTTTGGTGTTAGTTTAGTAGACTTGGTTGTAGTTCGATAAATCAACCCTCCAAATCTGTGTTGATTCTGATGGACGATGTATCGGGCTGATGTCACCTGTTCATTAATATGTGCAATTTTGATTCATACAAATCTTTCCGGAACCTGCTTGCACTTTAGACACGTATTGGTATTTTGTTACAGACATTTCTAGCTCAAAGTTCAATATGGCTACTGAACATAAGGTTATGATATTTCACGTGACTTAGATGTTGCCAAAGAGAGGATTTACTCTGAAAATATAATTTACATGTCACCAAAAGAATTCTTCAGCCGAATGTAGCTCCACAGCCGCGAGAAATGCCGATAGTTGTATAGAATGTACGCAGATGTGTGCATCCAAGATTTTCTGCAGATTTGTGCAGGTTTAAATGAATAGGCGATATAATCCCCTAAACCTTCAGTCAATATCAGCAAGGGTGTGGAGTTGATATACAGGCTTACCTTCGTTGAACTTGAATCTGACGTCTCCAAGAGACCCATGCCTTGCACATGTTGAGTATGGTGCCTTTTGCATTTACACGAAAACGAGATTGTTAATTCCTATGTCTGAAAAAGTGAGTTGCAAATAAACGAATAGAAGAATCAGCATGTAAATGTATGTGAATATAGTAAATGTATGTACATGTATATTGTTGGTCACTGTCATACGATCGTTGCATGAGCTCTGCGATTATGACTGCCATTTCTCCACACAATAAACCCCAAACCATCGGTATATATGACTTTATACGACAGGGTACGATTGCTAAGGAGGTTTATTTGTTGACTGTTAGTTTCAATCATTAATTATAGCCTAAAAAGCAAATGATACTGTTGTCGGAGTGTACAGTAACTTTTTCCATCTAAAGAGACAAATGGTATCGTAAAACCGAGTCTATAAGATGCAGGGGCGCCCTCAGAAATATTATGGGGTGGGATGGTGACAAAAATGTAATGGTCAGCTATTAAGTATTACGGTAGAAGAGCTAAAACATGCGAGTACCCATGGGACGTTACGCCTTCTTTCGAAGTCCACCGAAACAAAAAAATGATCAGTTGCTTCACAGTCTGTATATAGTGCTGAGTTCGTTTTTTTTATTAATTTTTCCAACTTAGATGGATGAAACACAGTACTTTTGTTTTGAAAAGCGAACGCGCTGACAAACAGTTTTAGAAGCATACGGGATTTTTTGTAAACAATAAGAAACAGTTAACTAAATGTTAGCAGATGAATAAACCATACACACGCATACACTATTTAGTCTTTTATACAAAGACTGGGAGAAAATTCAATAACTTCATCACTGTGCAAACGTTCTACATATTGGTCTTATTTATCAATAAACACAGACGACATTAGGGCACTGAAAGTTCAACCTTGGGATTAAGTATGCAAACATACTTGCAGCATTAAGATCTCGTGACCCAGTCCGGTCGGTTAACCACGCAATTATATTGGTCAAATTAATAGTTAAAAACAACTTGACGCAGTCTAATTTGGAGTATGTTGAAACGTGAAAATATGTTGTTTTTTTTCCAACAGGATCGTTCATCTTTTCCTTTCTTTTTGCATGCACTTTAAATGTTAGTTATTCATTTCTTGAATCTTCAGTTCAAACCTGATTCTCTCAATTATACTTGATGATCATAATGTACAAATATCATTTTGTAAATGACGCCTGATAATGTTATTGCATGTTCTGAGATATAACTTACGGGTGTTTTTTTTTTTCAAGATATATTCATATATCTGCGATGTCGCATTTTCACAAACGCATTTGTCAGTCTCTTAACATTTTAAAGGTTTAAATGTTGATATATTATTCTGTGTTTTTGTTTGTTAATATTTTTATATTTTTCCAGAACTGAAGTTCCAAATGTCTGCCTCTTTGGTGGAATATTTGTACTAAGTCTGACGAAAACCGCGCAAAGATAAGAATGTGATGTCACTAAGTGTTATAGACGAAACATAAGTAGAACGTTTGCATGGCTCACTTCAAAGTACTGCTCTAATGGCCAATGATTGAAATAACGCGAAAACACACTGAACAAACATGTATTGCTTATGTACGGACTATATGCATGGCTTCAGTTTGTTCCTAATTTAAATACAATAATGATAGAAAAGAATAACCAGACAGCAGCAGAGAGGGTGAACAGACCACCCTTTTCCGACAAAAAATTGATTGAATCCTCAAAACGGAAAATAGAGCCTTCCTACGAAATCTCATATTTTAACCCAAAAAAATAAGTCTCCATTTAGCAAACGGAGACTTTACGATTTTTCAATCAATTTTGGTCGCAACGATGTGGTCATCACCCTCTCTGCTGCTACAAGTTAACAAAAATAATAAATGATTTCAACCAAATATATGATCGAGTCTTTAGGACTTTGCAAACAAACTAATCGCTAACACCTCATCTTGTAGATCAATTAAATTATTTGACTGGTCGGTGAGTCGGAAATTAATTCTCGTTAACGAATTATTATGGCATCGCATGTAGACAGGATTAATTGGGTTTTCAATAATTAGGAATCCTGGAGGAGCTGTTGGTGCAAACGAATAAAGAATATATCCCTGCTGAGCTTGATTTGATTGCTCTAGATTAATTTGATAGCTTCCTTCAATTGCATCACATGTTAAATTGAGCGCAATCACCGTTGAAATATTCACATTATGCGGGGCAATATGCCTACCGCCACCATCTGGATCATTATTATACCTGAGGAGGACAGTTGAATCTGGTTTTTGTAGCGCCTTGATATCGGCTCTAACAATTCTTGTTAGTTCATCAGCGTTGTATCTGGGAAACTTGAAATTACGCAGATTGTCTTCTGCGATATTGTAATCGGTTAGGAATCGTTATTTATTGTCGCTGTTGTAATTAATTATTGTTTGAATAATTAGTTCATAGATATATTCCATGTCAGATATAAGTTGATTTATTATTTCAACGTGTTTTTGCGATTTTGTTTTCCGTAGTTGTTCTAGTTGTGTTTCATATAATTGTTTAATTTCATTAAAATAACCACGGACGTCAGTTAGCGTAAATGAAATAGTAACAGATGAGTCGGCTGTTCTTTTAATGATAAAATCCCATTGTAATGTGTCTTTGTTGATAAATATAAATCTATCGGCGATTTTTCCTTTTCTTATATCAGATAAATTATCTCGATAACTGGAATTGATTTCATGATATGATTGTACGTCCGTGGTTAAGTCGGTGGCGGATTTTTCCGGTGGTTTTTCAGGCCATCCTAACACTGTTCTTAAGGAGCTGTTATAGATATCTACAATGTATCCCTCTGTGCTTATTCTTTTCCCGTGATTGATTTTATTCTACGCTGAATTTCAGCATCGATTTGCTCAATTTGGTACGACCCAGTTGGTAACGAAACAGTTTCCCACTCTGGAGTACCATCGGGTTTATTCTTATACGAGAACACCAGTGCGTTATTGGGTTGCTGACCGCCAAATGCAACCGATCTGATATTAGGCCAGCTATGATATACTCGTAATTTTGCCAGCGCGATCTCACGCTCTGGAATCGGAGAAGGGAAGTTCACACTAAATTCGGGGTTTGTTGATGTTTTTGATATCATGCTTGTTCGTATTGGAGTGGTATTCTCCGCGATTCGTTGAAGTAGTTCGAGTGACATTATTGTTAACGCTGTCTTCAATTTCTAATTTCAACATCGCGGAGTTATACAACTGGGTCATCGTGGAAAATTCAACATCGGATATGAACGAATTATCTATCGATAGCGAGATCAACTCGGATAATTTCGAGTATGCGTCAAATACCACCCGGTACCGAGCTGTATAATCGGCGAGTTTTTTTCTGAGAACACGATGATAACTTTTTAGTTATCGCGGTGGCGACTGCCGCGATTGTTGTTGCCGCGGAGATAGCAATTGGAACTGCAATCGGAGCCATCATGGTCACCATCGACAAAATAACCCCGGCGCTGGCCATCACACCGGACACCGAGTACACGGTGATGTCGATGATTGATATGCTGCGTCGGTAATTTTTCATTTTTTCACGATAACGCTCAGAAAGTGATTTCAAATTCGCGGAAAATTCTTTCACGGTATCATATCGATATCGATGCGATTGTGATACCTCTGGGACTATTATCGGTTCAATTGATTTCATCGATGTCATTACTATTTTAAACCCGCTAGTGTTTTCAATTATTCGCCATCGTTAAGGGGAATTGCTAGTAGCTTCAGCCGGAAAAATCATCTAAAAATTCTAAACACCAAGTTATTTTTGATCTAACGGTGGAGCTATTAACCTCGACGACATTAAAGTTTTGTTCGCGACCCTTCATAATTAACGTCGCGGTGCCACCAGAGTAGGTTTTACCGTCCGCGATTATATTAAATTGATCGATAGAGATCCACGTTAGCCTGTAGATACCATCTATCCACGTTGGCCTGAAGTTATCGGCTCTCATTTCGACACTCCAGAGAATGATGGACAATGTAGTATAAACGTCTCTTATCCAATCTATAGTTCCATGATCGACCGTATACACGATATTTTTAACGCCTATGTCTGGATGCGGAATCTTTACCTTTTCAAAGTTTCTTTTTAGGTTAAGAATATCACCGTAAATATCGAGATAGTTTACATGGACTTCGGTAGAAACCATCATCCTCCCATCCCTTTTGCTAAAAAAGAATGAAATCAGAAGGCCTGTGATTCCAAGCCGATCTTGGTTTTCAATATACCGGTTGATGTTAGAAAAATTTGTCGTGATATCTTGGGGTTTACTGCCCTCAAAGAACTTATTAACAATTTCGCTGATGGGCTTTTGTTCGTCAATAGCTTTTTTAACTTCAGCGAGGGTCGGGCCTGTCAGAGATGTGGTTTCAGACACAGGTGTTCTCCCAAAAAATTATCCACGATGGTATTAAGTGTTGTTTGTCTCACTATAAACATATTAATATCTTTGAGAGTCATCGTAGATGTAGCCGGGACACCAAAGAAACTATTAGCGACGTAGGCATTGTGAGTATGCTTGCCAATAAACTCGCTAATTTCAGCGAGAGTCATGCCTGCCACAAGCGGGGATCCAAAAAACTTACCAACGACGTCGTTAGTGGGTTTTTATACCTTTCAAGATTTTCTATTAGTTTAAAAATATCATTGTAAATATCGAGATAATTTGCCTTGATTTCATTTTCATTCATCATCCTTCCCGCGTCCTTGTTAAAAAAGAATAAAGATAGAAAGTTTTTAATTTCAGCGAGAGTCATGCCAACCACAAGCGGGGTTCCAAAGAATTTATGTACGACATTTTTGCGATAATTGTTATAACCTCGTATATAATCATCCAGCTCACGGCCGTGGGCGGCAATCGCGTCGGTGATCGTAGACACAAGTGCGCCAGGTTTAAGTTGTCCACCGTTGGAATACAGCGCAATAGAGTTTTCAGCGGCTGAATTAATAATCACTTTGAAGCAACAACAGAATAATCACTGCGCAAGTTGCAATTGTATAATGCGTTGGCAGTATTCGGATAAAGATCCTCGCCAATTTACCGTAGACAGAAAAAATAACAGTCTCGGTCATGTCAGAAACAATGTGATGTTGACTTGTCTTGAGTGCAACAGACGCAACGGCGCTAGTTAAGACCATGCGTTGGCAATTTAGTATCGTCAGGAATCACTTGTAATTGTTCGCATGTAAAACCCCGCTGAGGGGCAGTTGAATCCAATTTATAGATTGGAGGTCTACCAGTTGATCGTGTTATAGTAGATATCTTGAGTGCAGTAACACTCCAAATAGGATCAGTAGCCCTTTTTCTGCCACCTTCAAGCTCTCCTGGTTCGTATAAATACCTAACAGTGACATTACTACCAAGAATTGGTTGGGAAACGCTATAATCTTTATGTGAAATTCTTCGAATTTCCATTTTAGGTATAGACTTCTTTTTAATCGCGTTATTAGGTTTCATGTTGATTGCTCTGGTAATCTCGTTATTTAGCGCTGCAACTACCCCTGGTAACCTTTTGACCCATTCACGGGATCGCTTTTCTTGAATGAATTCTTTTGCGTATTGATATCCAAATAACCGCTCAGTAAGAGTCTGATTAAATCGTTCTACAATTGCCTGATCGCGATGTAGTGCAGTATGCTCCCGTCTGATGATGACATTGTGATGTTTCATCGCTGATAAAACAGCGCCATGAAATTCCTTGCCAGGATCAACTTGTAACAGATTTGGCCAGCGTAGTGGGCCTCGTGGATAAATCTTTTCAAATGCAGAAGCAACTTCAGGTGATGATTTTGTTTTTAGCGGTTCTGCTTGTTTGTATCGACTCGCAACGTCAACTACAATTAGCTCGTATTTGTAACCGTTGTCATGTGGTAAAAACAATAAATCAGCTTGATCAACTTCATTGGGTCCGGTAACATCAAAATGAGAGAAATTGATTTGTTTAGGACGCGGTAGATAAATTTGCCATATAGTCTGTTTGGATAACCAATTAGCCGCAGTAGCCTTTTTCACCTTTGCGGAGTTGGCGAGTTTATTGATTGCAGCGTTACCCCTCCAGTATCCCCTCGGAGAATAATAAATAGATTCCATATTATTAATTACTAGCGCCCATCATCAATTTGCCTTTCATAGCCGATTTTACCAACCACGAAGCCAATTTTTCTTTGAAAGATTTATCAGGAACAGCATTTAACGCATGAATTAATTTCACATCCGCGAGATGTCTATGTTGCAGATTGCTGTTTTTATATGCAACATCATGAACATGACACGCCTTATCAATAGCGTTTATCGGATACTCGCCGGGTCGGGGCTGATTTTGATCATCAAGTCTGATATCTAATCGTGTTCCGGGGCCACAATAGCTATATCCTGGAAGGTGCTTTTCTCCGGGGTACTTTGCCCATGGGGTTCCAGGGAGCTTTGCCAATTTGGCTGCGATATCACCTCCTCGTTTTTTTTTAAAAACATCTCCGGATTTCATAGAAACAAATCTAAACTTTTTTATACCACATGTTGCACATCTACCAGTAAGTGCTGATCTGTTAGTTTTAGTTGTAATCTTCGTCACATCATTTGTGCTGGTACGCGTTTTACACTTCACACAATATAGATCCATAATTTATGTATAGAGATATGAATATAATTGATTTTTCAGCGAATAAAACAAGAGAACCAGTTAAGCATCATGCAGCGCTACCAAACTCTATCCGCGTTATTATAATCGGACCATCTGGATCCGGCAAGACGCAATTGTTGCTCAATTTAATAATAAGATGGATGAAGTGGGATAAGTTGTATTTAGTTGCTCCTAGCGTAGATGATCAACGATGCTATGAAGTGTTAAAGGATTTTAACGATAATGCATCAGAAATTAAGGGTGAGAACGTCATTGAATTTATAACTGATATTGACGAGGCACCATCCGTGGATGATCTTGATGGGAGCATTAACAATTTAGTCGTATACGACGATGTGATGTTAGACAATCAAAAAAACCCAGCTAGAGTATTTTCTCGAGGCAGGCATAAAAACACTGACGTGATATATGTCACTCAACGATACACTCAGATTCCTAAAGTGATCAGAGATAACTGTAATATTTTTGCTGTATTCAACGGCGTTGATACACATACGCTACGAAATATTTGGCAGACATGGTGTTCCGATATGGACTTCAATCAATTTAAAAATTTCTTTAGTAACGCTCAGTCGACCTCGCACGGATTTATAACAATAAATTTACATGATCCTCGGACACGATATCGTATCGGACTCGATCAAATATTTGGTTGAAATCATTTATTATTTTTGTTAACTTGTAGCAGCAGAGAGGGTGATGACCACATCGTTGCGACCAAAATTGATTGAAAAATCGTAAAGTCTCCGTTTGCTAAATGGAGACTTATTTTTTTGGGTTAAAATATGAGATTTCGTAGGAAGGCTCTATTTTCCGTTTTGAGGATTCAATCAATTTTTGTCGGAAAAGGGTGGTCTGTTCACCCTCTCTGCTGCTCAGACATATAAGTCCAAATGATTATATCATTTTTATCAAGGAGTAATGTTTGCTTTCCTTTCTTGCACTTTCCTTTCAGAGAGAGAGAGAGAGAGAGAGAGAGAGAGAGAGAGAGAGAGAGAGAGAGAGAGAGAGAGAGAGAGAGAGAGAGAGAGAGACAGACAGACAGAGAGAGAGAGACAGACAGACAGAGAGACAGACAGAGAGACAGACAGAGAGACAGAGACAGAGAGAGAGAGAGAGAGAATACATAAATATACACTGGACACTTTGCCAAACTTTATGGAATGTCACTAAATAGCAAATGTTTTCCAAAGATCAGCCAGGTGCTCCAATTGTCATACATAAATTTACATTTGACAGTGGCATTTGAAGTATATGATTTATATTCAATTTGATATTATAATACAGTTCACCTTCAACGCATGATGCATATAGAAGAAAGGTATAATTACCACCATTGAAGAACATTGGAAAATCGACAGAGATAGTACTGCCTCAAAATGTCTGAGTTTAATCGAAACGTACGACGATTCAAACGTGTAATGACTTTCAACAGTAATAGTTTGTGTGGAAGTCATCCCAATGTAGAGCACAACGATTAATGCTACACCAACACAAATAGCAACCACCCAAAGACGAGCATGACCATGATGATGACGACGACGATAATAATAATAATAATAATAATAATAATAATAATAATAATAATAATAACAATAATAACAATAGTCATCATGAACTTTTGCAATATCACCAGATCACCAGCCGAAAAATCAGGAGGAAAGCGGCATATCTGGTTATTTATCTTTTCGTCACATAATCCGGAATCCTGATGCCACCATCCGGTATGGGTGGAAGGTGGGGTAGGGCATGATGTATCAGTAAGATTTGATAAAACTTCACTTCATATGTACACGCCACCATTATCAACCTATCCCTGTCTTAAATGTTATAACGCTTGAAATGTAACTCGCGCACATGTATTCATGGACGAACATCTAATACGTATTCACTGAATCAAGTGCACGTGCATGGGCGTACCTACGTTCAAGATTTCATGTAGCGATTGCCAGGGATAGGTACGTAGGTCATAATAAAGAAGCCTAATAAATTAACCCATGGACTTAGTAATCAAACTAAATAAAAACATGTCTCTAGTTTTTATTGCTTTCTTCTTTCCTCTCTATTATTCTATTAAAAGCACAACACAGCAACGCTTGCTATTATTTGTATTGTTATTGACATTATCATTAAATGATAGTCAGTATTTTCTACGAAATGTCTGTTCTTCTTGCTGTTAATGATATACCTTTCTGCTAACGTTAGTAGTGTTACTGATATATATATATATATATATATATATATATATATATATATATATATATATATATATATATATATATTACTGTCATTATATCCACTTAGTGACTTAGAAAAGAGGAGGCCCCGAGTGGCCGAGTAGTGTAAAGCGCTCTCCGTTACGGATCACTACCATCTCACCTCTGTCAGCGTGGGTTCGAGTCTCCGATTCGGCCAATGTGGTTATGTGAGAAAGCTTGCCAGTAGCTTCTCGTGGGTTCTTTCCGGAGATTTTCCCGGGTTCTTCCTCCATCATTAATACTGGCCGCCATGTATAGCCTATCTTGTGCTGAAAAATGGCGTTAAACCCTACAACAACAACAACAACAACATCAGAGAAAAGAAACTTTATGAAACTATCACTGACGTAGCAAGAATTCTGTCTCCTATCCCACACCGCAAGCATAGTTCTGGGACCCCTTGCAATATAATGTTTTTGAAGATAATTTGGGACTTTTATCGCCGTCCCCCCATTTACGATGGTTGCATTATTACTGCAGCGGTTGGTACGCCACTGGTAACATGTATGTTGCTCTCAGAGAGAAGTAAGTAAATGCATTCGTGTTCTATGACTCCCAGCTTTGCAATGAGCACATAATAAAAATATATATCAAGCACTCACATGGGTGTCGATACACGAAAATAAAGTACTGCATGATCAACGAGGAATGATGTTATCATATCAGTTCTATATAAGTGACAATTCTGATTAGTTTCCGTGAAAGTAAATGTCCTGTTATACATTGAATTGTTAAATTTAGAAGGATTGTTCCCTACTCATTGCATCTATAATACAGCTGTTTGTGTGTCTGATATTTAGTTAGGAATAAAGAGGAGTGATAAACACGATGATGATTACTGTAATCTGTTCATCCTTATATATAGCACCTTGAATAGTCCGCAGTAATCCGTCCATATTTATAAATAGCAACTTGAATAGTCCACAGTAATCCGTCCATATTTATATATAGCAACTTGAATAGTCCACAATAATCCGTCCATATTTATAAATAGCAACTTGAATAGTCAACAGTAATCCGCCCATATTTATATATAGCAACTTGAATAGTAGACAGTAATCCGTTCATATTTATATAGCAACTTGAACAGTCCACAGTAATCCGTTCACCCTTATACATAGCAACTTTAATAGTCCGCAGTAACCGGTCCACCAGTATATATAGCAACTTGTGCCACAGAATAAGAAAGAAAAAAACAAACAAATTGTTTTGCCTAAGAACTATTTATTATTTGTGTTGTGCGTGCGTGCGGCGCTGTATGGGATTAACAGGTGTTTGTTTTTTTCTTCAGACGAGCGACGAAACAAACATGTCTCGAGCCGCCGTAAACTACTTGCGGCTGCAAACATCATTATCACGATATGCACGGGTATTTTACCGTGAATATTACTCACTGTCCTTTGAATTAAGCAAGATTAAGTTATAATCGAGGCAGTGATCATTTGGATCTAGTGAAGAGATCACGTGTTTTCACGTGGTATTTCTAAAAGCCATAAGGGTGAGTGTTAAATTTATTTCATTTGATATGTAAAGTTAACTGAGTTTGTATTATAATATCGTGTAATGATTCATTTATTACCACGCATATTTGAAACTTTGTGAATTGTGAATTTCTAGTTGTTTTTATAGAGTTTAATGTATTAGTATTTTTCCAGAAATCATTATTATTACCAGTTTGGTTCTATTGTAGCTTACACGATTACAAGGTTACAAGATTACAAGCTTACAAGATTACAAGATTACGAGGTGGTTACGACGTTACGTGGTTACGAGGTGATATAACGAGCAATCTAGATGTCTATATGTATGTACGTATGTCTGTACATGTGGTGAAGCCACGACTGTATACGTAGCTAATACAAGGATGTTGTATGCTGTCTGTACGTGTATACGTATGACTGACTGTACATGTAGTGGATCCATGAATGGTGTGAACAGCCGATACAAAAGTGTGTCAACCCGAGGAACGTGGTAAAACCGGTTTATCGGTGGATGAATCGTGCGACTGTACAAGGGTCAAGAAGCATATGTTTATTCCAATTGTTGTTTAAATTGGTATATTTGTATTTACATAAGATTATTTTGAATCTTAGATGAATTCCAGGAGATTTGTGAATCTTACTGACAGTGCAGAACATTTTTAACGTATTTGAAAACTTGAGATTGTTTGAATCCCAAGCTTTGTCTATACGTGAAACTATATGATTATTTTAGTGTGCACTATTATTTAAAATTGAGGCTATATATATATATATATATATATATATATATATATATATATATATATATATATATATATATATATATATATATATATATATATAGCACTTTCAATAGTCGTTCCATACATTATTTCAGGAACGTTTATTACAAACTTTACAGAGACAAACCTAGGACGGAAAATAAGGAAATATACTTTAAAAAGCGCATGCGAATTAGTGGTGTTTCTAATCCCAGTGTCTGAATTATATGTATTTTTTCTGGATATTAATTACACTGTCTTGATCTTGTTTTCGAAGTTTGTTGTCTTTTAGACCAGGGATGTAATTTCAATTCTTCGGGGGGGGGGGGGGGGGGGGGGTAGAGCAAAACTTGACAGGCTTATTGATTTTTGTATATAGTCTATATCAGGATATTTGTACCCCCCTCCCCCCGCCCTCCCCTAATAACGTCCTTGTTGTAGACCCTCACATTTGCCACATTTATAGCTACTATACCATGGCAACAGTGGACGGAAAACACTCCCGAGATGCAACATTACAGCTGTTCCCTTAAAAGCTCATAGTTTGAAACTGACGTTGCAACTTTGGGGTCGTTCGTCTGTTTCAACTCACCGATTGGCCTCTCTGTTATGGAATGGGAAATCAGGAAAAACGGTTATTTTAGTCAATAACGTTCTTTTAATATTAAGTTTCTTTGTAATTGTAGATTTGCACATTAAAGGTGAGTCTTTTTTACATAGAGCGTATATTCATTCATAGGTTCCAAGATTGAGGAATACTTACCACAGAACACTACAAAAATATTCAATATTCAAATATTTCTTCTTATTTTATAGACCTGTATTGTACGGCAGCAAGGATTCGGTTGAGATGCCTATTACGTACTTTGACGTTACAGCAGAATAGATTTAAGTACACTTTGCCCCAGGAACCGAAATGGTTATGACCCCTAGTGACATTTCCGCGGCAAGCCAAAGCTGGATCTGTGAAGAGGTTTTCTGCTCCACCAATGAAGAAATTAGCGATCACTGCCACATTACTTGAGGCGCACACGAGAAAACATTTGTACTTCGGAACCGCCGCGGTAATGATTGTCACTTGATCACGCAAAGAATCGGAGAATCTTTGAACGCGATAATTATTGACTTCTCTCAACAACATGGAAAAATACGTTGACATTTCGGATGTGTCAGTTTCTGAATTTCAGTCTGGATATAATGTGTCAATAACCTTTCAACGAGATGATACGATTGCTTTGCGAATATTCGTATTTATGGTGGCACTTATCCCCGATTGCGAATATAGTGAAAGTTTAATGTTCAACACGCCCACCTGCAGAGGAATCTACCCTACGAGTATACTAACGACTAGGACACGTTTTCTGAAACTCCCAAGTCACAGATTGAGGTGTTCCTTTCACCACTCTCCCGCGATGGTATTTGAGTCGACGAATACGACGTCCGTGTGTGGTTGTAGACACTTTGGTTAATACTACGTAGTTATCTACTCACAGACGTGTTACTGCTTGCAGATGTCTTTGAGGCATTGCTCGATAATACCACGCTCGATCCCGCTCACTGCTTTTAATCTCTGGGAATGGGATGGGGTGCGTTGATGTCGAAAATACCTGAAACTTCTCACTCATATCGATCAATTTTGATTGTCGAACGCGGTAATCCGTGGTGTGGATTTCCACTATATATATATATATATATATATATATATATATATATATATATATATATATATATATATATATGTGTGTGTGTGGGTGTGGGTGTGGGTGTGGGTGTGTGTGTGTGTGAAGTCAACTGGGTGTTGCCATTTCATTAGAGAGCGTGGATGGCTCCTTACATCCAGAAAATGTTGAATCGTGTAAAGAGTTGTATTCCATGATCAGACCACGACATGTTGATAACTTGAATATACTATACATCGATTCATAGCTAATTCACGTCACCACCAATTATGGCTAAATAGACATGGGTGTGACATAGCTGGTGGGCAAATTTGACACCAGCGAGTACAGGAAGGAGTTGCTGTTCAGCAACGTTAACAAATAAGTCTTGACCATATTCAAAGACAAATAGTCGGAAAGTCCCATAGAGGAGCACGTAGGACAAAGAACCAGAATATACTCAATCATGGTTGTACCAGGTGAACCTAATAGCTCTAAAATGAAGAATATATAGAGAGAAATCACAAGTACAACTTGTAATGTCTTCTGCAACGACTTGAATTCATGTACACCCCAAACCTTATCTGGTTGCAGGAACATTGCAGTGGCGTATACCGATGCACCAAGCTGAGTTTGGACACCAAGCGGTGGTTTTTCTCTGAACTGATCACTACTTACTGGTACTGCACCACGCGATTGGTTGTTGTTATAGGGTTAACGCACAATGCCATTTGTCAGCACAATATAGGCTATACATGGCGGCCAGTATTAATGGTGGAGGAAGAACCCCAGAATAGCCCGGAAAGAACCACCGACCCACGAGAAGCTACCGGCAAGATTTCACACATACCCAGATGGGCTGTTTCCGAGACTCAAACCCACGAAGACAGGTGATATGGCAATGATTCGTAACGGTGAGCGCTTTAGACCACTCGGCAAATCAGGGCCCCACCACGTGATTGGGGAACGGACAATAGTAAATCTTGGCGATAGTCCTGCATTTTGCGAGACTTATTCGTAATTCGTTCCTCATAAATGCTTTCCTTTATGGTTGGACTGTACAGTTGCTCTACTTTATGTTTGGGTGAAGTTTGGTGTGTTCGCTACCTTCCATTTGATTTTTCGCCTTTCCAATAACAGCGTGGACAGTAGAATACACCATATATGGGTTGTTCAAAAGCCATGTCTGTTATATAGCGTCTATGCCGCTAAGTGCAATTTCATCTTACATTCCTCCTTAGATAATCAATCTTGCGATTTTTCTCTGACAAACGTCTAGTGATTCCATTCAGGTCATAAAGGATATAATTTGTTGCTTTGTACACGAGACTGTATCGGTATCACTTAGCATCAACACGGTTTACATGATGTTTTCCGAGTGCAAATCAGTTATCACACAGTTCTCATGTTTAGATGTGTGTTCAGGCACACTAATTATAGCGTTGATGACTTTTTCATTAAGGACAAGCCACTGAGACCTTCCATGGGTTAAATAAGATTGGTTTAACCCATGGAAGGTCTCCAGTGGCTTGTTTAATGAAAACGTCATCAACGCTACAAATTACGTGTACACAATATAATTCAAAGATTGCATTAAAGATGTTACTCGGATCAGAAGGGCTTTTGCAGGGTTGGCCTCACGCACGACGCCAATTGATAAAACAAACTGAAAAGCGAGTTGCTGCCTGCACCACATGCGCTCTTGAGGATCACTAAAATAATTTAGGATCGCAGGCAGTTTTATCAATTCGTGTATGACTGCGACGATTGGTGACTCGTCAATAATGCCAGCCCGGGGAGGTAAAATCGTTAACGAATCTTTCTCAATGATATCTCTACGAGTTAGCACAAGTCAGTACTGACACATCGGTTGCAAACCTAGCCGTAGCGAGGTGATTACAACGACACGAAAGATATTAAACACAACCAGTAATATATACGCGATGTTTCGATTCAAAGTTGTATCCCATCCCGCGTTTGACATGGACGCATCTGTGTTGCGGTATCAAATCGTTCAACATTTGCAGTTTTATTGATACCAAGCTTGGAACACCAATCGAAAGAACGAATCAAATCACAAGTGATTGACACTCTAGATTTTCTTCCGTGTTATTTCGCTTTGGAAATTGATGATAAACAATAGAAGCCGACGATATCAATTATGACCGATTGTGGTACGGGACAACTATAAATCCAAATTTCAATGATGGATTCATACATTGTTCATCTTAACTTCAGAGACACTGTGATGTTTTCGCGTGCGATTCCTCGTTGTGTTTTCCGGCTTTGTAACGATGTTCGCATTATTATATATGAAAGGCAAATATACATTTGTTTTAAACTGAAATGGACATGACAACGATACATTTTGACGAGACGACGACACCACTGCTGGCAAAATAATGTTGAAAATTATATTGTGGATGCATGTGATAACCAAGTATATCATAAGGTGTATGCAGTTTCATATTTGTTTGATATTTTAAAATAAATATCACACTATGCCATTCTGATTGGTCCCAATAAGTCTATGAAATTCGTACGCATTATTCTACTGAATGGCTGTGATCATTTGATTTTTCCGTACTCCGCTTTCTGGAAGTCTTGTTTTTAGAATTGCCATGAACATTTTGGCTACCATTTTTCGATTCGATTGACAAAACGAAATTGGGAAAAACGTATCACATCTGTCCAAATATAGCCAGTACCCCACAAGAGTTCGTTAACCCCGAACATGATGATGATGATGAAGAAGAAGAAGAAGAAGAAGAAGAAGAAGAAGAAGAAGAAGAAGAAGAAGAAGAAGAAGAAGAAGAAGAAGAAGAAGATTGTTTGTTTGATTAGGATTTTTAACGTAGCTTTAGCAATTTTTCAGTCATATCGCTACGATGTCTGCAGTGAGACAGTTTATAGTGATGTCTACCACTGGGGCATCATGCCGCAGACATGTAGCATGATGTCCCACCCAGTCACATTATCCTGACACCAGGCCGACCAGTCCTAACACTAACCTCTTAATGCTGAACGTCAAGCGAGGCAGCTGTTAGTACCATTTTTGTAAGTCTTTGGTATGAAGAAGAAGAAGAAGAAGAAGAAGAAGAAGAAGAAGAAGAAGAAGAAGAAGAAGAAGATGAAGAAGAAGAAGAAGAAGAAGAAGAAGATGATGAAGATGATGAAGAAGAAGAAGAAGAAGAAGAAGAAGAAGAAGAAGAAGAAGAAGAAGAAGAAGAATAAGAAGAAGAAGAAGAAGAAGAAAAAGAAGAAGAAGAAAAAGAAGAAGAAGAAAAAGAAGAAGAAGAAGAATATCGAACTGGTCAATTTATATCATTCCGTTAGTCGTAAAATCATGCAGTCATTGTTCTACAACGGTGAAATGGAAGTCATCGACGCATTCATTGAGATAAAATCCCCCGTCAATTTAGTGGAACATTAACTCTACCAGATAAAGAAAGACATTGACTGAATTACCAAAGAAGCACTTTTTGCTGTAGAAGTTTTTGGGTGTAAAGAATCATCATCTATACCAATTGAGCATTATCCATGTAGTCTAGTTGAACATGAAATCGAATATCCAGACCACACAGTGACCAGAAACATACATATTAGCTCAAAAGATGTTTTCTATGATTACATGGCATTTGTACCAGTGACGAAAAATGCGCGTGCGTGTTGCACTCGTCCGTGACATTAATAAACAGTGTCATTAATAATGCAGCAATTATAACAAAGTTGCCGACGAGAAAGAAAATGGACTCTCCGCCGAAGTAACGAAATTATTTATTCTTTTTTCTCTTCAAACTATTTCCATAAATATGATAAATAACATACTCGCAAAAGCTGGACATTATTGAACTCGTTTCATGAATTCAGTATTAAATCATTACCCATTTCAGATCTTCTATACGCGTTGTACAGATGCATATCTTTATTGACGTTATATAGACGCAATCATTAACAGACGTTATACAGACGCATTACACACACGCATTCAATAATAGACGTTAAATAGACGCAATCATTAATAGACGTTATACAGACGCATTCAGTAATATTAACTTTATCAGTGGAATCCGTAAAAGATGGGCCTAAAAATAAATTTATATTATTCAGAGTTATAAAACATGCCTGATTTGATAAATAAAGCCTAAATGAAATCTAGCATAATTATAGTAAGACAACATGAACATGTCTTCATATACACTGTGCATAGGATGTGAATGTTTGCGAGAGGGAAAGAGAGATTCCTTCACACAAATGTAATATTAACATTACAAGAAAGCAACCAGTCATAACATATAAATAACACAATTCATTTCAACAGCTTTTTGTCGTGTAAGTACGTCCAGACTTGGAATGATTTACTTTTAAGGAATGACCTTTGCACATGCGTGATGATTATCGTACATGATGCAGTTGGCAGATGTTAACATAAGTTTCTCATTAAGAATAGGAAACTTTTTTTTTCATTGTTGGAATTAGGGACAATCTGACTGGTTATCATTTCCAGACTATTTTTTGGTAACGTTTAACATGTAATGACTTGGTACAAACTGGTTTTTATGTAATTATTTTTATGAGATATGTTTATCTTTTAGGAATGGTTTCAAAGTATCGAAATAAATCTTTTGTGATATCCATACTCTAAATGTCCAATATCAATCATTTCATTTTTCCAAATTCCATTATTGTCAGGTAAAATATTCCGCATGCTTACAAAATAGTTTATGATACCGCAATATCATGCTTTTTCCCCATGGATCTAACGGATTCGTAAAGCCGCATTATAAATACAAAACATGGAGATTATGAGTTTGATATTTGCCAGCATATTACAACTTTATATATTATATGCAACATATCTACAAAAAGGAGTTTATTTTCGTTTTATTAAAAATAACCTCTTGATATGCATTCAGTTCTGATTCTGATGATGACTTAGGAAACAAAACTGCATGCAGCGACCTGGCTTAAACCGGTCTGAACTTTCAAGAATAAAAATATAGTTTTGTTTAATCTAAAATTTATATCTCCTGATAAATAAAAAACGGCAACAACTTTAACATTCCGACATTAGGTGAGATTCATTATGCAGAATTCATGTCGTCAGAAGTATAGTGACGTCACATACAATGTAAGTGAACGAACTCATAAAAAGTACACGATCAGGACCATGTGCACGGCTATTACGATAGCCATCTCAAGCACTGTTCATTGAAAAGTACAACATACATACATACATACATACATACATACATACATACATACATACATACATACATACATACATACATACATACATACATACATACATACATACATACATACATACACAGATATATATATATATATATATATATATATATATATATATATATATATATATATATATATAGTCTACAGTTTATTAAGTACTTACCATATCGTTTTACACTCAGGTAAGGGACTTTTCAGTAGGTGTATTGGATCTATAAAGTTACACTATTGTTCAGTATACGCCATTTTAACTAATTTTTTCGTTCAGAACTATGACAAAAAGAATCCTTCATTATGCTTCAGTAGATAGGAAAATTTAATGCAGTGAATCGTGAGGTAAAACTCTGGGGTCGAATCTTCCTATTTTGCACAAATGCAAGTGAAGGATTCTTCTCAATCAACATATATTTCATTCTAAGACAGACTGTATTACGACTTTCTCACTTGGGCTGACTGTATCAAACCTACGTGTTGTTAATCTCAGCAGAATTTTAAGAACATTCCCTGTTATGCATATTAAGAACGGGCTGAACACCGTACACGATACAAAGCATTGGCATTGTTTGAACACCGAAGACCCAATTATATCCTAGTGATGCTTTGACTGTAGAGATTTACGTATATATGGTTTTCAACTTAGTAACAGTGAAAACCAAAACGAATAAATTTGGTCAAATTCAACAAATATGTTATCCCCTGAATGAAAAGTAAAAGTTGAAAAAAAAATTACAATATTGTGAATTAAATCAGAATATTGTAATTTCTTTTCCAACTTTTACTTTGCATTCAGGTGTTCAGCCAGTTCTTAGCATGCATAACAGCATCCTCAAATCTCAGATTCCCCATAGTGATTCAAATAGTGCACGTGTAATGCGTTTCAGCGTGCGTAGAAAACCGAACATGACCATACAGGGCTACGGAGAGGCGCTAGCTTAATGAACATGTGGTACTAATCTCTATCACGAAAACCTAAGTGACGTATTTATATCATCTGTGCTAATCTTGGTTAATTTTCCTGGGTACATTCGACATGTCTTAATGTAGCCTTATTATCGCCACCTGATTGCTAGAAAGCATCCAATCATGTCCAGAACTAACACATATTTATGAATACCAAACCGGACTTGAAAGCGCTAACATATATAACTTTCATTTCAAAGATCAGTAACATGTAAATGAAGTGACAAGATGCGCATGGACAGTGCAAGTATAAGAATCAACATTGATTATCCCATAGTAACGCTCAAACATATGAAGCAATGTGTATGTTTCTATTGTCCCCCAGTGTATGTTCAGCTGTATACCGACAACATAACTAATAAAGTACGCTAGCTAGCAGTAATACAATTTAAGGTAACGTGGTGGTGGTGGTGGTAGGGGGTGATCATTTTTAGCAACAATCAGTACATATCATTATTCAGCGAAGTCATATGGTGATGTCTTAACTTAGAAGATATTATCCCCAAAACGCTGTGCTGGAAATAACATGATTGGATATTTCAAGTGCATTCAGCGAGTCACGTGTCTGACATATCGACTCTAGCTATAATTAGATCCTATGTCATCAAATAAAAGTAAACACACCAAAACAAGGATGGACATTTGCACATGTAGGGCATATACCAATGTACTGACTAAGATCAATTATTACATAGTTGATTGGTTTGAACATTTCCGGTGAGTGCTAGTTTACAATTATTAAGAAGAATGGTCTAATGGAATGCGGTATCAGCTAATGCTACAATGCCCTGCATTGTGCAAGTACTAAATTATAAAGATCTTTCCATAAGTAAGCCTTTTCATAAAATAAACAATATTGGTTTATTTTAAAGTGCGTACAGGAAAGTATGTCATTGAAAGATCTACTATAGATATCGTTAGCTCCTATAATATCTACTGATTTGAAATTCTGACCACTTAAAGTTTGAACAAGGATCGGCAGTTCCTCCTTGAGGAATATGTAAGCATATTGAGATCAGTTGTACAAAGGTAATCCACAATGATCTGTTTTAATATTTCTAGTGTACAATTATTATTGATAATTAATACTTCAATTAGAATGGTACATTAAAATGAGATTTCAGATTATGCTACAATTCCTTACTTGTATATCTCAACCTAATTCAAATTGTAACGGAATGAATTTATTCTTAGACTTTCTTCGTGTTGCTATTTTCCTACATCTACGTTCCTAGGACCAGGGAGCAAGTCCAATTTATCCTCTGTATCTATATTTATGTTTACATTTTTTCATTATCATACAGTTTAATATGAATTTGTAGACAGCCCGTCTTGGATCTATAGTCTAAATATGGTTTTGAAGACAGCCCGTCTTGGATCTATAGTCTAAATTTGGTTTTCTAGACTATAACCTTTGGATCTATAATCTATATTTAATATTATCATTACGTATCATACAACTATTTTTTTTTAAATAAACAATTGTTGTAAGCCATATAAGCAGATATGTGTTATTCATACATCACAAAATCATAAGTAAATTAACTTCTTCAATCTATAACAAACAATGTACTAGTAAGGAACCAATAAGTATAATATCAAAACTGAACACTGTTTCATTTTGCTCTCAATAAATGGTTCATCCTAGCTTTAAAATATAATTTCTAGGGAAGAATTATAACCCAATACCCACCTTTTTAACCTCTTTAAGGTGCAGTTATACATCATGATAATAATTGGCATCGATCCCATTAGGCCATAACTGTGCACACGTATCATAAATAAAACAATGAAAAGAGTAAATTGGTAATCTTGTATAATTCACATTTTAAACAAAAAGTACAAATTTGCAATTGCTAATTATATAGATCTAAGTTAATGCTAATATGCCTAAAATGTCAAACGTTCATAGTTCTATCTCAATTTGTAAACATTCCATCCCAATTTTAAATTTCATGGTGACACATTTAAGGACTCGGGTCATAACCATCATCCTTATTTAGTCTGTATATTCCATACTAAACTTTCCATCGAGTCCAGTTGCTAATAAAGCTTACATGAATCTAATGACTCTTCTAGGATTAACTCACAGTAAAGAACTTATGAAAGGTTTACCATCATTTATTCAATTAGGATAAACTGTAAAAAAAAAAAAAAAAAAAAAAAAAAAAAAAAAAAAAAAAACCGTACCATGGATCACAATTTACACTTTCAGGCAGGCATCAGTGCCACATAACTCTCTATTGATCTTTATCCGTTACTAGTTTTAGCTTGCCAAACCAATCCCATAACTGCGTCCGGTACGGTCGTGCGCATTTGACATAGGGCAACTTGAGTGACCCAAACTTCTTACATTGAATAAATCATTATAAATCACGCCAGATAGTAGAAAAACAATAATAGGCCAGCCCACAAGTATTTGAGTAGAACTGTATGTTTTCCTCAAGTATTTTTTAACTCTCTGTTGCTTTGTCTTACTGCATTGTGACTCGCTGCATTAATTCACCCCCCCCCCCCGACTGCATAGTAATAAATAATCCGAAAATAAACAAGTTAACTTGTCTAACTAGTAGCAGAGAATGAAAAGAAAGGCAGCACATCCCCTATTAAACAGATTCTTCAAAGATTTACCATGTTGTTACTAAATTAAATGGGAAAGAATGTGAATCCCAAACTGATTATGATACATTGGATTGGCAACATAATTTACTCTCTCTCTCTCTCTCTCTCTCTCTCTCTCTCTCTCTCTCTCTCTCTCTCTCTCTCTCTCTCTCCTTAGTTTGCTAACTCCTTGATCAAATATGGATAATAATGATGAGTTAGCTCATCCCGCGATATATTTGCAATAGGCAGTTGATACAGTGCTATCCCCCCCCCCCCCCCAACGAATATGCATGTGCTGTAAAAGTCTGTAGCCTATATTAGAAGTTTAACAACCCATTCATGTATTGCCATGTTTTGTACCTCTGAAATACTTCCCTGTTTCTTGGCTTGGGCTTGGGATCTGATAACGCTGGCATTCATTTTGCTGTGTTCACCTGTATGCACATCCACTAGGAAGTTAGTTATATGCAACAAAGAGATTTGTAAGTACTCGTGTTTTCGTGAGTGTATAGTCTTGAAGAGTCATCTAAATACATGTACATTTTATAGTCTTGAAGAATCATCTAAATACATGTACATTTTATAGTCTTGAAGAGTCATCTAAATACATGTATATTTTATAGTCTTGAAGAGTCATCTAAATATCTGTAGATTTGTACAAATTGTAATTCTTGTCACATAGGAAAATCGTCCACCCACCCCTTTCCTATCAGAAATGGCTCATCCAACTTTTTAAGTCATATCCAGGACTGTGGACAGGATAATACAATTTCCGGGGGAACACAACGGCCGGGTAGTCAGCCGATGTTTTCAATATGTGATTAATTGGGGCGTACTGGATAATTTTTCCTAGGGCCCACACATAGTGTCCTCTGCCCTGGTCCTCTCTAATGCTTTCTGTGTTCATATCTATTTTTCTGTTTTAGTCAGGTTACTTAACTATTAACTCATGATTTTTAAACACACTATTTCTGTGAAGGGTGTACAGATGTCAAACCTTTACAGATTTGTTTGAAACTTCCTTCAGGAACATATACCATGTCTGACAATCGCTTAAAAGTTGCATTCGTCCATTACGCTTGCGTTAAATATTGAAGCGCAAACCCAGATTCGACTACCTGAAAAAGATCTACAAACTGTCGCCAAATTCACATTGATACACATATCATAATGTCCATATTCTACCGAATAAACAATTTCATTGAAATCGATACTAACGATGTCTAAATCTAATTCAAAGGTCACCACCAAAAGACGAGAGAGAAAATACTTTAAATTGGGACTTCATTTATGGATATTGGACGGGATGTAATAATTCTGACCGGATGAAATTCTCCATCATATACACAAAGATCACAAGTATTACTTCCGTGTCAGTACCCATAAATGTAGACCCGGTCTGTTTTAAGATTATAATTTTTTTCTTGACACATTATGATGACATTTATTTAATGAACATTGATTATTCTTTAGTATGTGAGTAATATGTTGTAGTTTTGTCTGTGTCTATTTTTGGCATTTGTGCACTGTTAGCAGTGATGCATTATGGCTGGTCCGGAAAAGAAATCGGTGATAAATGGCATGCTATCATGCTTAAAATCCGGACTGTCCAAATATTCCGGATATATTATGACAAGTACTTCGACGCGAGAAGATACTTTATGTCAATACTAAGATTTGAACATACAGGAGGGACTATATTGGAAATATTGTGATCGGAGTTTACAATCTTCAGTTTTGAAGCGACTTCACTGTTTCAAAGATGGTGGCAAATCCAAGGAAAATGACCTTTCATTATTGCGTTCATTAATTTGTTAGAAGGTTTAATTATATGGAAGAATCATCTGACGCTCAGAAATGTTTGTGCAAGACTGGTTCCGAATTCATTGACGAATAATTAAATACAGGCTTGGGTTGAAAACAGTTACTCGCTGTGAGATAACGATGTGACCAGATATATTTGAATGAGATTATCACATGTGATGAAATGCAATTTTCGAGTGTATGAGCAGCATCCCAAAACGTGAATAGAAATGGAATTTAGTTGTATAATCAGACTAAGAAAGTGTGTTGAAGTGCATGACGAGTACACGAAGGGACACTCTCACATACTGTTCACTAACAAAATATTTGCTCTACAGCGTACAAATATTCAGAACGTTCTGAATATCCCACACTCCTTGTGTTGTAGACGACAATACAAAACTTCAGGAGAAATACAGCTCCTATTTCTTACCTTTTTCTCTCTGTGGCTCCGCAATTCCCTCTGAACTATCTATCCTCAAACGATACCTATCCTGGCAGATTCTTCGATGTGGGAACAGCCATTATTTCTGGGGTAAGAAAGACCCAGTATTTGACGCCTCAATGCAAACGTGATTAGTGTTCAAATTAATATCCCCAGTTTGCTTTGTATATAACATCTAGCCATCTGCTTTCTCTTTAATACCCACCTTATTGTTGTGGCATATTGAACCATATCCGAAACCCCTTTATCTTCTCAAAGTCAGTTTGCCCAAACGTATTGTGATGTTCAAATATACAACTTTGAATTTACAAGAATTTTGTCTTCTTCTTCTTTGTTTTTTCTTCTTTTTTCTTTGTCTTTAAGTTTTTCTTTTTTCTATATTCTTTCATTTTTCGTTTCTTCTTTTTCTCTTTTCCTTTTTCATTCTTCTTTTTCTTTAACTTCTATCTTCTTCAAATGATTATTACTATATTGAACACTTATTGCTATCGTTATCTGTTGTAACTGTATTGTTTTCAGTACTCTTCTTCATTAACTATAGTTAGTCTTGCGGTTATTCTTGCCGATGCTTTATTCGTTGGTAGTGTTGTGTTTCACAATTATTCCTAAATATACGCTTAAACAGTGAGAGGAATTATACTAATGAAATATAGGCATTTGAGCCTTAAAAGTGAATGGTCTTAATATCGGAGTAAAGAAAGCTTTCCCCGATTATTTTATTATTGCACTTTTATATTATAGTCATTAAGACGTTATTGTCGGGACTGGTCAGCCTGGTGTCAGGATAATGTGACTGGGTGGGACATCATGCTATATGTGTACGGCATGATGACCCCAGTGCTAGGCATCACTATAAATTGCCACACTGCAGACATCGTAGCGATATGACAGACACATTATTAAAGCTACGTAAAAATCCAAATCACACGCAAGCGCGCGCTAACACACACACACACACACACACACACACACACACACACACACTATTATAGTAAGGTTTTCAAGGGCTTTATACTTGTGTAGTAAACTACTGTGGCTAATAGTCACTGATGCTTGATCAGTTACAGCGAAGATTAAAAGCTTCGCTTTCAATACAAATGTAATGTAGATACCTGTGTATATAAAAATACACGATATTGCTATGCTTTTGTGATTTAAACAAATATAAAAATAATTTAATTACTTGATACTTCATAAAGATAGAGATCGCTTTCAATAAAAAGTCTGTTCCATGGTCTTTACATATGTTACTAGAACTTCGTGACTTGCTTTTGTTGGCGTAACATGATACTGCATTGGAGCTAGAATTTTGCACCCTTGTTCACAAGGGCAGAAAATGGGCCATTTTGTCAGACAATGGTTAATACAGGAGGGTTACAATCCATGCCCGCTTAATAGATAACCTTTCGCTCTGTGATAAATGGCGCACGAAACTGCCCCTGTTGATTTCAATTTAACAAGCAATACTTGCATATTCTGTTTCGAAATATAAAAAAATGTCGCTTAACGCATCACGTTTTATGGTACTATCAGTTTACCACGGGAATACTGTAAGGTGAGCTATTAACTCTATTACCTTTTGAAGGTTCGAGATAAATTGACGTTTAGTTAAAAACAATATCATCAATGCATCAGCCGGAAGGAATGACGATCTTCTGTGTAATTTAATTCCTTAGTGGAATATCTTTGCATGTCCTTTATTACTCATGTGTAGTCACACCTTTAAAAATAAAAGTAACACCACTTCCTTATACCTTTTGATTTACTCAGGTTTGTGAAACACACATTTCCCATAATTATACACGATTTTTTGAATCACAGGAATGCGCTTTATAACTATTATAAACTGCCTGAATATATTATTTTGTCTAGCAATGATGATTTCGTAACAATCTGCTTACTATGATTGCCTTATACCATAATATATCGTGATAAATCACTCTCAGGATATATCGGCTCGGTACAATTTAAGCCTAATTACATAAACACGACATTATTAAGCATATTTTCGGTTTTTGGTTAAATGTTCGCTGAATTGTGATTTGTTTTAAAATGCATGTAATATTCCTGTCATGTGCACCAACATTTTTGAAAGAAGAAGAAATAAAGAAGGGTGGGTGTCAGAATAATATGAATATATATATATATATATATATATATATATATATATATATATATATATATATATAATGTTAATGTACTTTGAACACTATTTACATGCATGACGATCATGATATAATTGTTACAGTTGCTGATGTACTTTTTAACAAAAAATGGTTATACTAAGTTTATTATTATTCTTATAGCGGAGGCGGGAGGGACAAATAGTACTGGTCAAACTTATCACTTTTCACTACTTACAGTCTGATAAAACATAACTATTATGTCATTTCTACATATATGAGATACAGGTTGTCTGCAAGAAAGTCACGTGTAAGCATGTCTCTGACACAGAAAAACAGCAGTATGCTATTGACGTCATGAGCTTCTGTGTCAAAGTGTCGCAAGGCTTTTGTATTAAGAAGGCACATTTTCATGACCTATTTACCATAATCCTTGTTTACAGCCGAAATTGTTTTGAAATGTAGTTTTTCGAACTCTTTTTATCGGTTACAATACCCTGAAAACTTCATGGTAATTCATAGTTAGCTCTTATTTGAAAAAGAGAAATCACACTCTCAGGATCAAAATCTCTAAAGAAACCACACTCTCTGGATTAGAATCTCGAAAGAAACCACACTCTCTGGAATAAAATCTCTAAAGAAACCACACTCTCTGGATTAGAATCTTAAAGAAACCACTGTCTGAATTAAAATCTCTAAAGAAACCACAGTCTCTGGATTAGTATCTCGAAAGAAACCACACTCTCTGGATTAAAATCTCTATAGACACCACATTCTCTGGATTATAATCTCTAAAGAAACCACTGTCTGAATTAAAATTTCTAAAGAAACCACAGTCTCTGGATTAGAATCTCTAAAGAAACCACACTCTCTGGATTAGAATCTCTAAATAAACCACACTCTGTGGATTATAATCTCTAAGGAAACTACACACTCTGGATTAGAATCTTTAAAGAAATCACACTCTCTGAATTAGAATCTCTAAAGAAACCACATTCTCTGTATTAAAATCTCTATATAAACCACATTCTCTGGATTAGAATCTCTAAAGAAACCACACTCTCTGGATTAGAATCTCTATAGAAACAACAGTCTCTGGATTAAAATCTCTAAATAAACTACACTCGCTGGATTAGAATCTCTGGACAAGAATACAGAGGAGAGGAAACATCGAACTCAAAACAATGGAAACCGTACTCTCTGGATTAAAATCTATGCAACTCGAATGAAAGAAATTCCACTCTCTAGATCGAACTCTCTGGAAAGGTTTCGGAAAATATTTTCTGTCCACAGTAGTGTACAGTCGGTGGTCTGTCTCTAACCCACATCAGTGTTTATTAAGTATTTGATAACGACGCAATCAAGGTAATGCATCAACCTTTCGAGTTAATGCAACTATTGGAAATGAAAAGAAACAACTTACATTCATAAAGCAAACATGCAACACAAAAGTCAAGTTAAAACCTGGAATATTAAATCTTATAATGGCGAAGAGAAGCTACGGGGAGTCTTAAAATCAGAATGCAGATATGATTAATGAAAGGCCTTAACAAGAGTAAACTTCATCTTGCCTATTTTGTGTTTTTATCAGTTTATTAGTTTTATGACAAATCAAAGATGGAATGATTATAGAGAAACACATTTTGACCAACTTACGGGTTGCGGTCAGTGAACTGTTCTTCGAGAAGACCAACACAGACATGGTACCATGACAAGATTTATCCCTGTAATCTTGGTGAAAGAAACACAACATGGATTAGACAGTAAAGGAATATGTTAAGAGAATGTTGTCAGCATGTATTGACTGGCAAGATGAAAAAATACAAAATAAAAAGATAATAATAGGAGTAATAATAGTAATAATAATAATACTAGTTATGCTGATGCATTGGGAAGTTAGCTCTTTCGTTAAGGTAAGATTCGCCGACAAGATTTCAGTTTATGCCTGTATCTGAGGTCTTATTTGAAATTACCATGGCACTTACAACATGGTACTTAATTATGTAGACTTATTTGAAATTACCATGTTACTTATTACATGGTACTTGTATATGTAGTCTTATTTGAAATTACCATGACACTTACTACATGGTACTTGTATATGTGGTCTTATTTAAAATTAATATGCTACTTATTACATGGTACTTGTATATGCAGTCTTATTTGAAATTACAATGTTACTTATTACATGGTACTTATATCTGAAATCTAATTTGAAATGACCTTCGCACTTAGTACATGGTACTTGTATATGTAGTCATATTTGAAATTACCATGTTACTTATTACATGGTACTTGTATATGTAGTCTTATTTGAAATTACCATGGCACTTACTACATGGTACTTGTATATGTAGTCTTATTTGAAATTAATATGCTACTTATTACATGGTACTTGTATATGCAGTCTTATTTGAAATTATAATGTTAATTTTTACATGGTACTTATATCTGAAATTTTATTAGAAATGACCTTCGCACTTAGTACATGGTACTTGTATATGTAGTCATATTTGAAATTACCATGTTACTTATAACATGGTACTTGTATATGTAGTCTTATTTGAAATTACCATGGCACTTACTACATGGTACTTGTATATGTGGTCTTATTTGAAATTACCATGTAAATTATTACATGGTTCTTGTATATGTAGTCTTATTTGAAATTACCATGTTAATTATTACATGGTACTTGTATATGTAGTCTTATTTGAAATTACCATGGCACTTACTACATGGTACTTGTATATGTAGTCTTATTTGAAATTACCATGGCACTTACTACATGGTACTTGTATATGTAGTCTTATTTGAAATTAATATGCTACTTATTACATGGTACTTGTATATGCAGTCATATTAGAAATTACCATGTTACTTATTACATGGTACTTATATCTGAAATCTTATTTGAAATGACCTTCGCACTTAGTACATGGTACTTGTATATGTAGTCTTATTTGAAATTACCATGGCACTTACTACATGGTACTTGTATATGTAGTCTTATTTGAAATTACCATGTTACTTATTACATGGTACTTGTATATGCAGTCTTATTTGAAATTACCATGTTACTTATTACATGGTACTTATATCTGAAATCTTATTTAAAATGACCTTCGCACTTAGTACATGGTACTTGTATATGTAGTCATATTTGAAATTACCATGTTAATTATTACATGGTACTTGTATATGTAGTCTTATTTGAAATTACCATGGCACTTACTACATGGTACTTGCATATGTAGTCTTATTTGAAATTACCATGTTACTTATTACATGGTACTTGTATATGTAGTCTTATTTCAAATTACCATGTTACTTATTACATGGTACTTATATCTGAAATCTTATTCGAAATGACCTTCGCACTTAGTACATGGTACTTGTATATGTAGTCATATTTGAAATTACCATGTTACTTATTGCATGGTACTTGTATATGTAGTCTTATTTGAAATTATCATGGCACTTACTACATGGTACTTGTATATGTAGTCTTATTTGAAATTACCATGGCACTTACTGCATATTACATGTATATGTATATGTGGTTTATCGTGAGGGAATATGGGTTCGGACCTCGGTTCGAATACCCGTAGAGTATTATTTAAAACGTCTCCATCCTGTTGTCACAGGATGAAGCCGGGATGGCACTGGATTAATGAAGATACCGAAAACAATTGCGTTAATAAGATGTTTATTTCTGATTGCAATTTAAATATAAACAAATCTGACACTATTATAAACAAAAGATAAGGAAAATTATTGTGTTCCTAACATGGGACTATCAACAACTCAATTAAAAAAAACCTCAAAGGATAATTTCATCGAAAGGGATTTAAAACTAACGTGAATAACGTCTTATCACCCGATCAACAAATACAAGTATATGTATGAATTTATATATATATATATATATATATATATATATATATATATATATATATATATATATATATATATATATATATATATATATATATATATATATATAGCTCGTATAACAAGACAGATGTAAATGCCTGTAATTTTGATTATATCGCTCATATAACGACATACCAAGGTAAAGACATGTATGTTACAATTTTATCGTTCATGTAACAATTTAGCAATGAGTTTATGAATTTATTGTTCATGTAACAATTTAGCAATGTAAAGGTGAGATTATGAATTTATGAATTGATCGTTCATGTAACGATTAAGCAAGGTAAAGGTGAACATCGAGAACACCAGTACACTCTTCCGAACCAACGTCACCAGACACAGCGTATATGTCACAAGAAACCACGCAGAGTTCTGCGACTTCACATCACCCAATTATATATAAATATAACACACACACACACACACACACACACACATATATATATATATATATATATATATATATATATATATATATATATATATATATATATATATATATATATATATCGCAGCATACACAAAAGCAGCATACACAAGGCACCATACATACGGGCACCATACACAAAAGCACCACACACGGCACCACACACGTGCAGCTAAATCGGTGACGCTGTACGCGGCAGCTAAACCCCGAGTACATTTTTGACCACATAAACATATTGATACCAGTCATGCACCTGTATGATACTATTATTTGTATTAAAATATATCAGTTCTTACATATATCATATTAAGAACATATGTGTCAGTTGACGTGATGACATAACTCATATCAGTTGACGTGTTTATATAACACATGTCAGTTGACGTGATGATATTACATAAAACATGTCAGCTGACGTGATGATATAAGACATGTCTGTTGACGTGATGACATAACACATGTCAGTTGACTTGTTGATATTACTCATGTTTGTTTGTTTAATCTTGTTATTTAATGCCTCAATGATGCCGTTACGTGGAAAAAGTAGTATTTGTCAAATCATCTGAACTATACTGAATTTTGAATGTAATTTGTCCTAAACATCGTTGGATTCCATTAAAACCAGATCATTTCAACGTTTAAACACGTTACGAACCATGTCAATTCTCCCCCAGAACTGAGACATCAATTCATATTTCACATGTGTACGTCAACATCAGTAGGTCAACCTATTTCAATCGAAAGCTTGAATACAAGATTTGATGACATCAGCATTGTAAACACGAAAATTTAACACCAAGATATGTCTGACGGTTGGTGATTATTCTTTGATATTCAATTCTGAAGTACATGTTTTTTTATTTCAAAAGTCAGTGCCGTGTGCTTACGAATTCATATGGAAATCCATCCAAGTTAACCCTTCAAAATATTCCATCAAGATTTACCTGAATTTTACTTTTATTGTATGTTTTATGAGAAGTTTTGTTGGAAGGATTACGGTTCGTTCTCATAAACACATGCTGGGAACTCAGGAAGATAGGAAGAAGAAAAAGGATGAGTTCCCAGATAAAGAATGTCACCCGATGATGGAATGTCTAGGGAATCAGGTACGGAATCGTGGCTGTAATGAGAAGACAGACATCTATTTTCTCGTCGGTACGGAACTGACTTTATTTAATTAATCAACACACATATATTGACTACATTCTAGAAACACATCTAAAAACTTTATAATAAAAATTCATGAAATACATATTATATTTTCCTTATTAAGCATTCCAACTTCATTACGTCATCTGACATAAGGTAAAACTCAAACTTCTGGTTTATTTATATTCGTTTGGCACAAGTCATGACCAAATACGGTAATCCCTTAATATACTAAGCCAGCAACGATGTCTTAATATACTAAGCCAGCAGCGACGTCTGTCCATCATTAGATAGAACCATTCTGTTTTACGTCAGCAACAGAAGTTCTTTAAAGGTTTGTTCCACTTTTATTAACCGAATTGGAAATTCGTCAATGCCTGGGTTACAGAATATATGTTTTACTCATAATACTTAGGAGCTGAATCATTGAGATGGTCAGTAAGATGTTGCTTTATAACCTAATTCCACACACATTGTACATTGGTAAGATTCGGTTATTTTAGTAGTTTTTGGCAATATACATTGCTTATTTTTCGCTTACACAGCAACTATCTTCGTTCCATATAATAAATAAAATTACTGTTAATATATTTTAGAAACTTACTCTAATATAAATGAATAAACATTACTTTAATACAATTTAAAGAAAATAGCAATCTTATTAATTTTACTAAAAAATCAATCCTAACATATGCACGCTTTTTGTTCTCAGTTTCGCTTAAATAAAGCGGGCCTGCCTCCTTTTTTTTCGCGTAATGTTTGCGCTGAAGGGCTGCTTATTAAGAAAACCAATTTTAAAATTATTCTTTGTAATACTTTGAACGATCAGCTGTTAAATATGAGGTCACTATTTGTTTGTTTACCATAGACCTAGTCTTCAGCATCCACTAGCAAAAAATTACCCTATAACATTAAACACATAGCATTATAACATTAAACACATTCAAAATCAATCAAATTCAAACCTTTTGTATGATAATAAAACCCTTTGATCATAACTGTGCCACACAAATTAGTGATGAAAAGAAAGCTTTAAAGTGACCAAACTGAATCCGTTTCATTATAAACGTAAAGCAAGCAGGCAAATATATTTAGACTATGAGGCGCCGTAGCATGCAAAAGTTGGTCCAAGGAGAAAGTTGAAATTTCGATGTCGCATTTTCAAATTTTGTACAGTAGCTGGTATCAGTTATAATTCCGACCTAAACAACGAAACTTTAAGGACAAGCATTTTTGATACAGCACGTGACATATATTATTAACATTTCAACGACATCATTCTGATTGGACTTGCTTTTGTCCGCTACGGTGCCTCATCTTAGACTCCATCAAGATCTTTTTTGGGGTTCAGATGAGTTCTTTAGAGAACACCATTGCAGTGAGTTGCATTGATAAATGGAAGAATTCTACTGATAAGGATTGTATAACACCAGAATAAAATCAAAGCAATGCAGTCATTTTTATATTACAGTGTCATTTCATCCCAGTTAAATTGCAAACACTTGTAAGGTAGGATACTTAGTAAATTAATATAGAATACGGATTACATGCTTTAACGACAATGTAAGTGCTTATCTCTTTCTGATTGGTCTTTGCTGATTCCTTGCTATAATGAAAATTTATAAGATTATATACATATAGGTAATACAGGCAATGGAAGCTATATCTGTTGGTATTGAAATTATATAAAAAATTTTCTACCTGGGATTTCTTTAGAGTGTTGTATGTTTGTTTGTTTTTTTATGGTTTAACGCCATTTTTCAGCACAATATTGGCTATACATGGCGGCCAGTATTAATGGTGGAGGAAGAAACCGGACAAATCCCGGAAAGAACCACCGACCCACGAGAAGCTACTGGCAAGCTTTCTCACATAACTACATTTGCCGAATCTTAGACTCGAACACACGCAGACAGAGGTGAGATGGCAGTGGTCCGTAACGGGCAGCGCTTTAGACCACTCGGCCACTCGGGGCCCCTCAGTGTTGTATGTAGGCACACTGGAGTAGCATTACCTGAATTATGTTACAAATAAGAGCAATACGTTATTACATACAGAATGCGCAACAGTTTGAGAGAGAGAGAGAGAGAGAGAGAGAGAGAGAGAGAGAGAGAGAGAGAGAGAGAGAGAGAGAGAGAGAGAGAGAGAGAGAGAGAGAACTCATTCATGAAACACAACATTGTGACAATGGCTTAGGTAACTTAAGGAATAGAAAGCATATTCAATATGATACCAGAAACACTTGACTCTCTAAAGGAAATGATGGACCGTTTTGATGCCCAAACCTTCGGTTCAAATAACTAACTCATCTCCAATGGATTTATTTTACAATACGAACTACGCACAGTTTGTATCTACCAACTTTGTAATTTTATTTCATTGTATGATAACTTGAATTAAACTTATATACGCTGAGAGGGAGACGAACTCAATATTACGGCGAACAGTTTTCATTTAGTTCAACCTAATCAAGTTTTAAAGAATATTGTCTTAATCAGTCTTAAAGAATATTGTCTTAATCAGTCTTAAAGAATATTGTCTTAATCAGTCTTATAGAAACGTAAAATGTTAAAGTGATAAAATATATTTTTCAAATTTCATACAATAGCTGGCATCAGTTATGTCGTACTACCGACCGTTAGCTGTTTCATTATATTCGAATTGAATTAGAAGGCAATTTTTAGATTTGCAAAGCGAGGGTGTTGATTTACGTTTGAACAGCTCA
Organism: Unio pictorum; assembly: GCA_030141615.1. Classification (NCBI taxonomy): domain Eukaryota; kingdom Metazoa; phylum Mollusca; class Bivalvia; order Unionida; family Unionidae; genus Unio; species Unio pictorum. The sequence continues at coordinate 13,307,083 of JARLTB010000102.1, read as the reverse complement.
TCCCGTTGATGTCAAATCATGTTGACCTAGGTCGCCACATTTTGAAAGCAAAATGTTATAAAAATTGTATGATACAATGTGTTCGTTCATTCTAATAGAAATAGCGATGTGTAAAATAAATGTGCATTGGTTCATCTGTGAATACTCAAGTTTTCAAACCTATAGCTCGCCTGTGGCGTATCTAACTTGAGCTATCTGTAAACAAAGAGATACATTGAGATAGGTAAACTTGTTTTAGCACACTACATTGAACAATTTTGCACATCAGCCCACTTCATTTTCAATCAGGAAGCAATGAATGCATCAAAGCGCTTTAAGAGTAGATTATCTTGCAACGAGCCTTGCTTGATTACAATATCAGTTTACCACAGGTGTAAGGCAGGGTGTGGTATTAAATATACGATATTGTAGGTTTTTCTAGTCATAATTTCCTCATAAACAGACAAGTAGTACATCTGTGCCAGTCAATATCAGGACAAGACACAATTAAATACCTTATATAGAAACAATACTCCAATGTACAAAGTTCAAATTTCATGTTGTTTGTCGACAGCACATACACGTGAAACATAAAATCATGGCTAAGAAAAGAAAAAAAAACAGTAGTTCGTAGTATTTAAACTTTAAAACTGCATTATAATTATAAACATTGAACAAGAGTTTGGATTTTTATTTTGAAATCATTCTTGAAACATTAAATGTTGCCTTGCTTCCATGTCTGCTATAAAAAGCTTAAACCACATTGTATTTGCCGAATCAGAGTTATTTTCACACACGTGTCCTTATTCCTGAGTTGTGGTTTTGTTGAATCAGAGTGTTTTGCACGTCTTGTTCTTTACCTCTAGCAGAATACGATTAATATCAAGAGTGGGTTAAATTGCAGACAAAAACTTTCGGGATCGCGGGTTCAATCCACAACACACACACACACACACACACACACACATGTATGTATGTAAGCATGCATGCATACATGCATGTGTGCATGCATGCATACATACATACATACATGTGTGTGTATGTATGTATGTATGTATGTATGTATGTATGTATGTATGTATGTATGTATGTATGTATGTATGTATGTATGTATGTATGTATGTATGTATGTATGTATGTATGTATGTATGTATGTATGTATGTATGTATGTATGTATGCATGTATGTATGTAGACCAGCTGTCCATTTATACACGAAACTTCTCAAGCTCGCACACATAATAAGAGGTAAGAGATATGTTGAAAGGATCCAGTAAAAAGTTTAATTTTTAGAAAACATTCTGAACGCTTTAAATTTATTGGGCGGAAAATGATCAACCAGGTAATAGGTAAATATGACAAAAATTTCGTCTATCTCATAAGGCGTTGCAATAAACAGTTTTTGATTTTGCTGCTTTTAGTAAATAACATAAAATGTATGTTCATTATTGAATCCATTGCTTCTATTTTAAATTGCAAAAATCCAGATTTCGTAAAATAAATGAAAATGAATGAAACGTGTTCGCCGAATAGGTCACGTAAAAGCTCATCCAAAAGTCAGTATACACTACAAACCGGGTATATATGTACATGATATGAAAGAGAGTCGTTCGATTCTTTTAATTTCTTCCAAGCAGCGATGTGGGCTGGCTTGTTTTTAACATAAGCACTGAAAGCAAAGATATGATTACGTCAAATGTGCAATTTATTCAAGTCATAATCAATTCACATGTCAGGAATGCAGTTGGCATTAAAATGACATTTTTTTTATTAGATTATCCGTTTGATCATTTCAAAATGGTACATCACCACTGATGTGACAGAGTTAGTATGCAGTGAAAAGTTTCACATTAAATAAATCTCTCTTCAAAGTTGACTCCATTTTAGTGACGACCTTTTTACTGCTCTCTCAATCGGTACTGCAGACATTGTATTTTCCTTGTTGATGGTTGCTGGTGTTGGCAGTAGCATATCCGATGCAAGCCTCCCGCTCTCTATATGAAACAACATGCTATATTCAAGTGGACTTACAAGGCAAATGTAATTTAACCAACATTTGTATATGTTTAATTAAACACATCATGAAATTAAACCCCAGTCAAAGTTAAATATGAAATTTGAAACAATTACTTCCTCAAATTATCAAAGGTCATTTAAAACAGCTTTTGCTTGGTTAATGAAATGTGACAGTATTTTTAATATTCATTAAATTCTTTTAATTTAGAACAACACTTATGTATATGTTTGGACCCGCATTCAGAAGACCTCATGGGTGAACAATTAGTCAGCTAATGAACAAAGGCACTTTAGGCATACATATAAGCAAGAATAGTAAGTGGAGATTTAAAACTACGAATTTATCCACAAAAATAAAAGAAAAGGCATTCGGTACACAGGTTGTGAAACGAGCTTACCGAAATCTGTCAAACAAAGGATAATGTGTCATGAACAAGTTCCAAATTACAATGGAGAAGTCAGTCAATTTTCATAATCCCCCAATGACCTCCGCATGACCCTCTAATAAAACACGTTCACATGGAGTCTAGTGTATGTAAATAAAGATAAGGTACATATTATCTTCTCAAACGTGGGTGAATCATTATGTAAATCTAGTCTGAAATTTCAGTTAGTAATCAAACCATGAAATATACATCTTTTTAAATGCTAGCGAAATGAACAATATTTGCCACCAGGATCCGGTTTGTTATTTTTAACAGGGTAATAAACAGTCATTTTTTTTTATCTTCCCTCACACTCTTGCCGATGGGTTCGAGTGTATACAGAACTTGGTTTCCCATATTTTCGTAAGAAATTCTGTTTTAAACGCAAAGTTTAAAATCGCTGTTGCATAATTTGTCAAAAAGGTTATGTATTCCTATTTTGCGCGCATAATTGAGAATCAAGGATACATATAATGTCATATGTTCAATATTATAGATTTATGGTAAATACAAGCACATAATATTTTGGTGTTTGAGTTTGAAATTAATGAAACAATAGATGCAAAACTTGTTTTACTAACTGATTGCCCAATATAGCTTGTGTTTTATGAAGCAACTTACAGCCAGCCGCATTGTTTATTCAGTAAGTATTGCATATTCATTGTACTTTGTCCGTCCTTTATTTGGGTAAGTATGGCATATGCATTGTACTAGGGGCTCTTTTATGTGGGCAAACGCGGCACATGCATTGTATTACGACCGTCTTTAATGTGGCTAAGTACGGCATATAGGTTGTAGAAGGATGGTTCTTCTCTGAATCAGATAAAGTGTCCATGAATGCAAGTCCACGACGAGTTAAGTCAACACAAGATGATGAGATCTAACATGTCTGTCCCACTGTTAGTTTTATTCTTTCCATCCTTTAACATAGTAGGAATTAAAATATTAGTGCATGAAATTCGAGGTATGAACAAAAGACACCATCCTAACATCACAGATTTCAAGTTTCAAATGTATGGCGATAAGTGTTTTTGTGTGATTAGGATTTTTTAACGTAGCTTTTTAAAAAACGTAAGTCATATCGCTACGATGTCTGCATTGAGTTTGTAGTGATGTCTAGCACTGAGGCATCATGCCGCAGACATGTTGCATGATGTCACACCCAGTCACATTATCCTGACACCAGTTCATCCAGTCCTAGCTCTAGCCTCTTAATGGCCGAGCACCAAGCGAGGCAGCAGTTAGTGCCATTTTTATAAGTCTTTGGTATGACTCGGCCGGGGATCAAACCCACGACCTCCAGCCTCCGCGGCGGATGCTCTAACCACTAGGCCACAGGAGCGGTTGATGGCGATAAGTAACAACAGCTTTAATATGTTCAATGTATTGTGAAAGGTAAGAACAGTTCAATGTACAACGAAAAATAACTTCATTGATCTTGTATTATTACCTACTGTCCGAGTAATAAACGTGTAAATTGCACTCTCATCGTAACTTCATTAAAATATGTCAGACAATCTGAGCGATACTTGAATAGAAAAATCCTGAAATAATATTATGTTTACCAAGTAAATTCATATCAACATTTTAAACAGCACAACACAAAGGAGAACACGAATGTACCCGATGAAATTCATTAATATTCATTACCGTTTCACTCGTTTATGTATTGAGTCAAACTACAAACAACAAAGATCTCGATATGCTGTAACATATTGCGCATACAAATCAGGGTCTATGTTGTTTGTCATGCTGATTAGTCCTATTAAACTGCACAGACCCAAATCTGATTAGTCCTATTAAACTGCACAGACCCAAATCTGATTAGTCCTATCAAACTGCACAGACCGAAATCTGCTGCCGCATTTTACCACGGTCGATCTGTGTCTCGGCAGTTTGCAGTTAGGTTTGACTTATAACCGACTAATACGGAGATATGTACTAAGAAACGACTTGTTCTCTGTTGCCAGAGATATGACACTTTTGAACCTGTAACATATATGTCACATCAAAGTAGTGGCAGACAATGGTTACCGTTTACTAAAAGAACTCCGATGTCAATTACACTGAAGTAAATAAGAGTCGCTTGGCAATTCATTCGATCTAAAAATAGCCTGGACATTCATCTCGAGACGAAAACCCTCTTGTTAATATATGTACATAATCGTTACATTTCTTCTTTACATAATAAAATATTTATGTCTCCAGAATGCATTTATAATGTCCTTGATCTTGCAAAAAAGATCATGTGGTTTGTATACATTCCAATATACGTACACTTGGGTACGCGTCCATTGTAACAAACAAAAATGGAAGCCGTCGTTTGAAGCAGTATTGGCTTAATATGGTGCATTTTTCAATCTGGAACGTATTATATAGATGCTTTGATACTTTGTAGGGAGAAATAATACTCGATAAACACAAAATGTCACTTAAAATATAAATATAAATATTGCAAGCTTTGACCTACTGACGCATGAAGCGTGCGACCCATTACTATCAGAGTAGAACTTAAGAAGATAATATCAAGCAATAATTTTTGAAGAAATAAATTTCCAGCCGGAAGTGAAATACTGAACACAAGGTCTTAATGCACAAATAAAAGTATCCTCTCAATTGCAAAATGATATAGATCTCTTTTCGACCGCAGGTCACAGTCAGCATTTTCTATTTTTTTTAAACTATTTTCTCACCTTCTAGAATGATCCTGATGTTTCCAAATAATCTTTTAGTTATTATTAGAAACCATAACCTTTACTATGTCAACTACACTAAAGAAATTGCACAACCTAGACCCAAATAAACATTTACATCTATTAGTAGTAATTCTGATTTTATACCCAAATCATTCATGCAGATTCATACCAGAATCATTTTGTAATCATACCAAAATCATACTAGAATCATACTAGAATCATACTAGAATCATACTAGAATCATATAAAATCATTCATATAGGGTCATACCAGAATCATACAGAATCAACCATAATTATACCAGAATCATACCAGCATCATACTAGAATTAACTAGAATTAAACTAGAATCATACCAGAATCATAATAGAATAAACAGGAGTTATAATAGAATCATACTATCGATATGTTGTTGAGCACCATGTGTTAACACTGATACTGCAAACTGGCTCTTATTTCTTTGGTGATAATGTAATGTTCACTAATACTCAGTATGCATCATGCTAATTTATACTCTGTACACATCTTATACTTTTGTATACTCTGTACGCATCATACTTACTATAACCTGTACACATCATGCTTACTTATACTCTGTACACACCATGCTAACTTACACGTTGTACACATATCATACTTTCTTATATTCTGCACACATCATACTTACGCATACCCTGTAACACCATGCTTACTTATACTCCGTATCAATGATGTTTACATATACTTGATATATATATAATGCTTACTTGAAACTGTGTAAATAATAATTACGTATACTCTGTATACATCATGCTTACTTATAATCTGTACACATCATACACATCATGCTTACTCATCCTCTGTACACACCATGTTCACTTATACTTTGCACACATCATACTTACTTATAATCTGTACACATCATGCTTACCTATACTTGGTATCAATGATGTTTACTTATACTCGGTATAAATCACGTATACTCTGTATATATCATGCTTTCTAATGCTCTGTATACATCATGCTTACTTATACTATGTACACATCATGCTTACTTATACTATGTACACATGATGCTTACTTATACTATGTACACATCATGCTTACTTATTATATGCATCAGTGATGTTTACTTATGCTCCGTACACCTGATGCTTACTAATTCTTTGTACACATCTTGCTTTCTTATTCTCTGTACACATCATCCTTACTTATACTCTGTACACATTATGCTTATTCATACTCTATAATATCATTCTGATATATACTCTATACGTATCATGCTTACTGATAATACATATACATCATGCTTTCTTATTATCGGTATAAAATAAACCATGCTTACCTATACTCTGTATACATCGTGCTTAACAATACTTCGTACACGTCATACTTGCTTATTCTATATACACATCATGCTTACTTCTCATCTATATACGCTATTCGGACTGTTGGGTTTGTTTGGGTTTTACCAGTTTTGTTCTTAACATTGAGCATGATGCAGTGGAATTGAATTTTGATTTGTAAGCAAGTATTTAGGTTAGACATAGTAATAAATTGACAATGAATAACGAACAGCCTACCCACTGGGGGTGGGGCAAATGAATGAGAATATGACGATTAATCCATCTTTATTAAATATTCTTTGAATAAAGAGCATGGTATCTGCATAACATAATTTAGTTAAATCATTGTAAAAAGTGAAATAAATAAACAAACATCAGTGCTGTAAACATAAAGGTCAGAACACTTCACATAGTAATGAGGGAGCACGAAATGCATTCGCCCGAGCATTGATTATATATAACAAGCCTCATGCACAGTATTTGCTTGTCCCACATGATATCGGAGAGAGAGAGAGAGAGAGAGAGAGAGAGAGAGAGAGAGAGAGAGAGAGAGAGAGAGAGAGAGAGAGAGAGAGAGACTCTGCGTTTAACTACTTATATGACACGTGTTATGATTAGTCAAATAATTGACATACGTCTGATATATTTAATTTACTTTTTGTAGAATAAGTTTGTGTTATGTGAAGAATAAACAGTAGTATACATATGTCAATATCTTCCATATTCATGGGGAAATAAAAGTCTACGATCGTTATGGGTCCATGGCTTATAAGCGAAATTAGAGAAAGAAAGTCAGAACTGAAATTAGAAGCTGATTATATGCTAGTCTGGCATAATATGAATTACTTACATAAATTATATAGTTTCTCTTTAAGTCAAAGGTTTGACATGACATACATACATACATACATACATACATACATACATACATACATACATACATACATACATACATACATACATACATAGATAGATAGATAGATAGATAGATAGATAGATAGATAGATATCTTACAAATTATAATATACGGAATGAATCAGGCTAGAATTATATTAATATATAAAAAAAAAACATTTCATACGTAAAAGTCAAAACTCGATACATGATTCTAAAATAAATACATTTCACAAACTATGCTTATACATACAAAATAATAACAAATCTACACTAACGCGCCAGGTGGATTTTGGAAGGTAAAAACATCTGCAGAAAGCGTTTGAAATAGCCAGGGCTTTAGATATAAAAGAATTGGCCTTTATAAGGGGATAAACTACTCATTCACTCCGGGTGCTTATTGTGCACAGGTGCAATAAGATGAACATCTTGTTCATATGGCCTACCTACTGAATTACCTAACATATTTTGTAGGGCATAACCTACTTTTGATCCGGAAATCGGATTCCACCGGATAGTATGAACTTCCGATTAATCGGAGTCGGACAAGGCAGGAACGACCGATTCGGATAATAAAAATAATAAAGTTGAATTTCTATAGCACCGTGTCTAACACTGCGTGTCATTCGATAGTGCGTTAATAAAGTTAAATAAGAAATCAGAAAAATCCAATATGGTCAACACAACCACGCTGTGAGACAATCTATTTGAACCGACGGGTGAAAACCGGAAATGAAGCCGGATATGGTAAAGTACTAAGTAACATGCTAGACACGGCAAAACCAGATACCAGAAACCCGGAAACGGAAGATGAAATTTTTTAGAAAAAAAAATACGGATTTAGCATTTCCGATTAATCGAATCGTATCCGGAATCGGAAAAATTTCATGCCCAAAATCCGGAATCGGAAATCGGTAGAAAAATGCTAATCGGTTATGCCCTTATATTTTGTATATGGTATGTGGTATACATACTCATACTGAATTACCTTATATGGTTTTGTATATGGTATGTGGTATACATACTCATACTGAATTACCTTATATGGTTTTATATATGGCATGTGGTATACATACTCATACTGAATTACCTTATATGGTCTTGTATATGGTATGCGATATACATACTCATATGAGTGACGGTGAGAACTTTTTTTTTTTATTTATTACTAATAATATATGTTATAAATAAATTTTAAAAATGCAGAAAAGTGGTATACGTCAGTCTTTGGAACAAAACTCTTTTTATTCCTCTACTTATTCTTCAATTTTGTTCCGGATATATTTATTTGAAATTGTATAGCCATGTAGCATGACAGTTTATCAGCATCGGATGTATTGGGCACACATCTTGCAGCATTGTGAACAGGAACTTGTTCTGCAATAGAATTAAACAGTACTAGTCTTGACACATAATTAAGGATTGTGAACAGGAACTTGTCTTGTAATAGAATTAAACATTACTAGTCTTGACACATAACTAAAGAGCCTTGTATTGCAACATAACTGATGGAGACTAGATTTGGAAAATAATTAATGGAAATTTGTCGTGCAACATAACTGATGGAGACTAGATTTGGAAAAGAATTAATGGAAACTTGTCGTGCAACATAACTGATGGAGACTAGATTTGGAAAAGAATTAATGGAAACTTGTCGTGCAACATAACTGATGGAGACTAGATTTGAAAAAGAATTAATGGAAACTTGTCGCGCAACATAACTGATGGAGACTAGATTTAGAACAGAATTAATGGAAACTTGTCATGCAACATAACTGATGGAGACTAGATTTGGAAAAGAATTAACGGAAACTTGTCGTGCAACATAACTAATGGAGACTAGATTTGGAAAAGAATTAATGGAAACTTGTGCAACATAACTGATGGAGACTAGATTTGGAAAAGAATTAACGGAAACTTGTCGCGCAACATAACTGATGGAGACTAGATTTAGAACAGAATTAATGGAAACTTGTCATGCAACATAACTGATGGAGACTAGATTTGGAAAAGAATTAACGGAAACTTGTCGTGCAACATAACTAATGGAGACTAGATTTGGAAAAGAATTAATGGAAACTTGTCGTGCAACATAACTGATGGAGACTAGATTTGGAAAAGAATTAATGGAAATTTGTCGTGCAACATAACTGATGGAGATTAGATTTGGAAAAGAATTAATGGAAACTTGTCGTGTAACATAACTGATGGAGACTAGATTTGGAAAAGAATTAATGGAAACTTGTTGTGCAACATAACTGATGGAGACTAGATTTGGAAAAGAATTAATGGAAACTTGTCGTGCAACATAACTGATGGAGACTAGATTTGGAAAAGAATTAATGGAAACTTGTCGTGCAACATAACTGATGGAGACTAGATTTGGAAAAGAAATAATGGAAGCTTGTCATGCAACATAACTGATGGAGACTAGATTTGGAAAAAAATTAATGGAAACTTGTCATGCAACATAACTGATGGAGACTAGATTTGGAAAAGAATTAATGGAAACTTGTCATGCAACATAACTGATGGAGACTAGATTTGGAAAAGAATTAATGGAAACTTGTCATGCAACATAACTGATGAAGACTAGATTTAGAAAAGAATTAATGGAAACTGGTCGTGCAACATAAATGAGGACTAGCTGTGAAACAGAAATAATGGTAACTAGCCTTGAAGGAGCATTAATAGGGATTAGCCATACAACATAATAAATGGGACTAGCATTGAAACATACATAATTGGGAAGAGCCTTGAAACATAATCAATATGGACTCGTCGCCCAACATAAAAAATGGTGATTAGTCTTGAAAAGAATTTATGGTGAATAGACTTAACACAAAATTAATATGGACTAGCCTGAAAACAGAATTAATATGGACTAGCCTAAAAACAGAATTAATATGGACTAGCCTGAAAACAGAATTAATATGGACTGGCCTGAAAACATATTTAACATGGACTAGCCTGAAAACAGAATTAATATGGACTAGCCTGAAAACATAATTAATAGGGACTAGCCTCAAAACAGAATTTATAGTGAGTAGCCTTGAAACAGAATAAATGTGTTATAGTCTTGAAGCAGAATGAATATGGAGTAGGAATGAAACATAATTAATGCTGACTAGCCTTGAAACAGCATTAATATGAACTAGCCTTGAAACACAATTAATATGAACAAGCCTTGAAACAAAATTAATAAGGACTAGCCTTGAAAAAGAAATAATAAGGACTAGCCTTGAAACAGAAATAATAAGGACTAGATCAAAACAAAATTACATTTGGACTAGCCTTGAAAAAATATTAGTAGGGACTAACCTTGAAACAATATTAATAGGGGCTAGCCTTAAACATAATTAAATTGGACTAGCCTTGAAACATTATTAATAGGGACTAGCCTTGAAACAGAAATAATAAGGACTACCTTAAAACATTATTAATAGGGACTTGCCTTGAAACATTATTAATAGGGGCTAGCCTTAAACATAAGTAAATTGGACTAGCCTTGAAACATTATTAATAAGGACTAGCCTTGGAATAGAAATAATAAGGACTAGCTTAAAACATAATTAAATTGGAATAGCCTTGAAACATTATTAAATTGGACTAGCCTTGAAACATAATTAAATTGGACTAGCCTTGAAACACTTTTAATAGGGACTAGCCTTGAAACAGAAATAATAAGGACTAGCTTAAAACAATTAAATTGGACTAGAATTGAATCATTATTGATAGGGTCTAGCCTTAAATATAATTAAATTGGACTTGCCTTGAAACATTATTAATAGGGACTAGCCTTGAAACAGAAATAATAAGGAATAGCTAAAAACAGAATTAAATTGGACTAGCCTTGAAACATTATTAAATTGGACTAGCCTTGAAACATTATTAAACTGGACTAGCTTTGAAACATAATTAAATCGGACTAGCTTTGAAACATTATTAATAGGGACTAGCTTTGAAACAGAAATAATAAGGATTAGCTTAAAACATAATTAAATTGGACTAGCCTTGAAACATTATTAAATTGGACTAGCCTTGAAAAATTATTAATAGGGACTAGCCTTGAAACATAAATAATAAGGACTAGCTTAAAACATAATTAAATTGGACTAGCCTTGAAACATTATTAATAGGGTCTAGCCTTAAATATAATTAAATTGGACTAGCCTTGAAACATTTTTAATAGGGACTAGCCTTGAAACATTTTTAATAGGGACTAGCCTTGAAACAGAAATAATAAGGAATAGCTTAAAACATAATTGAATCGGACTAGCCTTGAAACATTATTAATAGGGACTAGCTTTGCAACAGAAATAATAAGGACTAGTTTAAAACATAATTAAATTGGACTAGTCTTGAAACAAAATTAATAGGGACTAGTCTTGAAACAGTGATAATAAGGACTAGCTTAAAGCATAATTAAATTGGACTAGCCTTGAAGTACAATTAGGAGTGGCTAGCCTTAAAACATAATTAAATTGGACTAGTCTTGAAACATTATTACTAGGGATTAGCCTTGAAAGAAAAATAATACGGACTAGCTTAAAACATAATTAACGTGGACTAGCCTTAAAACAGAATTAACAGATACTAGCCTTGAAACATAATTAAATTGGACTAGCCTTGAAACATTATAAATATGGGCTAGTCTTAAGACTGGCCTTGAAACAATTAATGTGGACTAGCCTTCAAACAAAATTAACGTGGACTAGCCTTGAAACAGAATGTAACCTAGATGTGCAACAAAACATGGCACTAACCTTGAAACATAATTAATGGAGACTTTCAGTAAAAATAAAGGGGACTATCCTTAAAGCGGAAATAATGGCACCAACTTTACAACATAATTATTTGGCCTTACCTTAAAACAGAATTAATGGAGAATAGACTTAAAACAAAATATATAGCACCAATTTTGAAACAGAATTAATGGATATAGCCTTGTAACAGGACAAGAACAGAAGACAAAATTTCATTTTTTGTAGAAAACAGATAATCTAACAAATTATTGTAGGAATTTCATTCATTATTTTTTTTTTTATAAACGACAGACATTTAAAGAATACTGATGTAAAATTTAACAAAGCCTTTCAGCGGTATTTAGCGCAGAAGTTATATACTGATAGAAAATTGCAGATAGCAATACATTTTCATCCGAACACTTTGCACGCATGCTTCTTCAAATAAAGCCCATTATATATACAAATTTTTCAGTTTAAATCACTATTGAACTGAAATTTTCGCAAAATTGTGTCCAACCAGTTCTGCCAGATTCTTATCGGACAATGCTCTCTTATTACTTCAAGGGGGCCGGATTTATCACTGAAAAATTGACACTTTGGCCAAACCTAACTCTACACTCAAGTGGCATACTTCATAATGGATGGCGGCTTGAGATAAGTTCGAACAAAGATTTCACACCTTGAAAGAGAAATATGCCACAACTGATTGATCTTCCCAACAGGAATTCAGACAACATTCCAAATCCTGGTTAATATTGTACGAAGAACCATTAGGAGGTAGTTTGGGGAAAACATCTCCTAGTAAGACCCGGTATGAAAGGGTGAATAAGGACGTTAGGGTTACATGGTTGGACTTCTGGTTGATTTGCCAAGTCCAATTTTAACAAAAAAAATAATGTTTGAAGTGATTTTTTTCATCTTGAACGTGTTGCTACCTAAATAAAATGATCCAGCACTCCTTACCATGCCAATGAAATACCATTGAAGAGTGAATTGACAGTACTGTAATATGAAATAACATAGCAAAGTGAATTGACAGTAATGTAATATGAAATATCATAGAGTGAACTGACAGTAATGTAATATGAAATGTCATAGCAGAGTGAATTGACAGCAACGTAATATGACATACCATAGCAGAGTGAATTGACAGTAATGTAATATGAAATATCATAGCAGAGTGAATTGACAGTAATGTAAAATGAAATACCATAGCATAGTGAATTGACAGTAATGTAATATGAAATACCATAGCACAGTGAATTGACAGTAATACAATATGAAATACCAAAGCAGAGCTAACTGACAGTACTGTTATATGAATGTTTCACAAGCATGTCATTATATCGGGAGCGAAGTAGAGACTGAAGTCCTTAGGGTATCTTGCAGTTAAAAGCGTTCAGTTAAAGTGACCAATATGTATTGTTACATGCATAGTATAAACCCATCTGCTTTTCGTTAATACGTTATATATGTTGAAGTAAATTTGAAAGATTTAGTATTCGTTAAAACATCAAAACGTCACATCATCATGAAAAGCCATTAAAAATGAATACAATTATTTTAAAATCTCTCCTTTTAATTTTTGTATAAGTCAATGCAATTTAAGAAAGGTTTCTAAAATGTTGTTTTCAGAGAGAGAGAGAGAGAGAGAGAGAGAGAGATGATGCAAGAAAGGTGCATAATGTGCGTGGCATGACAAAAGCGTTTGTTTCTATAAATGATGGAAGGGTAATGGAGTTTTGAATTATAGGCATGCAAGAGACGGAAATCGGAAAAATGCTTGTTATGTACATGTAGATTAAAAATACAAACATCTATTCACCTTAAGTCAATAATAATAATGAGGACTTAGCATAACACTTAATATTTAGAAGTTCTAAACGCTTTACAACATATATAATGATATGACTACCAAAAAGAACCACCATGAAATTAGAAAACATAAAATCATGCTGAAAATATTTATGGTAGGAAATAGTCTTAGGTCTTTAAATTTGTTGTTGCAGTCAAGAAAGGAGAATTTTAAGAGCACTCTTGAAATGGGTCACTGTGTATTTGTGTTTAATTTCAATGGGCAATTCATTCCACATTGCTAGGCCCTGGTATGCAAAAAAACGTTGTCCATACGACTTCGTTTACATAGTGGGAATAATGAGTATACTATTGTCAGAAGAGGAGCGTAAGTATCTTGCTGGTGTATACACATGGGTGAAGCCATATAGGTATGTTGGACTGGAGTCCGTCTCTGAAACATAGCATAGAGAAACAATTTTGTGAATGATTCATCATCAAATGGATAGCCAGTGTAGGGTACAGAGATCCTGAGAGGTGTGCTCTAATCGTGGTACTCTAAAGATGATTCAAGCAGCTATGTTTAGAACGTTTTGAAGTTTCTGGATTAGATATTGAGACGTGGCATATTAGGTGAAACTTTATTTCTCTTAAAGTCAAAACGTGGCACATTTAGTAAAACAATGTGTGACAAGAGTGATATTAACACATACTAAAAGTACATTTAATCACAATGATTTGTATTAGTATGTAAATGAGATGTACCCCAGAATTAAAGAAAACAGTCTGATTCATAAAATAAGAAACATACATTCTGGATTATGACACAGAAGAAATAAGCTTAAATTTAATATAGACGCCTATTGTGAGTAATAGAGTACAGGACATCCGAGTGTTCCCGCCGTAATCAATGCACAAAATCACAATAAGTTAGAAGAATGCTTAAGTAAAAGAATTCGCTATAGCACCAGGTCTGTAGAATACTAGGCATACAAATGAAACGATCTAATTATGCATATTTTAAAAATAATATTCCAACGCGTTTTGTGAATAAATAGCATGAAAACAAATCGGGCTGGATCTAATAAAAAAAGAAACATCAACCATAGGCAAGTAGACGGGGGCGGAGACGCCCTTTTCCGTCAACAACACAAAATATATCTCACGGGTACATCCCGTGTTACATAAAGTACTATGTTGACACTTTTCTTTGCTACTGCAGTGTAAGCAAATTGCACGAACATGTAAGATCTAAATACGGCTAGAAACGTTATGCCTGAAAAATAGGCCATTTAAGACGGAAGGAATTGAATACTGAACTGAGTGATTTACGACGGATTGTTGTTGGTCTGGGTTTAATGCCACTTCTCAGCGTAAGATAGTTATTAATGGCACTTCTCAGCGTAAGATAGTTATTAATGGCACTTCTCAGCGTAAGATAGGTTATTAATGGCACTTCTCAGCGTAAGATAGGTTATTAATGGCACTTCTCAGCGTAAGATAGGTTATTAATGGCACTTCTCAGCGTAAGATAGGTTATTAATGGCACTTCTCAGCGTAAGATAGGTTATTAATGGCACTTCTCAGCGTAAGATAGGTTATTAATGGCACTTCTCAGCGTAAGATAGGTTATTAATGGCACTTCTCAGCGTAAGATAGGTTATTAATGGCACTTCTCAGCGTAAGATAGGTTATTAATGCCACTTCTCAGCGTAAGATAGGTTATTAATGCCACTTCTCAGCGTAAGATATGTTATTAATGCCACTTCTCAGCGTAAGATAGGTTATTAATGCCACTTCTCAGCGTAAGATAGGTTATTAATGCCACTTCTCAGCGTAAGATAGGTTATTAATGCCACTTCTCAGCGTAAGATAGGTTATTAATGCCACTTCTCAGCGTAAGATAGGTTATTAATGCCACTTCTCAGCGTAAGATAGGTTATTAATGCCACTTCTCAGCGTAAGATAGGTTATTAATGCCACTTCTCAGCGTAAGATAGGTTATTAATGCCACTTCTCAGCGTAAGATAGGTTATTAATGCCACTTCTCAGCGTAAGATAGGTTATTAATGGCACTTCTCAGCGTAAGATAGGTTATTAATGGCACTTCTCAGCGTAAGATAGGTTATTAATGCCACTTCTCAGCGTAAGATAGGTTATTAATGCCACTTCTCAGCGTAAGATAGGTTATTAATGCCACTTCTCAGCGTAAGATAGGTTATTAATGCCACTTCTCAGCGTAAGATAGGTTATTAATGACGCTGGCGGCCAGTATTACCGGTGGAAGAAGAAACATGGAAAACCCTAGTAAATATTACCTACCAATACTAATCTAATAGCAAGCGTTTTCACATACACACCACATTGGTCAAACCCGAGACTCGAACTCAAGTGGATATTGCTGAGATGGCAGTGAGCGATAAAGGCAAGCGATTTGGACCACTCGGCCACCCATATAAGGCGAAAGGATCAACATGACTGAAAACGAGGTCAACTGCAATCACCTATGTGTAAATGCAAAGCATGTAAGGATAGTTCAAAGATCGTCTTTAAAATTTACTTTTGAACAAATAACATGTACCGAATATAGAGCTGTGTTAGGTTTTAGTAAGTATTTGCTGGTTTTGACTAGTAGGTGTTGGGGAGATAGTCCTCAGCCTGAATAATTCAAACTTTTCCATTCCACGAAAGAATATATTTGTTTTATAAAAATTGTACCATTTTGATTCACAGTGTAGATCTTTGTGACTGAACGTAAATATATTTTAAAACCCTTCAGAGAATACATAATATTGGCACTGCAAGGCAGAAAGAAACGTACCTACCTCTATATAGAATTATTTTAGGACACATTGTCAGAGGTATACGTGTACTTATCTCTATATATAATTATATTAAGACACATTCTCAGAGGTATACGTGTACTTATCTCTATATAGAATTATATTAAGACACATTCTCAGAGGTATACGTGTACCTATCTCTATATAGAATTATATTAGGACACATTCTCAGAGGTATACGTGTACTTATCTCTATATAGAATTATATTAGGACACATTGTCAGAGGTATACGTGTACCTATCTCTATATATAATTATATTAAGACACATTGTCAGAGGTATACGTGTACCTATCTCTATATAGAATTATATTAAGACACATTGTCAGAGGTATACGTGTACTTATCTCTATATAGAATTATATTAAGACACATTGTCAGAGGTATACGTGTACTTATCTCTATATAGAATTATATTAAGACACATTCTCAGAGGTATACGTGTACTTATCTCTATATAGAATTATATTAAGACACATTGTCAGAGGTATACGTGTACCTATCTCTATATAGAATTATATTAAGACACATTCTCAGAGGTATACGTGTACTTATCTCTATATAGAATTATATTAGGACACATTGTCAGAGGTATACGTGTACCTATCTCTATATAGAATTATATTAAGACACATTCTCAGAGGTATACGTGTACTTATCTCTATATAGAATTATATTAAGACACATTCTCAGAGGTATACGTGTACTTATCTCTATATAGAATTATTTTAGGACACATTCTCAGAGATATACGTGTACCTATCTCTATATAGAATTATATTAGGACACATTCTCAGAGGTATACGTGTACTTATCTCTATATAGAATTATTTTAGGACACATTCTCAGAGATATACGTGTACCTATCTCTATATAGAATTATATTAGGACACATTCTCAGAGATATACGTGTACCTATCTCTATATAGAATTATATTAGGACACATTCTCAGAGATATACGTGTACCTATCTCTATATAGAATTATATTAGGACACATTGTCAGAGGTATACGTGTACTTATCTCTATATAGAATTATATTAGGACACATTGTCAGAGGTATACGTGTACCTATCTCTATATAGAATTATATTAAGACACATTCTCAGAGGTATACGTGTACCTATCTCTATATAGAATTATATTAAGACACATTCTCAGAGGTATACGTGTACCTATCTCTATATAGAATTATATTAAGACACATTCTCAGAGGTATACGTGTACCTATCTCTATATAGAATTATATTAAGACACATTGTCAGAGGTATACGTGTACCTATCTCTATATAGAATTATATTAAGACACATTGTCAGAGGTATACGTGTACCTATCTCTATATAGAATTATATTAAGACACATTCTCAGAGGTATACGTGTACCTATCTCTATATAGAATTATATTAGGACACATTGTCAGAGGTATACGTGTACCTATCTCTATATAGAATTATATTAAGACACATTCTCAGAGGTATACGTGTACTTATCTCTATATAGAATTATATTAGGACACATTCTCAGAGGTGTACCTAGTTAACAGCTAGTTTAGTTCATTAGGATCTCAGAATGGGACGTTTTGAATTAAGTACGCTATATATGATATATGTAGGTAAAAGACCACTGATACCAAATTATCCTTTCTCTAAACGATCCGGACTGTACTTGTCTATTTACAGCAATAGAATCAACATAATAATGACTAGCTAAATGCACTCCTTTGTGTTCAAAAGTAATCAAGAATTTTTTCAATTATTACCGTTTTAAAAATACTATTATTGTCAACGCGAGAAGGCTTTTTGAAGAAAAAACCATGGCTGCTAGAATACAAGTATTTAAAGAAGAAAAAAGATTTCCATGTTGTATTAACGCTCGTGTATTAAAAAAGTGCACTTATTATTCCATTGACAATTAACATCATTATTTATCTCCTTTAATAGGCAGTTTGTTTGCAGTTTAACACGTAAATAAACTTCCCATAAATCCCGATTTGATGACGTATGCATTCTGTGACTATTATTCTTGTATGCATTTCATTTGAGACGTAGGATTACATTTCTGACACTTCAATAAGAAAAATTAAAGTTTTTCGAATATAATTATCTTCTGTCAACGTTTCCTTTTGTTATTTATTTCACACGGGTTTATACTGTTTACCTTCGCATTAAGTGTAAATTCCACACATGCCTGCTTTATTGGTATTTGACTGCAGCATTGCCTGTTCGATAGAGTAGATACAATCGGTGTACAAAATGATTGAACTAAATATTTGTGTATACGGTTTAATTTATTCCAGTTTCTAAAACAAATTCAGTTCCGTTTATATTAAGGCGGCCACTATTATACAAATGGGATACTTTTGTTTCACAGTGACAGTCATCGAGCGAATAAAATAAGGCATGAATTTCCACGCTAAGTTTATGCGTATATAAATACGATAGCAAGATAAAATGGATCATCTGCGTATGTACAATACGGATGCACATTTACGTCAGTGGCATGGATTGTTTACATGACAATTGGGAAAAAATTCTCTATTTCATTCCTCCAGATTGCACATATTCCTTTAATTACACCTTTCGTGTAGATTTCAATATGAATATGTTTGCTCTAAATTCCTGGTACTAAAAAAGGCTCTCTTTATGGCGGAAAATACAGTTTTCAACAATTAATAAACTCAGTGGAATAGTACACAGGTCACCTATTCTTTTTACCTTTCCATGTCATAAAGTGTGTTTGGTTTATAGTATTATTACATTGTGTTTGATTTATATCATCGTTACATTGTGTTTGATTTATATCATCGTTACAATGTGTTTGATTTATGTTATCATTATGGTGTGTTTTGGTTCATATTATCATTACATTGCGTATGATTTCAAATAGAACGATAGCGTATTTCATTCCGATTATCACTACAGTGATTTTAGTTTGTATTATTACAGTGTATTTTATTTATATTATCATTACAGTGTATTTTATTCATATTATCATTACAGTGTATTTGATTTATATTATCATTACAGTGTTTTATTTATATTATCATTACAGTGTATTTTATTTATATTATCATTACAGTGTGTTTTATTTATATTATCATTACAGTGTATTTTATTCATATTATCATTACAGTGTATTTTATTTATATTATCATTACAGTGTGTTTTATTTATGTTATCATTACAGTGTGTTTTATTTATATTATCATTACAGTGTATTTTATTTATATTATCATTACAGTATGTTTTATTTATGTTATCATTACAGTGTTTTATTTATATTATCATTACAGTGTGTTTTATTTATATTATCATTACAGTGTATTTTATTTATATTATCATTACAGTGTATTTTATTTATATTATCATTACAGTGTATTTTATTTATGTTATCATTACAGTTTGTTTTATTTATATTATCATTACAGTGTGTTTTATTTATGTTATCATTACAGTGTATTTTATTTATATTATCATTACAGTGTGTTTTATTTATGTTATCATTACAGTATGTTTTATTTATATTATCATTACAGTGTGTTTAATTTATATTATCATTACAGTATGTTTTATTTATATTATCATTACAGTGTGTTTTATTTATGTTATCATTACAGTATGTTTTATTCATAGTATCATTACAATACATTCGATTCCAATTATCATTACAGTGTTTGATTCCCGATGTGTCGCACTACATTTTCGTATTTTTCATAGGGTTGATTGTTGTTGTTTAATTTTTTTACAACAACTTTCCCGGATTTTTTACGGGTTATAATAATAATGAAAAAAAAAGAACTTGAACATAATAGTTATTGTTAAAAGAACTTTCAATTCCCTGTTCTTGCAGTATAATTCATAAGTCTAATTAGGGTTATAGAGTCAATTCTCTGTTCTTGCAATATAATTCATAAGTCTAATTAGGGTTATAGAGTCAATTCTCTGTTCTTGCAATATAATTCATAAGTCTAATTAGGGTTATAGAGTCAATTCTCTGTTCTTGCAATATAATTCATAAGTCTAATTAGGGTTATAGAGTCAATTCTCTGTTCTTGCAATATAATTCATAAGTCTAATTAGGGTTATAGAGTCAATTCTCTGTTCTTGCAATATAATTCATAAGTCTAATTAGGGTTATAGAGTCAATTCCCTGTTCTTGCAATATAATTCATGAGTCTAATTAGGGTTATAGAGTCAATTCTCTGTTCTTGCAATATAATTCATGAGTCTAATTAGGGTTATAGAGTCAATTCCCTGTTCTTGCAATATAATTCATGAGTCTAATTAGGGTTATAGAGTCAATTCTCTGTTCTTGCAATATAATTCATAAGTCTAATTAGGGTTATAGAGTCAATTCTCTGTTCTTGCAATATAATTCATAAGTCTAATTAGGGTTATAGAGTCAATTCTCTGTTCTTGCAATATAATTCATAAGTCTAATTAGGGTTATAGAGTCAATTCCCTGTTTTTGCAATATAATTCATAAGTCTAATTAGGGTTATAGAGTCAATTCCCTGTTCTTGCAATATAATTCATAAGTCTAATTAGGGTTATAGAGTCAATTCCCTGTTCTTGAAATATAATTCATAAGTCTAATTAGGGTTATAGAGTCAATTCTCTGTTCTTGAGCAGCAGAGAGGGTGAACCCTACAACGTTTTTAGACAAAATTTGATTGAAATCCTAAAACGAGCCGTCCTATAATCTCATTTTAACCAAAAAAAGGGCGAATCCTACAACGTTTTCAGACAAAAAAAATTGATTGAATCCTTAAAACGATCCGTAGGATTTCGTTGAAATCTACGAAATCTCATTTTAACTAAAAAAATGAAAACGAAGATTTTTACGATTTTTTAATTAATTTTGGTCGCAACTTGTTGTCATCCACCCTCTCTGCTGCTTAGTGATTTCATCACTGGGTTAACAAAAAATAATAAAATGATTTTAACCGAATATTTGATCCAGTCCGATACGATATCGTGTCCGAGGATCATGCAAATTTATTGTTGCGAATCCGTGTGGTTTTGACTGAGCATGACTAAAGAAATCTCGAAATTGATTGAAGTCCATATCAGAACACCATGTCTGCCAAATATTTCGTAGCGTATGTGTATCAACGCCGTTGAATACAGAAAGAATATTGCAGTTATCTCTGATGACTTTTGGAACCTGAGTGTAGCGTTGAGTGACATATATCACGTCAGTGTTTTTGTGACGCCCACGGGAAAATATTCTAGCAGGATTTTTTTGTTTATCCAACATTATATCGTCGTATACGACTAAATTGTTAATATCTCCATCAATATCATCAATGCTCGGTGCTTCATCGATATCGGTTATAAACTCAATAATACCCTCTCCGGATTTTTCTACCGCGCTGTCGTTAAAATCTTTTAGCACTTCATAACATCGTTGATCATCTACGCTAGGGGCAATTAAATACAACTTATCCCATTTCATCCATCTCATTATTAAATTGAGCAACAATTGCGTTTTACCGGATCCAGATGGCCCGATTATAATCATCCGGATAGAGTTTGGTAGCGCTGCATGATGCTTAACCGGTTCTCTTCTTTTAGTCGCTGAAAAATCAATTATATCCATATCTCTATACATAAATTATGGATCTATATTGTGTGAAGTGCAAAACGCGTACTGGCACAGATGATGTGACGACAGTTACAACTAAAAATAACCGATCAGCGCTTTCTGGTAAATGCATGCAATGTGGTACAAAGAAATTTAGATTTGTGTCTATGAAATCTGATTTAAAAAAAAACGAGGAGGTGATATCGCAGCCAAATTGGCAAAGCTCCCTGGAACCCCATGGGCAAAGTACCCCGGAGAAAAGCACCTTCCCGGATATAGCTACTGTGGACCGGGAACCAGACTTGATATCAGACTCAATAATCAAAATCAACCCAACCCCGGTGAAGAACCAATAAACGCCATTGATAAGGCCTGTCACCTTCATGATGTTGCTTATAAAAGCAGCAATCTGCAACACAGGCATCTAGCAGATGTGAAATTAATTCATGCGTTAAATGCTATTCCTGATAAATCCTTCAAAGAAAAATTGGCTTCATTTTTGATAAAATCGGCTATGAAAAGTAAATTGATGTTAGGTGCCGGTAATTAATAATATGGAATCAATTTATTATTCCCCAAGAGGATACTGGAGGGGTAAATCAGCAGTCCATAAACTCGCTAGCGCTGCAAAAGTGAAAAAAACCACTGCGGCTAATTGGTTATCCAAACAGGCACTATGGCAAATTTATCTACCACCGCCTAAACAAATTCAATTCTCGCATTTTGATGTGACCGCTCCTAATGAAGTTCATCAGGCTGATCTATTATTTTTGCCACATGACCACGGTTACAAATACGCATTAACCGTAGTTGATATTGCAAGTCGATACAAGGAAGCAGAACCGTTAAAAACAAAATCGGCCACTGAAGTAGCTTCTGCATTTGAAAGGATTTATCGACGAGGTCCTCTGCACTGGCCAAATCTATTACAAATTGATCCTGGCAAGGAATTTCAGGGTGCAGTGTTATCAATAATGAAAAATCATAATGTCACTATCAGACGAGGGCATACTGCGCTACATCGCGATCAGGCCATTGTAGAACGATTTAATCGGACGATTGCTGAGCGGTTATTTGGATATCAATACGCAAAAGAATTCATTCAAGAAAAGCGATCCCGTGAATGGGTTAAAAGATTACCATCTGTGATTACTGCACTGAATAACGAGATTACTAGAACAATCAACATGAAACCTATCAACGCGATTAAAAAGAAGTCAATACCCGTACAACCACAAAAAGATTTTAAAGAACCAATTCTTCATAGTAATGTCATTGTGAGGTACTTATACGAACCAGGAGAGCTTGAAGGGGGTAGAAAAAGGGCTACTGATCCTATTTGGAGCGTCACTACGCATAAGATATCTACTATAACACGATCAACTGGTAGACCAGCAATCTATAAACTGGATTCAACTGCCCCTCAGCGGGGTTTTACTCGACAACAACTACAGGTAATTCCCGAGGATACTCAATTGCCACCGCATGGTCTTAACTAGCACCGTTGCGTCTATTGCACTCAAGACAAGTCAACATCACATTATTTCTGACATGACCGAAACTGTTATTTTTTCTGTCTACGGTGAATTGGCGAGGATCCTTATCCGAATACTGCCAACGCATTATACAATTGCAACTCGCGCAGTGATTATTCTGTTGTTTCTTCAGCGTAATTATTGATTCAGCATCAATATCAAATTCTCGTTGTTTTTTTTTGTCCTGTTGTTTGTAACCGGAGAGTTTTTTATTAATGATGCTAACATCAATATCATTTATTGTGGTGTCATTATCATCGAAAACAATTCTTCGAAGCTGATTTATTCTTCGTACTCTGGATACTGCGAGATAGACTAAATTCGACCATTCGATGTGATTATCCACCATCCAAACAATTGTATCCGATATAGTCAATCCCTGTGAAGAGTGTATTGTTGCTGCGTATCCTAGAGTCCACGGGGATTTATTAGCACGCAATGCATCTTCAACGACATTGATATCAACCAGCACAATATCATTTAATACGAGAATTTGTTTTTCACTCTGTCCTGGAATATCAACTTCAATATTCTGTTTTCGTGTATCCGATGGCCTATAACAAAGGGGTACTGGAAGCGTTGCAAATTTTTCTTTATGCAATTCAAATAACTTCATCTGAAGTGTATCCCTGACTATTTTTCTACTTGCAATTATCAAATCATTTGGTCTCCATGTTTCCCAGAAATCATTCATTGGAGTTTCTGAAATCACTTCACGCGCTATTTCGCACTGGATTCTATCCGGTTGTAATCTAATTAGTTTCTTAAATTCTCGTAATCGTTCATCAAGTGATCTATAATCAGTGGTGATTTCTTCATAGTAGTCTACAAAACCCCTTAGCCATTCATGTGGAGATGCACCGACAAATGGTGGTGGTTGGCCGTGATCACCGCACATGACGACTTTTGTGTTTTTGTTTAACAACCACTCGAGAAATATTTGTAATACATCTAATGACACTGTGCATATTTCATCCCAAATTATGATTTCAGGAATGAATTTATCACCCATACGCTCAGGAGTCCATTTGTCACCCTTCCATCGAAAGAAACTATGGTAAGTACAGGCATTTACCCCTCGCTGTATCATCTCTCTGGCGAGTCTGTGAGTCGGTGTTAGCACAATCATGTTAGTAGAAATACAAGTATTTCCACCACGACGAAATAATTCAATTGCACGAGTTGTCTTTCCTGACCCACCACAACCGTTTAAATAAACTGTTTTATATCTACAGATTGGATCAGATACCGGTGGTGCATTAGAAAATTCTGATTGATTTTCAATACGGTTATATGAAAGATATTTATCATCCATGGCAACGTCTGCGGATTCACAATACTCATGTAGCATCTCCTTTTTAAATCGCCAACGCCCCCAATTTTCTTCGGGATCTGTGAATGCCGCTACAGCTGATTTGTACTTATTGTGTATATACATCGAATCAGTGGCCACTCTAACCGCGGTATTAGGAAATCTATTTATCATCGAAAATAGATTAATAGAAGCATAGGCTAGCATTGAACTTCTCAAATGTGTGTACTGGGAATTATATCCATCACAGTAGGTAACAACCGTACCCATTTTCTCACCATTGGATAGAAAAGCATCCTTACGGGATACAAGTTTTCCCTGTTTCATTAAATCCGCTACAATAAAATCGTATTCAGCGACATCTATGATCAACCGCGAAGAATATTTTGCGTTGTCGTACCGTCCACCTTGAGTGAATTTACCGATTATTCTTCGTCCAAAATCTTTTGCTTGTTCTTTTTTAATTTCAAATAACTTCATAGACAAATTCATGATTTGTTCTTCATTGAAATCAGGGAATTGTTTTCGCTGTTCGCTGATTATACGATCTAGATCGGGTTGTGGTAGCCAAACTTCTTTCTGAGCTCGATAGCATATAATCGCTTCACCGATGATCAACGATATTAGCATACCACAATCAATCATATATCTCAATAGCACTATTGGCATCCAGGCCTTTTCAGATAGGTGTCTACCGAGCCAAACATAACTACACGGATGTAATCCTGACGCTAATTCAAATGATATCACACGAGCGAATCCGGTTAAATCAAAATCAGGCAATGGTCCATTAATCGCAACACGAGTCATTTCATGCGTGGGGTGTCCAAATCGTTTGAAGTACTCAGCGCATTCCCCATATCCGAGAAAACTTCCGGGGTAACACGCGGCTATATCAATTGAAATCATACCATCAAGTGAGTATTTCGTATTCCACAGTCCTCCATGACCAAATTCGACGCAACTCAATTTAACATCCTCGAGAAAATCACTTCGTGTTGGACGCCATGAGTTTTTTTCTCTTGCGAAGTGAGCTACCACTGATGGAATATTAAAACTATCCGTGAGTAGTTTTTCATGGAAACTCTCCGGTGAAAAATCACTAGCGATTTTTCTCATTCTATTATCTAATTCTTCAACGCGATATAATTCACCATTTGGTTTTACAAATTGATCGAATCCTATTTCGGGATCTTCATCACTTCTAAGTAACCACACTGACACAGGATCATCCTTACACAACGCATTAATAGCATCAAATAATCTCTCTTCATAGAAAACATCCCCGACTAATTCCCCGGAAAATTCCGGTGGGATATATTTCACGGTTCGTTCTCGTGGAAATACTGTTACCGCAGGTGTCCACGCGTGTTTGTTATGATCAATAATCTGTATTGGTGCTCCATTTTTGTTATATTTCGGTTCGTATAAAACCTCTCCGGTTATCGTCATAACTGTTATTGGAAATCTTAATGATGTTTCTAACTTAGCTATATCAGAAATCTTTGCACCATGCTGTTTCACTGTCAGTTCCCATTCGGTTATTTTCCTACGTCGCAGATCAGTTAGTTTATTTCCTCGGGATGCATTTGTGAAGTGCTCCATTACCCGTGTTGCTACACAATTAAGCCCTGACGAATATTTCATAGGAGCTAGTTTTGCGATATCGGGTTTATCATTTAACGGATATATCCCATAAACCATTGCTGTTACGGGATAAGATCTTTCGTAGTATGGTTTGTCAATGCCGGTTAGAATTCCTGGTTTGGAATCTCTACTCACAATGACAGCTTTTTTATTCTTGAGGATTGGTTCAAATTTATCCCTAATAATCCATTTGCCATCGACTTCAATAATGAATTTGATTCGGAAAAAATACCGTTTTTCCCCAACACGTGAAATTATCACTGCTGCTTTTTCATCATTCATGGTAGCGTCAACAACACCATCAATTCGAAATGTTGACCAACAATAGGATGCTCCATCACGCTTAAATTCATTGAAACAATTTCTGATTTTACTAATCATGGCTTTATCAAGAATTGTATTCTTGGGTGTATTAGAAACTATATCGAGATTGAATTGAGCATCTTTCCAGGATAATTTCTTGGACGCTTTTGAAATCCGAAGGATTTTGGGTTTATCGAGATTAAATTTGTTACGTTTTTTGGGTCTATCGAGATTAAATTTAGGATTGATTTTTAATAATCTCTTAAACTCTTTCATGTTTCCGTCTCTTGGACGTTTGATACGTTTTTTGGGTCTATCGAGATTAAATTTAGGATTGATTTTTAATAATCTCTTAAACTCTTTCATGTTTCCGTCTCTTGGACGTTTGATACGTTTTTTGGGTCTATCGAGATTAAATCTAGGACTGATTTTCAATAATCTCTTAAACTCTTTCATGTTTCCGTCTCTTGGACGTTTGATACGTTTTTTGGGTCTATCGAGATTAAATCTAGGATTGATTTTTAATAATCTCTTAAACTCCTTATCAGCATTGAATTCAGCATTTTTCGAAGTCAATCTCTTGAACTCTTTCATGCTATACTAAAAACAAGTGTCTAAATGAAAGATTTATGTATAATGAATCCCCCTGCAATGGATCAGTCATTGAATTAGACAAATAGTATAGTATAAGAATGACCCAAGAATTCAGACAGCACCCTGTGAGTACAAATTATGAAGCATCCAGTGATGGTGTTGTAAGAAACCGTAGACTGAAGAACCCAGTTGGGTGGGATAATGGTATGGGGTATTTGTTCTTTACTGTTGGAAAGAAGAAATATTACAATCATCGTTTCGTGTACGAGTGTTTCCATGGATTGATCAAAGATGGTTTTGTTATTGATCATATTGATTCTAATCCGAAGAACAATTCTTTATCAAATCTGCAGGCTGTTACACATAGTGAAAATACCAAACGAGGGGGGACTGGGAAATACTCGAAAAAGGTGAGACCTGTGAAATCTTTGAATACAATAACTAACGAAGAAAAAGTATTTAAATCAATATATGAAGCCGGCAAGTATTTCAATATTTGTAGACCCTCTGTACGATATGTTGCAGAGGGGGTTTGTCGATCGGCTATTTCAAAGGGGACGGGACAAAAAATTCGATTTAGTTATGTCTAATACGTCATATTTTTCATTTAGAAATATATCATTATTATAGAATAATGAATTCTGAAAACATGAATAGCATCATATCCGAGATTTCAAAATTGAAAGGTTGGGATATTGAACTATCAGATGGGTTAAATCCTGATCAAATCATGTCTGATTTTCAGGATATAGAATACGGAGTTAACAACAATAAATATATGCTACCAAAGAAGTATGCGCTCATCAAAAGAATTCAGAATTCTATTAAGGACTCTCTCGCATTTTCCAGTGACGTAAGTGTGTTCGCTCCGTTGTATACCATCGTAGAACGAATACGAAAAGAATTGGGGTACGAATACGAATTGAAAAAGGAGGTTAATTCTAAAGTTAGAAACCTACGAGCGTTAATTCAAGAAAATGAACAATTTTGATTGACCATTTATCATTATTTGATTGACCGACCATTTATCATTATTTGATTGCCCGACCATTAATCATTTTTTTTAGCCGACCCTCAAGGGATGTCAAAAATCGATGGACGATATGTCGGATTGATCAAAAATAGAATGGCGAAACTATCAGTATTATTTATTTATATATACAATTTTGATAGTTTCGCCATCGATGAACGAAGCTGTCTCACGATGAAATAACACTTCCATGACCATCCGATGGTGTTAGGTCGGGATTGAAAAATTGTTTTACAATTGAAAAATTGTTTCTGATTTCAAATAATGGTCAATGAAGCATTAACAACCCGATTGGCTCGTGAACGATTAGATGCAATTAAGAGATTTGTACCAATTCGTGACTCTGTACGGAATAAACTACAACAACGACAGAGTTTTCAGACTGATTTTGCTGCGGGATCTGAAGAATTGTTTAAACCAGTAACCACAGCAACGAAGGAGATAGAGCGTGCTATACTGGGAGATGATCCTGACGGTAAAAGAAAAGAAGAGGGTCTTATTCCTGTGTTAGAAAAAATAGCAAAAAGAACTAAACAAACAAAAAAATCCTTGCAATCACTTCCTCAGGATATATCAACCGCTTCGAAACGAACATTTAAAGGATTTCAGGAAGAACTAGTTAGCGGACTACCTAAATCAATTATATTTACCGAGAGCGCTAAACGACAAATTCTCAACGAGGATATAGACAATTTAGGTGAATTCGCTGCTAACAGCTATGATTCACAAGAGAAGTTTTTCACGGACAATTATTCGGATTATAGAATGTCACATAATGAATGGGCTGATATAGTGTATGAAATAAATACTGGGAGTTTAGATAGAAGGATGAAGGACTACAGAGACTTCAAAAGAAAATTTCAACTCCAAATAAGACAGCCATACGATGAGAAAAAATTTCTGGGGAGTGGTCTAGTTGGAAACGCTAGCGTTTCATGTCCTGGTAGTGTTCTCAGTGATATATCACGATTAGAGGTTCTTGTAGGAGGGTTCCGAGCTGGAAATAACTCACCGGAAATAATTAATGAAGCAGCTGATATCTGTAGACGATTATTTCAGGGTGGTATCATGGATATCAGCACATATCGAGATTTCATTGGCGAGTTAGTGGAAAGTGGGTATCATAGTGACTGAATTGATAAATTGTTTTACAATTGAAAAATTGTTTCTGATTTCAAATAATGATCATACACTACAATCATGATAAACCAACCCCCGTCTACGTAGTTAATTCACGGTTTCCGGTTTATAGAGCATACTACGGAGATGGTTTAGGCAATACCATTTTAGGATTATTTGCGAGAATGGCTCCAAAAGTGATGCCGTTGGCTAAACAATTATCAATGAAAGCAATTGATGTTATTCGTGATAAGGGTATTGGTGCTGTTGGAGATCTTGCTGGAAAAGCGTTTTCAACTGCGAAGAATAAATTAACATCATTAGTGAAATCACGGATGAAATCTAAAGGATTTTCAAAACCGTTACCGTCTACAGCGGAAATGCCTGCAAGTGTTAGTAGAATTATAAATAACGCAGTAGATGAAAAATTAGCGTCGATGGTTTTAACCCCCGACCAAAGCAATATTGCAAACATGATAGCAGGAAGTGGCTTTAAAAAACTACGACGATGAAATGGGAAATCGCGATTTAGACTCTGATAAATAGAATAAAATGTTCAAACAGTCACGTGATCCAGCATTTGATATAGACGCCCCAGTTGGCAAGGATGATTCTGTACGCGATTATCAATATTACGCCTATCATGCCATAGACTCAAATAGTCGAGCAAGAATTGATCTTCAAGTCCATGATACCAGTAAATACTTTCTACCCTGTGAAGCGTTTATTGAAGTAGAAGGAGAACTTGTAACAGCTGCTGATACTCCTGCTGTACCAGCACCGTATCCAGCTGGTACTCAAGTCGGTTTTGTCAATAATGGTATCATGGCGCTATTTGAGAGTGCTAGATATCTCATTGATGGAAAAGAAATCGAGTCGATAGATCGCGATGTTGATGTGGCTACAACAATAATCGGGTTAGCGAGATATTCTGATGATTATTCAAGATCAGCAGGACCCTCTATGATGTTTGCAAAAGATGGTAGGAATACCGCTGGAGGAAATCCATTTGTTGTAAGACGACCAAAGAATAATGCTGGCACCGCTAATATTGATGCCGAGGATATGATTATAAACAACGATGCTAATTTCAATCTAGGAGCTGCAACACGAAACTCAATGTTGGGAATAGGGCGTAAATCATTTTCATGCGCGATTCCACTGCATCATATATTTGGATTCTGTAGAAACGTCAGAAAAGTTATCTATGGAGCGAAGCATACAGTATCGCTTGTACGAAAGAGTGATGATAATGACGCAATCTGGAGGATTCCAGCAAACCCAGCTGCAGCACATATAAATGATGATGCCGGTAAAGTCAATTTAACAAAAATATCATTGTGGATGCCAGTGTTGACTCCAGCAATCACTGCAGAAGAACGATTACTATCATTTATGGACCAGGGAGGAAAGTCGTTGTTGAGTTGGCTAACCGTGAGTACAGATGTTAAACAATCAAATATCAACGGGTTATTCACTTGGAACCTAGCATCAAAACAAGGTGTTGCTGCGCCACGTCATATATTTATTGCGTTACAGGATAACGCACGAGTTGGCGATCAACGTTTCAGTCATATGATATTTGATCAATTAGGTGTGAAAGACGTCTCACTGAGAATAAACGGCCAACAGGAACCATCCGAGGATATACAACTTAATTACACAGAAAATCATATCGCACGAGTTTATCATCGTCTGTTGTCATTTATGGCACGCGATCAAAATGTGGATACTGGTTTGCAAATATCACAATATGATTTTAAAAATCTGTATCCGATCTATTACTTCTCACTGGAACATCTCGATTTGATGAGACAATCTGTTGTTGATATACATTTTAGAGCTAATGTGACTCGTGGTGCTATTACTGATTATAGAGCGGTTGCTGTCATTCTCAGCGACAAATCAATGCTACTTGAAGGTGTTGGTGGAAGAATGAGAGTGGTAGATGCCCCAGTAGAAAATCTTTGATTTTCAAAAACATGTAATTGAAATCGTAAACGATTTTCTCGATTTAGAATCAATCTATTATGTATAATGTCATATAGTGTTATTAGTGTTGCGTTAACTCCCGGTCAATTAAAAAAATTGCAATCGGAATCAGCTAAAAAATGTGGAACCACAATCACGTTGAAACCCAACCAAATGACTGGTGGTGCAAATAAACTATCGCTGACAACTCGTCAGGTGAAACATTTCAATGATGCACTTGCAGCCAAAAAAGGTGTTCAGATTACTCTCTCTGCGGCTGCTATCAAAAATATGATTAAAACAGGCGGTATATTCCCGTTGTTAGCTGCGATACCAGCATTGATTGCAGCGGCTGCCCCAGCGGTGGCTAAAGCGGCAGCGTTAGGAGCCGTTGGTACTGCAGCAGGAATGGCACTAAATAAGGCAACTGGGAAAGGATATAAAAAAAAGGGACGATCCGTTCACGGATTGGGTCTAAGACTACCAGGAACCCCGTATTCGTGGTACAGCGGAAAGGGTCTAAGACTACCAGGAACGATTTATTAATTCAGAAATCTTCGATTTCCGAACCTATGGTTCCAATGTCCAATTTTGATTTAATGGATGCTGCTAAAAAACTAGCGATTAAAAACTTCAGAGGTGTCTTTATGAAAGATCAATTACCACATCAACCAAACAGCGTTGAAACCGGAATCATTAATTTAGATAACAGCACCGGACCCGGAACTCACTGGGTTACATACGCTATTGATCCACGTGGGATTGTCTATTTTGATTCATATGGATTAGCCCCACCAAAAGAGTTTTTGCGTTATATAAAAACCCTTCCAATGAAGACTTGGTATTCTACGCTACCAACACAAACGATGATTGACCCACCAATATGTGGCAGCGAAGTATTAAATGTCCTTGATGCTATTTCTAACTCCTTGAGTAACCCAAGCGGAAAACCACCACATGTTGTCGTGAATGAATACACTAGTAATCGCTTTTTAGAGAGAGAAAGAGTTTTACAATAACATGATTGATATTTGGGGGAGATCTTTGAAACCCAAACCCGATGGCACTGCACCCCCTGATTCTATCAAGGATGTAAAAAAACTAATCAAAGATGAAATAGCTGAGACGTTAAATTTAGCAAGTGTTGACCCGAACGAAATAGTTGTATTTCAGGACAAACAGGGTAAATTGAAATCCAGTGATGTATCATTGAATGACATTTTGATACGGCAGCGCGACGCCGCTGAAAACTCTATTGCGCTGTATTCCAACGACGGACGACTTAAACCAGGTGCACTTGTGTCTACGATCACTGATAAGATTGATACCCATGACAATGAGTTGAAAAATTCTGTGTTGGAACTAACAACACTTCAATCTAAAATTGAAGAAAACGGAAAACAGTTTACATCATTTCGTAGAAATATCATTGATAAATTTATTGGAACCCAGTTGGATAAAATAGAAATAAAACTCCCTGATATTAAAAAATCCATCGATGAGACGAAAAACTTCATCGAAGCCGTCAAAGGTGATTTTTCGAGGATGATAACAATCATTGAAAAAACAAAAATTCCTCATGAGAAAACCAACAACGTCGTGTACACAATCCAACACGGATCATTTGTGTGGACACCTACAAACAACAAATTAGATATCACTGCAACCGTTAAGGGTATTTATCGATTAACTCTAGTGACAACGACTCAATTTAATATTTCATCGTTGAGTTCATCCGGGGTTAATAATACGATTTCAACGATCATCGACAAGGATACAACTGAAAAGTTCACTATAACAGCTACTGATAAAGGTTTGGTTGGGACACCAGTAACATGGTATGTGGAATTCGTAGCAGATTTAAGTAAATAACTAAATCGTTCGGATTTCACAATTGAAAACGCTAGCTTTTTTAAAATAACAATGATTTCATCAACGCAATGTCGCTATGATCAGGTCAGAGAATTTCAAAATAGACTCAAAACCCTCACTGAGGAGTATCAAATAAAAATAAAAAAATACCGACGAAGAATCACCGCAATTGATATTATTATATACTCGGTGTCAAGCGTTCTCACTGGCGCCGGAATAATACTTGCATCGGTTACAATGATTGCCCCGGTCGTAGTTCCAATTTGCATTTCTGCGGTGGCTACAATCGGGGGTATATCAACCGGGATAGCAAAAAAGATATCATCATGCAGCCAGAGTAAACTGCAGAATTACTTACTTCAATTTCATATTGCATCAACCGCATATTCGCAGTTATCCCTGATGATATCGTCGTCACTCGATAATACGATTATATCAGATAGTGAATTCTCAGCGATGGTCAGTATTTTTGATTCCGCGATATCGAAATTAGAGCGACAACATGAATATAATAACAATGACAACACCGATGGAATTAGAAAACACGAACCCAAAAAACAAAATGATCTCAATAGTATCAACATTACCAGATTGTGAGTTCTCAGTGATGGTCAGTATTTATGATTCCTCGATACCAAAATTAGAAATACAACATGAGTATAATAACAATGACGACACCGCAGGAATTACTTCAACGAATAGTGGAGAACACGAACCCAGTACAAACAAGCATGATATCAATAACATCAACGAATCCAGAATTCAGTGTGAATTTCCCCTCTCCGGTCCCAGTGAAGGAGATAGCGCTAGCAAAATTACGAGTATACCACAGTTGGCCTAATATCAGATCAAAATCATTTGGTGGTCAACAACCGAATAATTCACTGGTATTTGCAAATAAGAATAAAGACGACGGTACCCCAGACTGGAACGTCGTTTCGATACCAACAGGGTCATACCAAATCGAACAAATCAATAATGAATTCGCGCGTAGAATAAAATCGATTACTGGAGTAGAGTCAAAAATCGCTATAACAGTTCATGAACCGACGCTATCATCCGCAATTGAGATAAACTCAGAAGGATATGTCGTAGATATCTATCAGAGTTCTATTAGAACCGTACTAGGATGGCCTGAATTACCACCAGGGGGAAAAACCGTTGATTTACCAGAACCACAAAAAACTGATTATATCACCGACAGAATAAAACCTGATAATCCAATAAAGAGTTATAAAGATCACGAGTTTACTATAGATTTCTTTGGTATCGGATACCGATCAACTGGAGGAGAGTTGCCAGGGGGTAGAATAGAGGGATATCATTTTGTTGACGAACCTAAAATCGTTAAAAATTTCACAGCAATGAATAATGATTTTTCGCTGTTGTTAATATCTCTTAAATCCGGCTCTCTCACCCGAGATGAATTTATCAGCGTCGTAGAAACATGCAATAAAATTATCGACGATATGAAAACATTTAACCTAAAAATTATTCAGGATATATTAGATGACTATAATCCCCTATCGAGAACAGAATTTGCAAAACAATATAAATTTCCCGTGAATAATATTCCGACATTCAAACTACCGGGATATAACGTACCGGAACTAAAAAAACTTCTCAGTGATGCCATCGATGTTGGTTTTAAAATAATTCATGATGCATGGAAAAAAACAGCATCACAGGAAATAAAAATCCTCAAACATAATAATGATCCAGATGGTGGCGGTAGGCATATCGCTCCGTTCAACGTGAATATATCCTCAGTGATTGCGCTCAATTTAGTATGTGATGTTATCGAAGGAAGCTATCAGATTAATCTCGAACGATCAAATCAAGCTCAGCAGGGATATATTCTTTATTCGTTTGCACCAATAGCTCCTCCAGGATTCCTAATTATTGAAAACCCAATTAATCCTGTCTACATGCGATGCCATAATAATTCGTTAACGAGAATTAATTTCAAACTCACAGATCAGTCCAATAATCTGATTGATTTACAAGAAGAGGTGTTAGCGATTAGTCTGTTTGTGAGATCCTAAAGACTTGATCAAATCATTTTATTATTTTTTGTTAACCCAGTGATGAAATCACTAAGCAGCAGAGAGGGTGGATGACAACAAGTTGCGACCAAAATTAATTAAAAAATCGTAAAAATCTTCGTTTTCATTTTTTTAGTTAAAATGAGATTTCGTAGATTTCAACGAAATCCTACGGATCGTTTTAAGGATTCAATCAATTTTTTTTGTCTGAAAACGTTGTAGGATTCGCCCTTTTTTTGGTTAAAATGAGATTATAGGACGGCTCGTTTTAGGATTTCAATCAAATTTTGTCTAAAAACGTTGTAGGGTTCACCCTCTCTGCTGCTTCTTGCAATATAATTCATAAGTCTAATTAGGGTTATAGAGTCTATTCCCTGTTTTTGCAATATAATTCATAAGTCTAATTAGGGTTATAGAGTCAATTCTCTGTTCTTGCAATATAATTCATAAGTCTAATTAGGGTTATAGAGTCAATTCTCTGTTCTTGCAATATAATTCATAAGTCTAATTAGGGTTATAGAGTCAATTCTCTGTTCTTGCAATATAATTCATAAGTCTAATTAGGGTTATAGAGTCAATTCTCTGTTCTTGCAATATAATTCATAAGTCTAATTAGGGTTATAGAGTCAATTCTCTGTTCTTGCAATATAATTCATAAGTCTAATTAAGGTTATAGAGTCAATTCTCTGTTCTTGCAATATAATTCATTAGTCTAATTAGGGTTATAGAGTCAATTCTCTGTTCTTGCAATATAATTCATAAGTCTAATTAGGGTTATAGAGTCAATTCTCTGTTCTTGCAATATAATTCATAAGTCTAATTTGGGTTATAGAGGATACAGTTGGGCCTTACTTCAGATGTGCACCTATGTTTAAAAAAATGATAGCCATGCATGGTTATATGCGCTTCATGCATATCAGAGGTAAACTGGGAGGGGGGGGGGGAAGAGCTGATGTTTTTGTCTCAACAAAATAATATTCGTTAGTAACAGAGTCCCACAAAAGCACAGCCCCTCCACTTCCTATGGTTAAAATTGAGCCATTGTAAAAATAAACATTGCATATTTTCAATATTTCAACATTATGCTGAAGAACAGTAACATAAAACTTGCCACAATTAGTCAGGGGATGTCACTACTAAATTTGATAATTTGAAAATGGACGAGGCAAGTTAGGTTGTTGTAGGTTATATGGCAATGTGCAATTTGTTTGCTGAATTTTAAAACGCTAGTATATGGAAAAATGGAATTTTTCTTTGTCATCATCTGTTTCTTCATTAACTTACAATACAATGAAAAGTATCATTTCGCTAAATTATTTATTCACTTGCAACAACAGTTTTAAGTTTAAGTTGACTTCACACCTATGTTCTAATACTTCTAATTTTCACATAATTAAGGTTTAAGGTCATGCACATACAATACTGCCAAGAGAAATATGGTGTAATGCAAATTAAACTAAGCAAAATTAGCGTACTTTCATGCATAACATCAATGTTTTGCATTTTACATAGAGTTAGATTTTTAAGGTCAAACACTTTCTCAAGTTTACCTTTCTTGTTATGCTGGCTTTTTAATTATACAAAAATATCTTATGTATCCTATGTATTGTTCAAAGAACTTTTCATTCCCGTTATTGTGTTATATGGAGTATGGGTGTAATTAGAGTTCTAGAGTATATAGCGTGGCATTACTTGAAGTATGTACATATTTGTTAAAAACCTGCTAGCTCCGCATGTCCATTTTCACTTCCTGCACGTCAGAGGTAAATTGCCAAAAGGAAAGCTGATAACGTTTTTATATTTTAAATATTTTTAATTCAGTAATCCCACTTTGATAAGCTGACATTGTCTTATCTAGCAAAATTTCGTTTCCATATTTTAATAGCTGCTCAGGATAGTGTACTTCAGACTAATTCAGGCTGATTTTTAGCACAATTGAGCAGTCATTTTAATTAGCTGTATGATTTGATCATGTAAGTTTCCACAGGTACACGATCTAAATACATTTCAGCCATACTACATGAAAGTAACATAGGGATATGCCAATATTCTCTCGAATGTGCATATTGTAAATTCAAACTAGCCTCACCTTAAACATGCCACTCTCTCAGCTTATATATTCTGTAGAACGCAACCATCATCATTACAGTGCGTTTGATTTCTATTATCATTGCAACGTATTTGATTTCTATTATTATTACAACGTGTTTGATTTCTATTATCATTACAACGTATTTGATTTCTATTATTATTAAAACGTGTTTGATTTCTGTTATTATTACAACGTGTTTGATTTATATTATTATTACAACGTGTTTGATTTCTATTATTATTACAACGTGTTTGATTTCTATTATCATTACAACGTGTGTTTGATTTCTATTATCATTACAACGTGTGTTTGATTTCTATTATCACTACAACGTGTGTTTGATTTCTATTATCATTACAACATGTTTGATTTCTATTATCATTACAACGTGTGTTTGATTTCTATTATCATTACAACGTGTTTGATTTATATTATCATTACAAAGTGTTTGATTTCTATTATCATTACAACGTGTTTGATTTCTATTATTATTACAAAGTGTTTGATTCTATTATCATTACAACGTGTGTTTGATTTCTATTATCATTACAACGTGTGTTTGATTTCTATTATCATTGCAACGTATTTGATTTATATTATTATTACAACGTGTTTGATTTCTATTATTATTACAACGTGTTTGATTTCTATTATTATTATTACAAAGTGTTTGATTTCTATTATTATTACAAAGTGTTTGATTTCTATTATCATTACAAAGTGTTTGATTTCTATTATTATTACAAAGTGTTTGATTTCTATTATCATTACAAAGTGTTTGATTTCTATTATTACAAAGTGTTTGATTTCTACTATTATTACAAAGTGTTTGATTTCTATTATCATTACAAAGTGTTTGATTTCTATTATCATTACAAAGTGTTTGATTTCTATTATTATTACAAAGTGCTTGATTTCTATTATCATTACAACGTGTGGTCGATTTCTATTATCATTACAACGTGTTTGATTTCTATTATCATTACAACGTTTGTTTGATTTCTATTATCATTACAACGTGTTTGATTTCTATTATTATTACAACGTGTGTTTGATTTATGTTATCATTACAACGTGTTCTATTTCTATTATCATTACAACGTGTGTTTGATTTCTATTATCATTACAACGTGTTTGATTTATATTACCATTACAAAGTGTTTGATTTCTATTATCATTACAAAGTGTTTGATTTCTATTATTATTACAAAGTCTTTGATTTCTATTATCATTACAAAGTGTTTGATTTCTATTATCATTACAAAGTGTTTGATTTCTATTATCATTACAAAGTGTTTGATTTCTATTATCATTACAAAGTGTTTGATTTCCATTATTATTACAAAGTGTTTGATTTCTATTATTATTACAATGTGTGTTTGATTTTTATTATCATTACAGTGTTTGATTTCTATTAATATTACAACGTGTGTTTGATTTCTATTATCATTACAAAGTGTTTGATTTCTTACAACGTGTGTATGATTTCTATTATCATTACAACGTGTTTGATTTCTATTATAATTACAATGTGTTTGATTTCTTACAACGTGTGTATGATTTCTATTATCATTACAACGTGTTTGATTTCTATTATCATTACAAAGTGTTTGATTTCTTACAACGTGTGTATGATTTCTATTATCATTACAACGTGTTTGATTTCTATTATAATTACAATGTGTTTGATTTCTATTATCATTGCAACTTGTCTTACTTATATTATCATTAAAACGTGTTTCCTTTATATTATCGTTACAACGACTTTGATTTATATTATTATTACAACATGTTTTATTTATATTAACATTTCAACGTGTTAATTTATATTGTCATTACAAAGTGTTTAATTTCCATTGTCGTTACAGTGTTTGATTTCTATTGTCGTTACAGTGTTTGTTTTCTTTTGTCGTTACAGGGTATTTTATTCCTACTATTGTTACAGTTTTTAATTTATATTTTTTTTACAGTGTTCTTAATTCTTGTTATGTCCTAATTTGTTAACTTTTTTCTTCAAACCTTCCACTAAGTGTTGCGAAGTCTTAAGTACAACTATATTTGGTCTGAAGATGTGTACGATAACTTCATAAAATGTTGAACTATTTCATATATTAATTAAGCGTGTGTGTGTGTGTGTGTGTGTGTGTGTGTGTGTGTGTGTGTGTTTGTACATGTGTGAGTGGTATCGTGTCCCACCCAGTCACACTTTCCTGACACCTGGCCGGCCCGTCCTAACACTAATATATCAATGCTGATTGTATAGCAAGGCAGGCGTTAGTACCATTTTAATAAGTCTTTGGTTTGACTAAGCCGAGGATGGAACCGTGACTTCCAGCATCCGAGTCGGAGGCTCTAAACACTAAGGCCACCAGAACGGTCTCACTTGAATATATTTATTCATTGGCACCCATATTTAAATTGTCAAAGAGTCGTTTCTGTAAACGTGAGGTGAATTTCGTTCCTTAATAAATCTGTGTTTGACCTTATGCAGGTGTATACACACACAACTTTATTTAACCTCACACAGGTGTTCACACGTATCATGTATTGCTGCACCTGGAGTAAATCCAAGTCTGCAATAAAGATACTACCCTAATGGCAGGAAATATTATATTGGATAATATATTTTATTTCTTTTATAATCAGTTGTTGTTGTATTCCAGGATATTGATTTATATACGCCAATACATGATATGAAAATAACTACACAATATAATCGCTTATACTCGTTTTCATATTTGTATGATCGAATTATCCCTGTCTGCTTTCGAAATGATCGATGCACATACAACTCATGTACCAATACTGCCCATAGCATGAAACTGTGATTGTACTGCTTGTTCAAATTAGAAGATTTGACCAATATAGAGAGAAGTTACCAAATGATAATATAAATTAATTCGATATAGACCGCTCGAAGAACACAACTAAACAATTATAAGAAAAGTTGAATAGTTTTAAACCAGTTATGTATGCAAATAACGATGCTCATAAACTGTTAGATTGTTAACGTCGACAGGAGAGAGTGTTTATAAGATTTTAACAAGGATATTTATACGAAACAAATGGGTTACAAAATAGTTTCACATAAAACTACTAATGAGTTTGAATCAAGTAAGCATTACAAGTATATCTATTGTAGTAAGTATTTAGCAATAACATAACCTATAAGAAAAACGTCGCACCTGCTATAAACATGTTGCCGCGGAACTTTACCAGCGGGAACTAAAGGGTGACGCACAGTTGTATGATTATATTGCCCCCCCCCCCCCCCCGGGCCACTCTCCCTCCTCGTGATTATATGCAACACTGTACTGCTATTAACAATATTAAGTGTTGTTGACGAATTGAACTTTGTCACTGGCAAATGTGAATTGGGAGTACACAACCAAATTTAAAATGGAAGTAACGGAGTATTCTTATTTTTAAAATTCCAGCCAAATCTCCAGTTTACCCATTTAGCTAAACATAACACATTTTGTTTCTGGATTAGCTTCCAAATAATTTCTCCTTTTGATAAAACAAATGACATGTCAGTAAATGAAGGCAAAGACGGCAACGTTCCCGCTAATATTTTTTCCTGTCTGCGCGGAATTTTGA
Organism: Unio pictorum; assembly: GCA_030141615.1. Taxonomy (NCBI): domain Eukaryota; kingdom Metazoa; phylum Mollusca; class Bivalvia; order Unionida; family Unionidae; genus Unio; species Unio pictorum. The sequence goes on along the minus strand of JARLTB010000102.1, from coordinate 13,265,659 downwards.
AACTGCCACGCACCTTAAAGAGAACATTGGCAATGAGCAGTTGACAACACAGCTTAGACCCTTTTCCCGCATTCATAACAACCTCTTGGAGTTCAATGTAATAAAGGAACATATTCGTAAAATTTGTTTGGTGGAATTTATTCAATTCATTCTTTCTGATTATGGCACTAGCCAAGAGCTTTACATCTCTGTTATGGGAACTCGAAAACAACAGTGCCCCACTAAACTCTTTGCGATTTGATTCAAACTTACAAAGACCAGTACATTAGGAACTGATAATCAAGTATCGCTTTGGTATAATTCAATCAAAACATGCCAGGGCCTATCTAGTAATAGACTGGCATGCATTAACAATCCGACAGCTAGTACTCTCGCTGTTTCTCTACTGGACAGTCAATGACGTTGTTCGCACAAAATTGATGTAAATCCGAGTCATGCTGGTTTGGAAATTATCTCCTTAGATGTAATGTACGTTTATTAAATTAATTGCAGTATATGCATAGTAACTTGATTGAATTGTATATTTAGTATTATCTTAATTGTAGTGTTTGTTTAGTAATCAGTGTTGTGCACAAACAATAAAGAGTACGCAAGTCCTGTCTTTTTTCAAAGATGGCGGATGATGGTTATATGGATATACATCACAATTAATTTTACTATATGTTCTCTACATTCATTTCTCAATACTGACCTTTCCACTATGTGGCAATCAGTATAAATCATATGTTAATCTAACTTACCTTTAAAGATGACTTCACGGTGAAGTTCTTGTCAAAGGTTCACCGTCATGTTTTTGAGAGGCTGCGCTGTAAACAGACCAGCATGTACACAGAACACAGATTTCACTTCCCGATCATCACCAAGGCCTTATTACTCACTGTACACTGTCGCCTAAAATCGCACAGAAAACCACTCTCTGAGTTCATATTCGCAAGAATAAACAATGACAATTGAATCCCTACCAAAAATGCATAAATATAATCCTTATATCATCTCTAAAATCAGAGAGGGAAAATGTTCTAAAAATAGACTAGAACTACATTCGTACTGAACTGGATATACAAATTGTGATGCCATTTCTATCAGGTCCAATTTTGTATGGCCAATTGTAGTCAAACTTTAAAATTTGCATGCCACACCTTTCTGAACTGTATGCATGAAGTCTTTCTGAATTTCCTTGCAAACAAGCCATGTGACACCTGTCAGAAAGTGCGTAGTGCTGGTGTTCCAGTCGGTGCACGTTTTCATTCAAGTTCTCCTGAGAATCCAAAACGAAATTTGCGATATCTTTCTTAATTATCGGAATTTGTCAATGCAGTAAAAACCTAATTGTAATACAAGATACCTTCTGTCTAAATATATGTTAGGAAATTAAAATAATTAAACAGTGAACTAATAATGGAAATTTAAATAAACATTCAAATTTAAAAAGCTAAATGCTATTGAAAAATTAAATTTGTATACAAGTTAACAAAATCAATTTGATATATTTTATGCAGAAAAGTTGACAAATGAATGGTATTTAAAATAAATGGTAGTTTGGTTCTGCATATCTGACAACATGTTTCCCAGAGGTAGTGAAGCAACATAGCCAATAGTGATTTTGGCAGCAATCAGCAATATGCCTGTCCCGCTGCATTTAGGTGAACATATTGACGAAACAATGACGGATGTTATGTTCCACATTTTTTGTGTCAGATTCTTAGGCAGTTGTTTATATAAATAATATTGCACTCATATTCAAACTTCAGATGGAACCACTACAACGTTGTATAGCAAATTTACATTCCATTTCAATGTCGAAAACTACAAACGGCGATAATGGTATAGGACAATACAGCATTTTGGCAGGCTCTACCTTACTGAACAATGGTGCTAATCCCTCTCATGAAGACCTAAGCCATGTTTTTGAGGTGCTATATATCGGCGTGGTGATATGAACTAATCTTGGTCAGTTATGGCGGTACACTGCACGTGTCCTTATGAATCCATGCTATCACCACCAGACTACTGGAGAGATTCCAAGCTGATCGAATTCTAACTTTCTGGTCCGGATACCAGGTTAGACGTGAAAAGGTAAAACAAGATTCATTTTTTTTTAATTCTAGAAAACACTGTGCTGTAGGTAAATGAAGTTAAATATGTTAGATATAGTGATTTTAACATTCAGTTTGCTAGCAACGGGACAAAATATTAAACTTGACAGAACGACACTCAGAAATGTGAAGTAATAGCCATGCATCAATATCAATTCATCTTAAAAGTATATGAGGTTTCTAGAAGCATATTTGATCATTTACAGCTTAAAAGCTAATCAGGTAGAATATGCTTCACATTTTAAGGCAATTTTGGGACGATGAGGTTTGATCATTGGTGCAAACATTAGTACATACCAGTATACAGGAAAGTCAAGCGACAATGTAGTAAATCAAAACATGTTACTAGAAGCAATCTTATTCATGAGGGCAATAATAATTTTGGATATTGCAAGAGAATACAGCCAAATGTGGCCACACAGATCAACTATAGGTACCAATATATCCTATATCATGAACTAATGTGAAATTCTGATTCCCAAAACCTGTAAACAAGAACGGAAATTTGCATATGTGAGACGTACACAATGTATTTGCTAAGATCAAATTTACAAACATAATTCAAATGATATGTTTGAACATTCATATTGTATTTTTAAGAGTGCTTGTTACCAATTATTAAGCTCATTGATTCCATGGAATCAGATATCAGCTGATGCTACAATAGCGCACTCAGTCCAAGTACTAAAATTGAAATATGTTACATTTTGGGATACTTTAGTGCACACAGCCGCAATGTGCCTTACAGATTCACTATAGCTACAATGTCAGCCTATGTGATATACTGAATGTCAACTTTTGATCCCAAATATTATAAAATATATGGACATTTGTTCATGTGGGATATGTAACCATGTTAATATCAGTTGTACAAAGTTAAACTCAAATTAGCTGTTTGAATATATCTTATGCAATCTTTAGAGTGTCCGGTAATAAACATTATTAAGTAATTAATGATGCATAAAGCAAGATGGAATATTAGAATTCCTATAATATCATAGGCTACGATGCCGCACTACATCAATCAATATCATAACCAAATTGAACAATAAAATGGAATGCATTTTGTGTTCAACTTACATCACTTTGCTGTTTTCTTACATCCAAGGGTAAATAATAATAATAATAATAATAATAATAATAATAATAATAATAATAATAATAATAATAATAATGAGGACTTTGTATAGCGCCTAATCCTTCGAAGCTATAAGTGCTCTACACCATCAATAATGATATGACTACACTACAGAACAACAAATGACAAAAACAATGAAATTGGATAACATAAAAACATGCTGAAAACATATAAGATAACAAAACATGATTAGGTCACTAAGTTTGTCCCTGCAGTCGAAACAAGTGAGTCTTGAGGGCACTCTAAAAAGGGACCACTGTGTCTTTGTGTCTAATTTCAATGGGCAATTCGTTCCACGTCGCCGGGCCCTGGTATGCAAACGAACGTTGTCCATATGACTTTGTTTTCACATTGGGAACAATGAGTATACGATTATCAGAAGAAGAGCGTAAGGATCTAGCTGGTGTATACACATGGGTGAGGCTGGATAGGTATGTTGGACTGGAGTCTGTCATTAAAATATAGCACAGAGAACAAATTTTGTGTTTGATTCTGCATCGAATTGATAGCCAGTGTAGGGTACAGAGCAGTGGTGAGGTGTGCTCTGATCGAGGTACTCTAATGATGATCCGTGCAGCTGTTTTTTGAACTTTTTGAAGTTTCTGGAGTAAATATTGTGATGAACCAGACAGAATTGAGTTACAATAGTCCAGTCTTGAAAGTACTAATGAACACAAATTTTTTTGTGGCACCAACTGAAAGATATTTACGAATGGAACTGATGCGTCTCAATTCAAGATATGCAGCTCTGCAGATGTTCATGACATGTTGGTGCAATGTGAGAGTACTGTCTAGAGTAACGCCTAGATTCCGTACTGACTGTGAGAATTTAATGTTGATGTTGCTGATATTTATTGCCTGAGGTAAAGGATGTGAATGAGAAAGTCTTTGTGTTGTGATCAGAATAGCCTCAGTTTTATCATCACTCATCTGCAGCTTGTTACATGTCATCCATGATTTCACATCCGAAATGCACTTCTCTACTCCATGGATGGTAGCATCAACTTCAGTTGGCTGGCTAGACTTGTATATTTGGGTGTCATCAGCGTACAATTGGTGCGACACTGCGTGATGATCTATGACACGTGAGAGCGACTGAGTATACACAATGAAGAGAACAAGTCCAAGATCCCTGTGGAACACTACAACATACGTCACCTGGGCTGGAGTGTATTCCATTTGCAGATATAACTAAGAACTATACGAGTCTCAATGGTCAGTGCCGGATTTCCAAATAGGCAGAGTACGCACCGGCCTATGAACACCACGCCTTTTAGGGGCTCCGCGACAATGGATCAAAATAGCGGATTAATAACAATAATTGTTTTGTGTAATAAAATTGTTTTAAAACGTATTAGAAGATAATTTGAGAGCAGGGCTCGAAGATTTGGACTGCGTAAAAACCTCCACTTTAGACAACGGTTTAATCCGGCACTATCAAAGGTCAGACCATAGTTTCTAGATGAAGTCATTCTAATCAATTTATAGTGAATTTCATTACACTCTAGTCTGACAGAATATATGGTAAGGTAGTCTTTATTTTTCATTGGATGAGTGGTCAGTAAGCTAGTTTGACCTCTACTCAACAACGTTGTGTAAAGTTTGACCTCTACTCAATGACGTCGTGTATATTTTGACCTAGACTCAATAGAGACCTTTGTAGGTTTACGTGTATTCAATACAATCTTGTGTAATTTGACCAGTACTAGATGAAGTCCTCTGAAGTTTGGCTGTAGTCAATAGTCGTGTGTAGTTGAGCTGACATATACTCAGCAGCCTTGTGTAGATGGAAGTTATTCAACACACGCCATTTTGAGCTGTACTAAGTAGAATCTTGTGTAGTTGGAAGTTATTCAACACACGCCATTTTGAGCTGTACTAAGTAGAATCTTGTGTAGTTGTGAGATATTCTATATATTTCAATTTGACTTGTACTCAATAATGCTTTGTGCAGTTGGGGCTTATTCAACATATGCCATTTCGACCTGTACGTCTTTTGTAGTTGAGAGTTATTCAACATCTGATCAAAGGACTATTTTCGTACGGGGGAAGAAAACACTAATGGTTATCCAGCTACAACAGTTGAAAATAAATATCAAACTTTAGTAACCGCTCTTCGAAACAAATTACCTAAATGTTACGCCCGCAATTAAAACGTTAAGAAATAGTTATTGTTGTACAAAATTATTATGCAAATAGTTTAGGATCAGAAACATTTTAATAAGCAAAAAAGGTGTTTCCCTGGATATGTAGAAAATGTATTAAATATGAAGATGAATACTCACGTATACAAAGTTAATTGGAAAAATGAAACTACTAACTGAAAGTCATAGATAGATAGATAGATAGATAGATAGATAGATAGATAGATAGATAGATAGATAGATAGATAGATAGATAGATAGATAGATAGATAGATAGATAG